>OZ010794.1:13183704-13546704 GCA_963932465.1 Maratus speciosus
TTATGAATACAATCATAAAATCTATCTGTCCATATGTTGTTCTAGGGGAGAAAAAAAACACAATTCATGAAACACAAAAAAAAAAAAAAAAAAAAAAAAAAAAAAATTCTTCTCAGCTATTATTAATGCTGAAATTAGTATTATATATAAAAGTTATATATTTTACTTATTGCCGATTTTATTGTTTGTTCTTTTTTTCTCGTATGGCATTCGCCTTTCATTCCATTTATGATTTTAAAAGTATATATATATATATATATAGTATATATATGTTATTCCAAAGAAGCCATAATTTTTCTGAGGGGAAAAAAATCGTTTAACTTTTCTAATTAATCCTGAAGCATAAAGAATATTCTAAATTTTGCTCAACTATTCAATTATCAACTTGTTTTTGACCATAAAGAATATATTTTCTTTTAACTTTCTAACTAATTGTGAAGCATAAAAAGATATTTTTATTTCTACTCAATTCAATGGCTAACTTCCTTTTGACCATAAAATAGATTTATTAATGCTGAAATTAGCATTAAAAAAAGTTGATATTTTTACTTATTTGAGACTTTATTCCTTTTTTCATCTTATGGCATTTGCCTCGAAATCTATATATAAGAAAAAAAAAACTTATTACTTACAAAATTAAATATCAGGTGTTAATACAGGCTTTTCCCCCCTTGAATAATAAAGTTTTGGGATATAACGTGTTTTGTTTTTAAGATGCATAAACCATTTAAATAAACAAAAAGTATACCAATAAAATTGTGACAATTCAAATTTAGAATAAGGGGGAGGGTCTTAAGTGGAGTAACTCATACTTCATAAACTTTTATAGACACTTAACTACAACAAATTGAAAATTTTGTATCAAATAGAGTTAAATTCAAAATTTGCAAACTTACATGCCAACCAAAATTAACTCCATATCCATACACACACCAAATATAAACATTTTTGTTTAATTTTTAAAATATTCACACTAAACTTTACTTATCAAAATTGCAGTGCAGTAAACTAGTATAGTTTAATGCACTGCTATGCTTTGCATGAATAAAATTTTGTAATACTTGAGGCAATCATTGAGACTTCATGCACAATCAAGCATGAAAGTAAAAAAAATAAATCATGCCCCCCCCCCCCCTTATGTGATAAACCTTGAAATGAGTCTTCCTTTTCAAACTGCACCTGGAATTAAGAGTTCTATGCAACTGTTCCAAGCTATTTGTATATAAGTTTAGGCTGTAATTTTATGTTTACATATGTCTACAAAAAGAGTCTGTAGCCTTAAAAAGAAAAAGAATGGTTTTAGTCATTTTCGGACATCTACAGATGTAGGGTTTTTTCTTCTCTTTAAATGCTCCATCTAAAAATACCTACCATACTATGATAGCTGAAATAAATATACACAGACAACTTAAAGCAATGCTAGTGTTTTCATTGTGCTACTTTATTTCTTAAGCATAATTTCTGCTCACAAGTTATATATATATATGTTTACTTAATAATTAGATACAGTTATATTGCAATATGAATTAAACAAGAAAAGCTAGAGTGTCAAGGCTACTTTTAAAATATGACTTCTTTTTGTAATATATTCATCGGAAGTTAACTTTTTTTTACTTTGTACAGTAAGTTTAGAACTTTATATATTTAAAGGACACATTTATAAAAAAATATAAATAACATTTTTCTAAAACATTTTTCATGTTTGACTTGAATATACTAAAATTTCAAGTATCCTGTTCTGACTTTGTCCTCCGCAAATTCAAATCAATTAAAAATAAGTAATTAAATAAAGTAAAATAATATTCCAACTATAGCATAAAATAAAAATAACTTTTGATAATAAGATTAAAAAATAACAATACAAATACATGGTAATTTCTTTATTAAAATCATTCATATTCACATTAGAATTTTCAATTGCAGCAATGTTTTCAAATACAATGTTTCTTTTTTTCGAGATAACAATTTTCAATTTGATCTGTTGCGTATTGCAGCCTACTTGGCTATCCAGCTTTATACCACATTGACTGCAGCATCTTCATGCATCTTATTATGTCATGCAGATATAGAAGCTAGAAAATATAAGAAAAATACAACTTATTAAACTACATTAATTGCATTAATATTACCAATACAAGTTACAGTTTTGATACAGGGTTTTAAAAAGATTTTATTTCAGAAACCGATTGCTTTTCTTTTCATTGTAAAAAGTGCTCATGCATGCATTTACAATGAATGATGATAGCATATTTAACCCATTCTCGGCAGGGTTGCAAAAAACCCACCTGGCACCTACCCCAAAAAAACCGGGTGGGTTTCTTTTTGGGTAAAACCCACTCTAAAAAACCCAATAAAACTTATGTCAAAGAGGGTTTTATTGGGTTTTTTAAATCCATATTATTATTTAATATTCAGTAACTTTTATTAGTTTTTTAACCTTTGTGTTTAAAGAGTTGCACTATCCTATTAAAACATATTTTGAGTGTACTACCAAATCCAAATGTGACAAAGTCAAAATGAAATAAGTGATTAAGTCTTTTAAAAGCCTATTAATATTATGAAAAAAAAAGCCAAAATCAATATACACAACTGATCATAAAAAAAGGACTTTTTTCAAAAAAAAAATCCAAACAAACCGGGTTTTGTTTGTTTGTTTAAATCTTTTTTTTTTTTTAAGTATCATTTCTTATTACATACAGATGCATGTTTGTTGATAAAAATAAACATTGTTGGATATTATATAAGTATAATAACTTTATTTCGAAATACAGTCGGACCTCTATTTAACGAAGTTGCTAAATCCCGAAAAAAAGTTCGTTATGTGGAAAATTCGTTAAATAGAGATGAACCTTTTTAAATTCTTTAAACTACGCAAAACAGATTTTTAATTCATAAACACTAAACATTATTAAAAAACTTAACTAATCGCACTTTTTTTTGTAAATCATATTTATTTTTATTATTATTCATTTTACCGTCAAAAAGAAATCTGTAAGGACAACAAGAATTTTAAAAAATATTGTCCAGAAATACACTGTATTTTCAGTTTTAAGAAAATATTTACATTAAAATTAATGAATTTTAATGACATTATCGTATTTATTATAACAAGTAATTTTAAGCATTGTATTACTACATGCGTCCTTAAATTTAATTACTGAAACATATTTACTACAGAACAGCCCTTTTGAGTGTGAAAGGGGGATATTGAAAGTTTGCATTTCCTGGATGAAATGCAAAGAATGACAGGGATTTTACTGCTCTCGTTGAGTTAGGTACCTGGTAAAACTAATTCAATGTTATTGAGCATTATAAAATGTGTAAAAGAAAGAATAAGTTTGAAGTGTCCGGAAATATTTTGAGAAATAGGGAGAAAAAAAATTATATTAGAAGAAAAAGTTCATTAAATAGAGAATACACTTCGCTGTTTGGAGGTTATTTTACGAAGAAATTCGCAAAATGTTGTTGGTTCTGAGGAAAAGTTCGCAAAATAGAGGTCAGACTGTATTCAAATTATATAATTACAATCATTTATATGTAGATAATTGAAATTATTTGTAATTTAAATATTTTTAGTAACATCTATGTTCAAAGAATAAACTGTTTTATACAGTGAACCATAGATATCTTGAAAATATTATCAAGCATTATTTGATTAACAAATAATAAAAGATTAGTTTCAAAAATGTGTTCTTAGTGGGGAATACAATAAAAAGTAACCTATTAAAGTAACTCTTATATATGTGATATGTTGTTATGGTTATTATATAATATTATATGATGTCTGAAGTAAAAGCTTTTTTACAGACTTTTACACTGTTTATTTATGCTATTTCAATTCAAATTACTTGTACATTAGTTAATCAATAAAAATATAATAAGATTTCTTAATTTAATACATATACTTAAAAAAAATAAGGGACTCAGACTGCCCTCACTTCTTAAAAAAACAAAAAACCAATAAAACCCCGGTTTTTTGCAACCCTGATTCTAGGGCAAAGTAATTCTGCTAATTAAAAGTTGAAATGAGATGAACTCTTAGAAATGGTAATGCTAAGAAAAAAGAATACAAAGAAATTTAGGGGGAAAACTGCTTTTATAATAAAAAAATTCCCATTGGAAAGAGAAATCTTTTTTACAAAATAGAATACTCGAGAACTTTTCCAAATTCAAAACTCGAAATTTCATTTTAAAAACTATTTAAAATTTTATAACCGATACATTCTGATACTTTTCTTGATATTTTGTTTTATGTTCAATGCCTTACATGGAAAACATTGGAGAAAAAAAAAAGGGTGTGTACAAAGAAGTGAACATTTCAGGGTGAAGGTTGAGATATGAAATTCACTAGTTATACTGACTGTCAAATCAAAATAAATATTTCAGAAAAAATTCCAAGCAATGTAACAATGTGCTAAATTTTTTAAAAAGTGAATTGGGGGTGATAACAGTAGGAAGTGAAAATCTAGATGAAATTTCTGAAGAAAACTACACCTGGAATAGGATTTGCGAAAACCAATCATTTCGCTCACTTTTAAGGGGACAAAGCTTTCAATTATTTTTCTAAATCACAATAAAATTTATTGAATTCCATAACATTTTTGATTGATTACCAACGACATTTCCAGGTACTGTAGTACTTTCTCGTAAAATATTATGACATTTGATATTTTTTAACACAGTATTTGTTACATACAATCTATACATTTGATTTATGAACTTGACACCTTCAAATTCAAACAATCATTCAGATTAATAATTTTTACATTTTAATTAATATACAGTTAAGAATTTATTCATTGTGTAATGTGCCCAAAGGCTATTTTCAAAGTATTTTATACGCCCAGTGGTCCTTGGTGCTCTTTTTGACACATCCTTTCTTGCAAAATATGTTAATTAGGCATAAGGTAAAAAAATTATGAATTTCATGAATTGGCCGAGGAAAAATATTGAAATTTGTTGATTGATCAAGGGAAAGGTGAGATGTGCAAAATTTGCCAGTTGTTCAGGAAAATATCTCAAAATTTTACTGATTAAATTACTCTAAACAGCTACAACTGTACCCAGCAAAAAATGAAAAAAAATTCTAGCTGCCAGACCCCCCCCCCCCCCAACATACACTTCATTGTAAGTTTCCATGTTTTAAACTTAATCTTTAAAGACATGGGTGGTGCATCCTATGCAGCTTCAGTTTTTTTTATTCATAAATAACAACTTTTAATAATACTCTTATCTAATGCAATGTGCACAGAAAATTATAAACATCGAATTATTATACATAATAAAACACTGACTTAACCATAATCAATATTACATGCATGATTTTGTAGTAACATAAAGACACAGGTGACATACTCCATGCACCAATGCCTTTTAAAGCTTAAATATCTGAAGAATAGTGCCTGATGTCCAGGGTTGCGGAGTCGGAGTAAAACCCATTTTTACACAAGAGTCGGAGTGGCTAAAAAAAAAACAAGCAGACTCCGACTCCAGATTTTTTTGTTAGGACATTTTAAAATGAAATGAATCAAATTATATGTAGCTTTAAATCTATAAAATGAATTATTGTTATTTATGGACTATACCAGGCTACTCAAGTTGAAGATGACCAATTTATTACAGTGCACAAAGTAGATACAGAATAACTACAGCATACTAACCATGTACAGAGTACACAAAAACTGTTTTAATTCATAACTGTAGTAGATGTTTTAAATTTAGTAGGGGAGACCGGGGCAAGTTTTCCAACTTTTTACAATTTTATTTTTTCTATTTTGATATTGTATTCCATAGACTTTTCTGTAGAAAGTGACATAATTATTATTAAAAAAAATATACTTTTTCACAAAAATTGGTTAAGTTTTCCAGCCTCCTAAAAATGGTCAGGGGAAGTTTTCCAACTATACTTTAAATGCTAATAAATCTTGCTTGTTAATTAATAAGTATTTTTTATTAAGAACTAAATGCACAGTAACATAAAAATCAGTTTTAACCCATTACACATTTCAAGACGAAGGTCCAAACAGCTCCCTGGCCGGGATTGGATTTTGCTTTTCTCGCCCCTTTTATCCGATTCCTTTTTTTTAGATTAATCTTTTTTTCCATTTTCAGTTCATGTTTAACAGGAGAATCAGTCAGTATAATACTTCCTATTTCTCTTTGCATGTTGTGTTTGCCTTTTTAGTGCACCTTCGCAAAAGTCCTAACTTCTGGTGTAGGCAAAGTTTGTTTGGATGTAGATGGAATGCCTTTTTCATAAGCAATAGAGAAAGTTTGAGTAGAATTTAAGGAACGGCTTCTTTGGAAGCGCTAGCCTGCATTGGTGTAGAAGGATTTGATGCTTTCGGAGTTCGGGGGTTTTTTTTTATGGGGGGTGGGGGGAGAAGACAATCGAATATTGAGGAAAGTCTTTTGAGGATTGTTGGTGCTTTCAAGATTTGGTGCGGCAGGAGGTGGCCTGTCAGAAAACTAGGATGGCATAAAAGCAGAGTCTGTAAATATTTCAGGATTCAGTGGGAAAATTCTCGAACTTTTAAAACCCGCCATAATATTGACTGTGTATTAATGCCAGTGGAGCAGCTCTAAGCACGGTTAATTTGCTTTTTGAGGGATCCATACACGCTGCGATCTCAGTGTTGTAGCTTATGACTATAAAGGCATAATTAACATAAAATGAATTCATTAAATAAATGCATTTTTGAAAAAATTGATATTTTAGTACATTTTTTAATTTATCTTGTTTTTTATATGGATAGTTTTACCGAAATGACTAAATGATCAAACGGGTTCATAAATATATATGGTTATTTGGTCAATTTTACTACACAATAAATACATTTTTGATACAATAAGACTAGCTGATTTAGGAGGGGGGACGTTTTCCAACGAGAAACATATTGGAAAACATGCCCCATATGTTGCTGGAAAACCTGCCCCGTCGCCATATTTGAACTTTTACGCTACCTGGACGAATAGCGGTGCAAGTTATTTGCGAAACAAATGTATAGCTACCTGAAGAAAGAAACCCTTTTTTAGTACATGCAATGTCAAATTATGTAAGTTTAACCCTAATACATTTATTTTACATTTTAATGAAGACTTGAAATTTTACTCGCTGTTGAAAAAATGAAAAACAGCTTTTCTGACGAATTGATAGCAGCTACTAAAGTATAACTTTTGGAGATGATGTGTAAGATGTTGCCACTTCAACCAGTTCACAAGCTAGCATCACCTAGCGGCTCATTTAAAAACTAAAGCAAGTTGGAAAACTTGTCCCTATAGAAAATGTCCCCCAGTCTCCCCTATATAAGTCCTTTCCCTCATATTTTTGGGGGTTTGCTGATAGAACCCGAGGACAAAGGTCTGAAAGTAATTTTTCAAACAGCCCATGTAAGAAGAATTAAGACAATGTACATTAATGGGCCGGATCAGACTGATAAAAAAATTGATCAAGCTGACAAACCCAATGTAACAAATTTGAAAGAATCAAACTACACCTATAAAATAGGAACAATTTACAACGGGCATCATTGGGATGAGAATAAATACAAAGGCACGGCCGAACATTTTAGAGGACAGGCCTTAAAATTTCGGCTCATGCATATCTCTTACCAAAAATGCGAAAATTATAAATTTGTATATTTATGGAGGCAAAAGGGCTCAGAACCTGATATAGCATTGTAACAGAAGCGATCTCCCTCCCCCCCCCTCAAATATTTCTTGTCTTTATGACTAAAACTCAAAATTCTAAAATACCCTTCCTTTATTTATTTATTTATTTTTCTTCACAAGAATCAAAATAAGATGAAATTGTAATTTTTTTTTTCCTGAATTGGCGGTAACCAAAATAACGATAAAATAGTGAAATTTGTCTTTCATGTTTTGAATTTTAGATTTTTTAGATCTGCAGTTGAAATAAAGCCAAAATTGTAAAATTGATTTTAAAAAATGTAACTTTATTTTTTCATTAGAATCCACAGAATCTGAATTATTTCCAAAATAATAAACATTTTATCTTTATTTTTCCACCTGCCATAAAAATTTTTTGAGTCTGAGGACACAGCAAAATAATAACTAAATTGTAACATTTTTGCTTTTTCGACGCAGTCTGCCGATCCAAAATACCGTATTTACTCATGTATAATGCGCACTTTTTTTCCCAAAAAATTTAAGGCAAAAACATTAGGTGCGCGTTATACACAAGATAATTTTTTACTGTTGGATGTAATCACACAATATACATATGAATCAAGAAATGTATTCAAAGAAGAAATGAAAACAGGAAAAATCTTACTTAATAGACGTATTGCTGTATATTTATTTCACTTCTTGAACTTTTTTATACAACAGCGCTACTAGCGTTATTTAAACATTAATTAGCAGTTCTCATTGTCGCTACTGCTGCTGTCCAAGTCAGCACTGGCACAGTCGATTTATCCTCGTAAATCATACCGTCTTCAGTTCCACCCATCTGATTGGAAATTACAAGCTTCACATATCCGCTCACATACAGCTGGGAGTGACGCACGCTTCATTCTGCCATTTGGAGAGAAGTTGTGATCTGTTGTTGTCATCCACAGCATGCCGAGGATGGCCACCCAGGGAAACCCAGCAAATGCTTTTGAGTTTTAGTGCAGTCCATGGGGGAAGAGTGTAAGCATGCCGAAATGAAACCTCAAATTGTCGGTTGATGACAACATTGTGTTAAAATAAAATTGTACTGTTCCTTATCTCCCATAGACGGAGCTGTGCCGATGTATTTTTCTCTGTTTACTTTTCGCAGTTACCGGCGAGACGATTGAGTAAATGCTCGTACTGTAATTTTCTAATTTTGTTGTTAAAACGTAACTTAATAAATTCTTTCTTTTTTCACATTATATAATTTTACTACACATGTAAGGGCTGCAGCACTTTCATCATCCCTCCTGGTATCACAATCAAATCACTTGAGCGACAAATTTTCGCTTTTACTCCAGACGCCGTGTGTCCACCACAGAAGCTGTCCAGTACCAGCATCGACGGCTGACGTAAAGCACATAGCAGATTTCCCCACACAACTTAAACCAATCTTTCATGAGTTCATCCATCATCCACCTGTTTTCCTGTCCTCTTAGAATTATGCTAACTCGAAAAGATTCTTTAGGGATAGTTTTATGTTTAAAAATCACCATATGTGATCATACGGTGTATACTTGCGGCCGTCAGCCGTAATGGCTAGAGGTCTGCACGGGCTGAAATTTCCAGGCCCAGGTCCGGCCTGATAAAAAAATTTAAAACTCAGCCCAAGCCCGCCCCGTAAGAAAAATAATATTGGCCCGGCCTGGTAAAAAAGTTAAAAGTTTGGCCCGGGCCCGGAAAAAAAGTTAAAATCTCGGCCCGAGCCCAGACCGGCCCGAATGAATTTTTACAAAAAATTGCTTTTTACGTCAATTTGGTTAAAAATTTATCTCGTACGAAGAAGCTCTGACCAAAAATATTTATCTTAACCCTTTTTTCTCATGTTTATAATCTTTTTTTTATAGAAGAGCCGCAGGCTGCGATATTTAATTTTTTAACGAATCTCTATTTCTTGTATGTTAATGTTTCAGTTATCATTAATATTGTTAATCCATATTCCGTGCATTAACATACATGTATTCCATGTATGCTAAAAATCTGAAAAATGCTATACAGTAAAATCTTCTAAGACTGAATTGCATAGATAAGAAAAAAAATGCGTTATAGACAAGTTCCCTTCTTAGCAAGTGTAAATGTATCATATATACTTTTCTTATGTATTAGTACTTTAATTATGCATGGATCAACACGTTTTCAGTTTAAATATGGGGTTCCGTCATAGGCAGGTTTCTTTTCACACATTTTACTATATTTTAATTTAGCTAAATTTTAATAAGCGTAGAAATCAAATATTCTTTAAAAAGAATAAATTTTAATATTTAAGTGCAGAATAATGGCAATATAAAAGTATGCATTTTTTGCAAGAATTTTTGGACCAGGCCTAATTTAACTGATCTTTCAATGGATCTGGCCAAGCTGAAACAATGATTTTCATACGGGCTGGGTCAAAACTAGGACTGAAAATTTTGGGCCGTGAAGACCGGGAATGAAACCAGTCCCGGCTCTGTACAGAAAAAATAAGTTAGGCCCATCCCGGCCCGAGCCTTCAGAAATAAAGTACGGCCGGGGCCCGAGAATGAAAATCGGCCTGAGCCCGGCCCGCGGAGATCTCTAGTAATGGCCAGCATAATGGCGCATAGTTGCTTGTCTTCTCCTGGTGTGCGCACTTCAATGCTTTATCTCCAATGGGATGAACGGTTGTAGCTTCCAGCATATCAAACCACAATGGAGTTTGATCTGATTCACGATTTGCAACAACTGATATCCCTTTTGTTTTCGTAGCCTTATAACGTACTTGAAGAACTTGATAAGCTGTTCTCCGTATTCTTCTGTGATAGCGTTGTTCTTCACCTGATACAGAGACTGTTACGGATCATAAAGCGTCTTACACATCCATAAATCCCCTTGAAAGCTTCTCTCTGAATATTCATTTTCCTAGCTATTTTACAGGCCTCGAATACCAAAATTTAAGTCGAGACCTAGTACCCTGAAAGCTGCAAATCCGTTCCATGAATTAAAAACTGCCGTTCCATTTGCGGATATTTACACGATTTTCCCCAAAAAGCACGCTTATTGGATGGTGCTTTTTTTAGTTTTTCTTACATATTCTGCCACTCTCGCACTCTTGACTCACCAACCCCACACTTCCAACTTAAAGCACGGTCACCATTTTCTTTTAGATACTGAACTATTTTCAACTTAAATGTCACAGTATATCTACATAGATTCTCCATATCACTCGCATGTTGTCAACAGACGCTCTCAAGTATTTCGTTAAGTGAGTGACGTCAACACAACATGATACGAGACTCATTCCTACCCTCGTCACTCACTCCCTCTCCCACAGAATCCATATCCGAAGTCTAAAAATAGATTTTTGCTCTCTTTCCTGGCATGACGTAACATTTGTTTCGAATTTCTTTACTGAAATTCATTTAGTCATTCATTCACTTGCATGTCAAGTTTATGGAGCATGTTATATATGAGATAAAAGAAATTCGCCATTTTTTTCTTCTAAAGTAGGGGTGCGTGCTATACATGAGTAGATCCGGTAGTAAAATTTACATGTTGTGTTTTTTCGAATTCAACAGTTGGATTTTTTGGGTTTGCCTGCACGAAATTGTAAAATTTATAAAGTGAAAAAAGTAATTTTTTAATTTTGAAGCCGTAAAAAGATAATAAATGCCGAAAAAATGAGATTTTAGATTTATTTTTCTTATATTCTATCATTATTTTAACCAACAGACAACACTAGTACCCCAGCCCGGAGTCGTTTAAATATATGATAGTCAGACATTTCCCCACCGACTCTGCAGCCCTGCTGATGTCTAGTAAAATAGTATAAAAGTAATAGACATCGCATTTATAAAAACAAAAGTTTAAGACAGAAAATAGAATAGATTACACAAAAGCACAGACAGAATATTCCATACACCAGTGGAAACTTATCAATAAAAACATTGAAACAAAGTAGAAAACATTGCAAGCTTCAAATTAAACACTTGTTGCAAGTTAGGAACTTTGGCAAGAGAAGAAATTAAGTGCAAAGTTTAACCACATAACTATGGCAGAATTAACAATTGTTTATTCATAAAACCCAATGGTGCAATCAGTATGCCACCTGCGTTTTTAAAGGTTAACTGATTATGGTGAAGGCACCGATTTCCATAAAGCACAAAATTTTTTAATGAATTAATTCAGACAGGAAACTAACAAGGATAGTTTAGAGTTATTAGTTATAGTTAACATAGATTAAAAGAGTGCAATGTCTTCTAATGAGATTTTAGGGGTCGATCTAGACAAAATTTGGGGCCTGTTTAGGGACCTTTCACAAAAATCTAATAAAATAGGCCCCTTCACAAAAATAAATTTAATAAAATGAGCCCCTTCACAAAAATAAATTTAACCCGGGAGAACTCGCTGCATGAGATTTTCTCTCACAGTCGTACTTTTTTAAGACTCTTATTCTAATCATTTTTCATTTTAATTAAAATTTCAAAATGTTTTTCAATTATTTTACCTATTTTGTGAATAAAAGTACTAAGCCAACCAAAAGAAATTTATATTATATGAATGTAAAGTAAAAGAAAAGCAATTGGGCATTCTCACTAGCGAGTTCTCCCGACTCCCAGGTTAATAAAATGGGCCCCTTCACAAAATTCATTTTCATAAAAACTGTTTAAAAATGCATAACTTTGTAAATAAAAATCAGTTCACCAAGAACGAAAACTTTAGCAAGAGGATTTGAAGAAGTTCTTGGTAATGAATGCTTGGTTCAAATTTGAGTAACTGTATTTCAACTTTCGTTACAAAATGTTATTTTTCACAAAAATAACTTACTTTTCATAAAATGAGCCCCAAGAAAAAGAAATTCTGATATTATTGTCAATTTCAACATATTTCATAGAACGTTTGAAAATTTTTAAGACTTTTGGTTTATTACACAGTAAGAGTTGACACCATTAAGGAATTGAAATACCTTTATAATAACTGTCTGTTTTTTCTTTTTTATAAAAAATCTTCATATTTGTTTGTATAAGGTTTGTGAAAATGAAACACCAATCGCATTCCCAGACCTGCCAACCTTTGAAAATGAGAAATCGTAGCACACAAAATTTGAATTAATCTGGAGGTTGGTTGGTTGGGTTTTGAGTTACACAGCCATCTTTTGACATTCGTAAAAGGAATAAGCTTTCAGTCTTGTATAGTAATATAGTAAATTTTACTCAATATAGTAAATTTTTTCCTTTGAAAATTTTTAGTTTCTGTTAGTTTCACAGCATTTTTTTTTTTTTTTTTTTTTTTTTTGTAAGAGGAGCCTGGTTCTAATTTTTTAGCCCAGCACAGTAAATTGACGAAATTCGGGATTTTTTTCCTGCGATCATTTCAGGATATTCACAATTTTTCGCAATTGTAATTCACATTTTTCTATCACGATTCTTTTTTTAAATCCACACTTTTTACCATGAACTTTTGATGAAATTGGCATTTTTTTACCATGATCCTTTGTCGAATTTTGCATTTTTTTCCGCTATCCTTTTGACGAAGTTAGTGTTTTCTTTCTGCGATCTTTCGGTGAAAATTTGCGTTTTCTTATCGATCTTTCAATGAAATTTGCATTTTCTTACTGATCTGTTGACGAAATTCACGTTTTCTTTCTGCGATATTTTGACAAAATTCACACCACTGAAAACACAAAATCTCAAATTTTTCGGGGGGGGGGGGGGGAAGCATTCTCCCACCGGGCCACCCCCTGAAATCAACACTGTGTTTTTACCACGATCCTTTGACGAAATTTATTTTTTTTTATACGACCATTTGTCGAAATTCGCGGTAGTTTATGGCAAATCGTGCGATTTTGCACATTATTTTAAACCTTGCCCCTCAAAGAACCCTTTCCAGAAATCCCCTTCCCCGCTCTTTTCCAGAAATTCTTAAAATGGCACCTTGTTTCTAAGGAAGCAAATTCCTGTATAAATATTTACAGAAACACTATTCACTTGTGATTAATATAGATAAAGAGAGTGTTTTATGTTAAGAAGTTTGTTTTGCAGCCCAGATTTTTTTTTTTTTTCTTCTTCTATGAGCATTTTTTAATGTCCGAATTTACGAACTCTAATGGCCAATTTTTTAAAACTTTTGGAAATGAATACTTTGAAATTTTGCAACAGAATCACTCCTGAAAAATATGCTGTGCGGGATAAAAATCTCATTTGTGTCTTTTGCAAAAAATCATAGTTTAAGACCGATTTTCGTAGCATCGTAGTTTATAGGTCCAAAATCGTAGCAACTATGATTTTTTCATAGCAGTTGGCAAGTCTGCATTCCGTCATTTTTTATGGGTGTTATATACTGGTATTTAAATATAATATTAAGATATTTATTACAGATAAAATTAATTTACTTACTTGATTTATTGCAGTAAATTTTAATTATATATTTTTTAATAACATGCAGGAAATTCTGCCCACCATGCCTTTTACTATACTTACATTTTTACATACAGATCCGGCCTTAAAGGAAGCAAAATCAGGCAGCCCAACCAATGGCACTAAAAAATAAAGGACTGAATGAAATATATGCAAGATAAAATAGTAAAGATTTTTTTTTTTTTTCAAGAATATAGCATTTGTAGAAGTGCAGAAAAGAATCTTGCGCATGGTGCCATGTTCTAGTACAGCCGCTCGTGCCTCTTATTTTCCCAAATTATTTTTTGCGATTGCTGCGTGTTTTGCTGAACTATTTTTAAGGCAACAACTAAAAAATACCACCTCGTTCCTATTGTTGAAATTTTTTTTTTATCCAGATTACACCTTTGGTGGGGGGCGGGGGGGGGTGACTGTGGGGTATATTAAAAAAGGGGATGAAAAATATGCAAAGCAAAATACTTAATAAAACTTTTTTATAAGAATATATCATTTATAAGGCTATAGAAAAAATATCACACAAGTGCCATTGCTAGTAAAGCCGCCTCTCTTTATCCTCAAAAATTAAAATTATTACCCCCCCCCCACACACACACACACGAGATATTTTACTGAAGGAAATCCCGATTTTTGGATTTTTAAGAATTTACACTAGTCACGCGAACTTACAAGCTAAGTTAAACCTATGGGAGCAATCTTCTCAAATGCTTTCCTTTTAATATTTTTAAATTATTTTTCCCCCCTTAGCATAATTGAGATTGTTGCTATTCTTTTACTTTTGAAACTAGTATACTAAAAAAACTATGACCCCCCCCCCCAAAAAAAAAAAAATACAAACTCACAATAAAAGTTATAGACATCAGGTACCTATTGCCCCCCCCCCCCTCAAAAAAAATTAAAATGGGATTAAAACATATGTAAACAACCCTCCCATAGTATTAACATTAGCTTGAGTGTTTCTTTCCCTGACTATTATAGACTATTCAGAGTAGAGGTCTGCATGGGGCGAAATTTCCAGGCCCGTCCGCAGAATCGGCACAACGCTGCGATGCACGTCGCAGACTCTTGAGAAGGCCTGCAGACTATTTTCCAACTGTTAAAATTTAGAAAAAAAAAGTTTGTTAGAAATTATTTGCCATGTGCCATAATAATACGATCTACGCCACATGCGATTGACGAAGCTCCGATTCCCTTTAAAATATAAATAATTCACGGAGAAAACTCTAGACACGCGATCGTGAAACGCCCATTATTAAATGAGTCAATCATCTTAGGGGTGATTTCTTTAGAAGTTAAAAAAAATCGGTCATTAGTCCGAAAATTCAGACGTAAATATCACGAATTTCGATAAATGTTCGCCGAAAAAACAATTTCGTCAATCGTTTGCAGTTAAAATAGCCCATTTCATCAAAGGATCGGTAAAAAAAAAAACGTGAATTTCGTCAAAAGAACGCGAAGAAAAAACGAAATTTTGTCATAAGATCAAGAAGGAAACGTCAATTTCGTCAAAGCCTGGCGGAAAAAAGCGACTTCTGTCAAATGATCGCGGAAAAAACAAGAACTTCGTCAAAGGGCTACGGAAAAATAGCAACTTTCGTCAAAGGATTGCAGAAAAACGCAAATTTCGACAAAGGATCGCGGATTTTATTGAAGGATCGCTATAAAAATGAGATTTTCGTTAAAAGATCGTGGAAAATAGGCGAATTTCGTCCAAAGGTGGCAAAATTTTGGTCATAAGATCGAAAAAAAAAGCCCATTTCGTCAAAGGGCTTCGGAAAAATAGCAACTTTCCACAAACGATGGCGCGAAAACGCGAGTTTCGTCAAATGATCGGGAAAAAAGGTTAATTTTGACAAATGATCGCGGAAAAAGCATGAATTCTGTCAAAGGATTGCGGAAAAGCACGAATTTCGTCAAAAGATCGCGGAAGAAATGCAAATTTCGTCGAAAAACCGCGGAAAAAAGCGGATTTCGTGCAAAGATCACTAAAAAAACGCGGATTTCGCTAAAAGATCGCGAAAAAACACATATCGTCAAAAGATCGTGGAGAAAATGCAAATTTTTTTTTCAAAGGATCGGCGGAAAAAATGCTAATCTAGTCAAAAGATCGCGAACAACGTCGAAAGATCGGTAAAAAAAACGCTAACAACGTCGAAAGATCGCGATAAAAAAGGCGAACATCGTCGAAAGATCGCGATAAAAAAGGCGAACATTGCCGAAAGATCGCGATAAAAAAGGCGAACATTGCCGAAAGATTGCAATAAAAAAAAGGCTGGACATCGTCGAAAGACCGCGAAAACACGCTCATTTCGTCAAAGGATCGAGGAAAAAAAGGTGAATTCCGTCAAAGATTCACGGAAAAATTTGCTGCAACATTGATATTTTTACAAGATTTTTTTACAGCTGAGTGGCAAGATTTAGTTAGCCATGTTTTGACTGAAAGCATTTTAAATTTTGAATTGCGCAACTAGCTGAGATTAGTAAGTAAAACATTGCATTAGAATTACTTATAGTATTTGCATGAATTACTCAAATTTGATTTTCTAAGAATTTCACTCTGCTCCAATAACAGCTTTTATTGCTAAAAAATTAGATTTTTGCTGCTACAAAAATGGATTTTACTGCTACAAAATTAGATTTTTGCTGCTTCAAAGTGGCTTTAGTGCACTTTCATCCCTGTATTATCACATCTATATATAATTTTTGATATTACCACATTGTATCAATCTTTTCAAAAATTTTAGAAATTGGTGTTCATATGTTATTTTGACTGTTCTTCTGTTTTCAAACTTCACAGAAATTTTGACAAATTTTATGAAAGCTTTTTCAGAACGCGTGTTAAAAATTTTGAGGACAAAGGTAAATTATTTCAAAAAGTACTTTCCTTTTATGTTAATCACAAATATTCTGGGGGGGGTGCACAAGGGATTCGAAAGAGGGCGTTTGCCTTTAAGTTCTGCAGACAGTTTTTAAAGTTTCTACTTGTGTTGCAGACTGCAGAAAACAATTCTGCTGCTGGGCCCGTCCCGATAAAAAAAAAATATATATATATTGACCCGGCCCAGTAAAAAACTATTTCGAATTTTCCGAAAATTTAACGCATTCCAGGGACCGCGCTAAGAAATTAAGGCTATTCGCCAACACATTAGCCAAATATGAAAATCATCAGCCAAAAGTATATTCGATCTTTTGACGAAATTTTTCGGTCTTTTGACAAAGTTTGCAGGGTTTTTTGCTCTTTTGACGAAATTTGAGTTTTTCGCGATCTTTTGACAAAATTTGTGTGTTTTTTCGCGATCTTTTGATGAAATTTGCAGTTTTTTGTGATCTTTGACGAAACTTGTGGGTTTTTTGCGATCTTATGACAAAAATTTGCATTTTTCCGCGATTCTTCGACGAAATTTGTGCTTTTTCCCGTGATCCTTTGATTTCCCGCGAGCGCCTTGCGAATATCCTGATATTTTCGCATGACCGATTGACACATTTTGCGGGGTTTTTTTTTTTTTTACCGTGAATGATCGTCGAAATTCACGTATTTTTCATGCGACAGATAGATAAATTTCATTATTTTTTGCTCGAGATCGGTTGACAAGTGTCCGCGACCGATTGGTGAACCTAGGAGTGATTCTGTTTAGAATTTTCCGAAAATGTAAGACCGAAAAAGGTCCCGAAAATTACGAAAAATCGGTCATCAGATTAACAGAAAAATATCGCGAATTTCGACAAATGATCGCCGAAAAAATCAATTTCGTCAATCGTTCGAAGTAAAAACCGCGAATTTTGTCGCAAAGAATTGCAAATAAAATGCAAATTTTGTCAAAAGATCGCGGAATAACGTGAATTTAGTCAGATTGCGAAAAAAAATCTCGAAATTCATCAAAGGATCGCAAAAAAAAAACGCAAATTACACCAAAGGATAGCAAAAGAACGTAAATTTCGGCAAAAGAACGCGAGTTTCAGCAAAGGATCGCGAAAAAAAGCGAATTTCGCCAAAGGATCGCGGAATAAACACGAATTTGGTCAAAGGGCCGCTGAAATAAACCGCGAATTTCATCAAAGGATCGTGGAATAAACGCGAATTTAGCCAAAGGGCCGCTGAAATCAACTGCGAATTCCATCAAAGAATCGCAAAAAAACTCAAATTTACAAAGGATCGCGAAAAAAAACACGCATTTCGTCATAGGATCGTGAAGAAACGCGAATTTCATCAAAAGATCACAAAAAAACGCAAATTTTGTCAAAGAATAGCGATTTTCGTCAAAAGATCGCGGATAAAACGCGAATTTCGTCGAAAGGCTGCAGAAAAAATAGCCTGAAATCAAACCGAACCAAAAAAAAAGGTTATTCGATCTGCAACAAAAAATAATTAGCACCTGGAGAGGATTTTCCAAACCCTTCCCATTCCCTGCTGTACCCTTTCAGAAAATTTGCTGTGAATTTCAGATTTTTTTTTTTTTAAACTCAAAAACACCCTGACAGTTTGTATTAATACAGACATGACAAAATAATTTAAATAACACATAAAATAACAGTGGGTTTTAGATTTTTTCTCCCTCCCAAATAACTCAACTCCCCTCCATTTATAAATGTTGGTAGGGAGACTCCCCTCCTAGAAAATATATAATTTCAAGCCCTGAGAAAATTAAAAAATTTCTTCAGTCAGAAAAGTAAACACAAAAAAAATAAATTCTGACAAATAGTCGCCGGAAAAATGAATTTCGTCAATCGTTCGCAGAAAAAAAATCAAATTTCGTCAAAAGATCATGGAAAAAATGAGAATTTCAGCAAAGGGCTGCAGAAAAAATGCGAATTTCTTTAAAGGATCGCAGAAAAAACGTGAATTTCCTCAAAAGATCGTGAAAAAAATTTTTTGCGAAAGGGTCATGAAAAATTGCGAATTTTGTCAAAGGGTCCGGAAAGAAATGCAAATTTTATCAAAGTGTCGCGAAAGAAATGCGAATTTGATCAAAGGATCGCAAAAGAAATGTGAATTTCATCAAATGATAGCGAAAAAAAAACGGAATTTCGTTAAAGGATCGGGGAAAAAATGTAAATTTTGTCAAAGGGCAGCAGAAAAAAATACTAATTTTGTCAAAGTATAACGGGAAAAAAACACGAATTTCGTCAAAGCACCATGGAAGAAACGCAAATTCCGTCAAAGGGTCATGAAAAAAATATGGTGGCCTCTTTAGATATTGTTGACTCTAGAAAAAAAGGGCCGCCGGGCGAGAATTTTTCAAAAAAGGAGCTATATTCTAAAAAATGATACATTTTTCAAAAAGGGAACACTATTCTAAAAAATAGGGGCTCAGTTAGAAAAAAAAGCTTAAAATACTCAAGTTAGAGTCCAGAGGGTTAAATATAAGACTTTTTCAAAATTTTATGATTTGTTGTTTGATGTGAGGTGTTCAGCTATAAATATGCAAAATTTCAAGTCTCCAACATATATAGTTTCTGAGAACGGGCTCTGTGATGGACAGACAGACAGAGGAGCGAGACGAATAGGGTTTCGTCAGATGAACAAAATCCTAAAAAAGGGCACATTTGTACCTTGTTCACAAAAAATATTTTGAACTGGTTTGTTTAGAGACAACCTAGAATTTGCAATATTTTCCTGGGATCAATTGAATTGCCACAGGGTGTATAGGAAGTGTTTAAAAGGGCAGCCAGGTGCATCGGAAGGGTTTTAAAGAGCCGCCATATGCAAAAAAGAAATAAGGTCCACCAAGCGCTGTGCCCTGCTAAAGTGGCTTAAAGCCAACACTACTTTAAAAAACAGTACACACGCAAAAATCTATTATTATTATAGGTATAGTTTTTGGTATAGGTATAATCAGTTGTGTAAAATTTTTTTGAAAATCTAGGAGCCAGTTACTATCGATAACAAATTTGTAAAATGAAATTACAGTATAAGTTAATAATAGTACATACAAGTTACTCTTTTTAATTAAATATATCTGACACATGACATAAATTTTTCTTGTATAAAAAAGTAATGTTACACAAAATTATAAATATTGATATAAAAAAATTAGAAGTGCTGATATAAAATACAAATAATAATCATTAAAAACTTCTTTAAACACCTGAAAAGTACAAATATGTAATTCACTTCAAGGGCTATAATATATGCCATAAATCAATACTGTTAACTTATTGTTTGTCCTATTTTGCTTTAAAATTTTTATGATGTTTATGACCGCTCATGTGTCTTGTTGTTTTTGATGTAAAGTACCAGCGTTCAACTGCTTTTGTAGGATTAAATGCTTCTACAGAAGGTCCATTTAAATTTATTAATAATAAATCATTTAAATTTTGTGATGTCAAAGTAGAGCAAAACTTGTTCTTGATCAAATTCATTGTGCTGATTCCTCGCTCTCAGGATGCAGTTGCCACAGGTATTACAGATACAATTTGCAGTAACTTTCATAAAATTGGAAATTTAGAATCATTTTTCATTGATTTGATCAAAAGCTCACTAAATTTCATGTCTTTGCATAGTACCTTAAACTCATACCATTCGTCAAGAGCAATACTTTCAGTTGTTTCCAAATCAACATTCAATGTGACCCCGGTAGCAGAAAGTTCGAGACGGGAGACAGGCGTCGCAGATTTTCTTTTCTCTTTTGCAGATTCTTTTTCATTGAACTTTTTTGCTTCATATTATGTTTAGCTCTTTATTACTTAATACAAAAAGTTAAGAGTATTATTAATAAAAATTTATAAAATGCCTAAAAACTCTACGGGTAAGGGATTGTTTGATTAACTTAGCTTCAATTGTAAAAATATTTTACCTGCAGATTATTTTATGCCCCTGAAGTATCTGTCGCAGACACTTGGAGAAATTTCTGCTATTGGAAATGTGACAAAATATTTCTGGAAATGATTTAATAATAATTTTAATAAGTCCAGTTCAGTGAAAGAGAACTTCATTTTTTTTTTTCTTTGCGCATGGATCAAAAAGAAAAAAAATCCATAAATAATCAAGCTTATAAATATGAATTATTTTTCATTTCCTAAGACATATCTAGGCACCAGTGTCAAAAATTTAGTCACCCAGGCGACCTGGTGCCCGGTATTTTTACACCCCTGGGTATAATTATAATTTTGTCCAATGACAGCAAAAAAAAAAAATGGAAAAGAAACACGAATGTCATCGAAGGGTCATGAAAAAAAAAAACACTGATTTCATCAAAGGGCTGCGAAAGATCACAATATTTGACAAAGTACCGCAAAAAAAAAACACACATTTTGTCAAATGATTTTGGAAAAGACACTTATTTCATCAAAGGGTAGCGGACAAAACATGGTGATCTGTTTAGAAGACAGAACACCATACAAACATCTATTATTATAACTATTGTTTTTAATGTGAAATAGTATACTGAGCTAACTTTTGAAAAATCCTGTTAAACTGAACCGAACTTGCAGGAATCTATACACTCAGCCTGAAATCCACCCCACCAGAAAACAGTTAACTCGACGAGCAACAACAACAACAACAAAAATTAGTGCTGCCCCCCTCCTTCTGCTTGACTAGTCATACCGGTTTTGCCTAGGTAAATTATGTTTTAGAAAGTATTAAATACATCTACATGAATTTATAAAGTGTACTTATGGTTTATGAAAAGAAAATAATTATTAAGGGTTGCTTGTGTTTTTTTTTTTTTGTTTTTTTTTTTTTTTTGTCTTTTACATCGATATTTTCAAATGGTACATAGTAATGTTTACATTTTTGCCAGTGGCATATATGAGTATATCTGTACTTTACTTTTTATCTCAGCAATAATTATTTTTTAATCAGTAAAAAAAAAATAACTTGCTTAATTGCTTTCCATTTTTACCTAAATGAAATTTTGCGATCTTGTGATTTGTTTACTTATCTGTAGCAATGTATGAATTTTTAAAAACATCTTAGATGTAATATTCGCAGGTTAGATCAAAACACATTTCATAAGAATATCTTTTAAAATTTGTGAAGTTCTGAAATTTACTGGAAACAAAATTCAGAATTCTCCAAAAAACATTTTATAGCATATTTTTATAAAGAAAAAAAAATATTTGCATATTTATATTTTTATGGGCAAAATGTAATAAAATAGTTAAATTAAAGGATATTTTTTAATTTATTTATAGCTGCGCAATAAATCAAAAGTTGATCTTGATAAATATGTTGCAAATACTTTTTCTTTATAAAAATATGCTATAAAATGTTTTTTGGAGAATTCTGAATTTTGTTTGCCGTAAATTTCAGAACTTCAAAAATTTTAAAAGATATTCTTATGAAATGTGTTTTGATCTAACTTACGAATATTACATGTAAGATGTTTTTAAAAATTCATACATTGCTACAGATAAGTAAACAAATCACAAGATCGCAAAATTTCATTTAGGTAGAAATGAAAAACAATTAAGAAAGTTATTTTTTTTACTGATTAAACAATAATTATTGCTGAGATAAAAAGTAAAGTACAAATATACTCGTCACATGTTTACATATGCCACTGGCAAAAATGTAAACATTACTACGTACCATTTGAAAATATCGATGTAAAAGACAACAAGTACTACAAGTAACCCTTAATAATTATTTTCTTTTCATAAATTATAAATACGCTTTATAAATTCATGTACATGTACTTAATACTTCCTAAAACATAATTTACCTACATAAATAGACAAAAACGGTACGACTAGTTGAAGAATCGCTTTTCGCACATGTTTATTTATTGAACAGCAAACTGTGTGCTTGACATAGAGCCCGCTTTGCGCACACGTTTTAAAAATTTTGTAAAATGATAAATAGTACAAAAAATATTTAGTAAGTTCATGTTCCTACCTTGCATTATGTTGAATCAGCGTTACAGCCGAGTCGCCTCGCCGCCCTGCCGCCATTGAAGCATTGAAGGAATTTTTACCTTAGCGTTGCCATTTTCCATTTCGGTAAAGTGAAAGACGAGTGAATGCCAGGAAAATAATACGAAATTGATGACGCGTTAAAAAATTATCGTACCCATGGTCTGGAACTAATATAATGCAATTCATACTTTAGTGGTGGTCAAACAACTATCATGTGTCGAATAGTTATTGGATAACAAGATTTGACACGATTGCTGCTTCGCAAAAAGCTATCGCCTGTCTATTGCTCTTTTGGCAACACGTATGCTATACAACTTTGTTTTGCCATTAAAAGCATGTCGCATTGTTATATGAAAATCGATATACCTAACAAGAATGATAATTCTAACATCATTTGGTGAGGTTTTCGACAAATCTGTGTTTGCTGGGGGACGTGTTTTAGGATTCTTTAAGCAAACTGAGCCAAATTCTGGGTATGTTGTAGGATAAAACGTCATTACAAACAGTATTTTCTTCAGTAATGATTTCTATCGATTCGCAGATCATTAAATCATGATAATTCTTTAAGGTTGAATATAATTTTTGTATCTTCGAAATTAGCTTGTATATTCTGCTTCTGGTTAAGTCTTGATAGCGTTGTTGTTGGCCGGTTGCACTTCAAATCTCTTTCAATGTTCTTTAATACGATCTTTAAGTTTACGAGAAGTCATTCCTATGTATTCGAGATAAAATATTTTCTGTTTTCAGTGGAAATGACATATGCTCCAGAAACTCGATCTTTCGGGATTGGGTCTATTTTGGCACTCACTAGATCTTTCAACTTTGTGGAGGAGTGGCGATTAAGTTTACGCCAAAGCGAATAAGTGCATGTCTGAGTTTTTCGAAAAGTCTTGGTACGTACTTCATTTTGCAATATCTCCTATTACTCAGGGGAGTTTTTTGTATCTTCATGTGTTTTTTCTGCGAGTTGATTAGTTTATCAAGGATTGACTTAGTTATTTAATTTGTTTCGATCCTATTTTTCGGAATGTCTCGTTCTTTAGCTACTTTGATTTCCATATTGAGTTTTGGCTTTAACCCTTCTTAAACGCAAAGGAGAAGACTCATTCAGAAAGTTTAAATTGAAACATTTCAAAATGGATAATGTTCATAGTCAAACATAAAAGCGTTGTACACAAGTGGGGAAAATAGACATTATTAATGAGTGTAGCGTGGCGATAAAAAATTTTGCAGTGTAAAAAAGAATAGATATGACATTTTTTTCCCATTTCAATTTTTAAGAAGTGACAACAATTGAATCTTTTATGTTAACTTTATGGTATTAATTTTATTATTCAGATGATAATTCGAAAAAGTGTAGCCATTAAATTAATGATGTGTGTTTTCTTAATATGTTTAGGATCGTCGCGGATAGAACGAGTCACGGTTCATACGAAGACTTTTGTCATTCGCTTGCCTGTTGTATGAACAGAAGTCAGTTGTATTTTGAGCGGTCACTTCGCGAATAAGTGTGAAAAATAGGAATCTCTCTGGCCAGAAAGGAAGAGAGGGAGCGGTCCATTACGATGTTTGTAAGTTTCGAAATCTTATAGGAATGAACGAATGTACTTCAATCATTACAAAAGGGTTCAATAAAATCATAAAAAAAGCAACATGTTTTTATAAACTGTCTACAGATTTCGGCTTCACCGAAGCCTTTCTCAAAACCAATAAGAAATGTTGTACGATCCGTAATGTACTGAAAGGTCATCGTTCCCTTTTTTTCGCTTTCTCTCTGACTATGCAAGCTACTTTCGTCATTGTAAATATAGTGGACTTCCCGTAAGACATATCTTCGGTTAGTGAAGATCTTCAAAACCGTCCATAGGACAAATAGGTTTTCCAATTCTTTTGAACAGCCATGTATTGGATCTGTAGGTAGATATATATACTGTAAAATGGGAAAATTTAGTTTAGCAAGAAAACGCATAATAAGTTGAAATTTCTCTTAAGCAATTTATACTAATAGATGGAAAAGTACTTGAATCCTTTTGAACAGCCCTGTAGTTTACCTAGTACCTTTATGATACGCCACTATTTAGCTGAAGTTTAATTCGAACTCAAACACTCTTAAAACTACTGAAATCACATTTCCAGAAATTATCATCCCTAGACGGCATGTATCCCGATTCTTTGCGTGACCCTGTATATCATTTTATCTATATTCTACAAATATTTCTTAATAAATTAAATGCAGTTCAGCGTAAAAATGCATAACTCATTTAAAAACCATCTTTAAGCAATTCGCGCTCAGAACCAGTGACCCTTACGAATTCTTTTGTAGCTGCCCTTCATGTAGATTAATTACAGCATTTATACACACCCTATAGTATGCATAAATAGAGTGAAACATAAAAGCGCATATCATAATTAAATATGTATTTCCAGCAGTCACCGCTAATGTACAGTTTTTGATACAATATACTATCTGAAATCTTTTGTGTGTCCCTGTCAATGCTATGCATTTCGTATTATACATGAAATAACTTACAGTAAACTTCAGCGACGTATATCCATTTCATTACATATAAAATAGTTTAACATAATTAAAGTACACAGCAAACAATTCCTCCCCCCCCCCCTCCCTATATCATTATATAACGGAATTCTTTTGTAAAATATCCCTGTTAAAGAATAACTATTCTTTGCATCGCCTGTTCCACAGAATGCATGTTTTAGTGAACTTCATAAATACATATCTGTTTTGTTATGTTTGGATGCGTGTAAACATCATTAAAAATCATTTGAAACGATTTTTTCCCATGGGTCGTCCTGTAACGGAAAACTTTTGACTGTCCCTGTCAATTAACTAAACGTGTTACAAACTTCATTTGAAATAAAGAACGTGCTAGGGTAGAGGTCAGTAACATCCAAAAATTTCAGGGCAATCCGAGCATATTGACGAGAGTTAGAGCGCGGACAGACAAACCGAAGTCATAAACACTTTCCAACAAAGTTGGAAAGTGTGTTAAACAATGGCTCATAGCTGTTTCCCTATAGCACCGAAAAATGGGATAGAGCAGACTCCATTTTTGAGTTGTGCTGCATAACGGAAAGTCATTGGAGAACGCCAAGAAAAAGAGAGTGGTTACTTTAATGAAAGTGAAAGGATGAGGTTAGGAAACTTTCTTTGCCTTCCTTGTTTGTTCCTAAATATTGATTCTTTTGTATTAAAACAAAGGGTCGCTCGCTGGCTTTTCAATTAAAATGACTGAAATAAAAAAAGTCCTACATTTTAGAACGAAGTGGGTCATGTGTTCAATATATGTGAAAAACTGAATTAAATTCATTATTGAACGAAAGGGATTATTTTTACATCCTTAAAGTGTTGTTCATCGTTAAATGCGGACTTGGGCTATTGCGACCCAAAAGTGATCCCTTTTGGAAGACGGAAGTTCACTGTATAGGTACAGTGAATGAAGTAGTCACTTGCGAACATGAATGCTAGGGGTGAATGCCTCCCTCTGTGGACTTCTATAATTTTAAGTGAACCGGGAAAGCAAAATTCAACCAAAAAATCGATTTTTGATTTTTTATATCTTTTAAATGTATAAATATTTTTTATATCTTTTATCTTTCCAACGATATGTCACACTTGTTTATATATATTAAAAAAAATAAGTGTTGAAATGATTCATTCTCTTCTAAAAGTACTTCACAGCTTAATGGCCATTTAAATCTTTCATTGACTTTTTCTCAAAACTTGGATTTTTCATGTTTATGTTCCTTTTTTTCAATATCTATGAAATTTAAGAGCTCAATTTTTTTTAATACCTTAATTATGTTATAGTGTATACTTTTACAGAGGGATTTAATGATGTGTTGAGAATTATTTATTTTAGGCAATGAAATCTTACCAAAAATGCTCATTTAAAAATGACTTTCAATAAATAATTAATTTTGAGTTTCACTCTGAAAGAAAATGGTCTGTTAAAATACGTAAATCATGTTATTCAAAGTACTCTAAAAAATCTAGACCTCTGAGAAAAAGGTACATAAAGTGGGTGAATTTAACATGGCGGAGATAGGGCTTCCCCGGTCCCCTTAAGACAATGGGTGAAATTGTAAGCGCAAGGGACGTCAAGGAAGATTCAAAATTTAGGAATTTGTAAATCAATAGTGGGTTGGCTGAGAGTTTTAAATGCGAAACGAAAGCTGTAGGAGAGTAAAAGAAGGCCGACAGTGAAATTCACCAAACAATCATGATACATAGTTCAAATGAACAGTTTACACGGTATCAGCATTCTAGTAGGAGATCTGTTGAACATTTTTGAATAGGTATTTGAGGCACCCTGAAAATTTGTGCAACACTTCTTTTGTAATGCCTGAATACAAAATCGAATGTCTGCCTGAAGGATCGTGGCCCAAAAACTGTGCCAGACCAAAAAATGGCGCTTGACACGTGTCTGGCACAGTTTTTGGGCCGACTAAAGTGTCTGTCGTTTTCAAAATATTTTTTTCTAAGTATAAATATTATTCTGTCTCAATCTCAGCGTGCCTCAAATACCTTTTTTTGGGTAGTCAAAAAAAAAATGACACTTGACACGTGTCTGGCACAGTTTTGGGCCACGATCCTTCAGCCAGACATTCGATTTTGTATTCAGCCATTACAAAAAGAAGTGTTGCACAAATTTTCAGGGTGCCTCAAATACCTTCCCTAAAATGCTTAACAGCTCTTGGACTATTCCTGTTTAATTGCCGTTTTGAAATCAAGCTGGTGACCCGTGTTTCATTAAATGCAGATAATTAAACTCGGGGCAAAATGAACACTTTTCATACGTATATGCTTTTAAGATACAGTGTTCATGGACAATTTTTAGGTATTTTCGCTTAGCTTAATCACACGAATTGCACGCTGAGGGAAAGAAGCATACAATTTTATTACTATACAACGATTGGTTTAGTGTACAATGGCTGTTAACATAGAATGGGTGTTGCTATAAAAGAATTGTTATTATACATTGTTTTTAATGATTCATTATAACAATTATTTTAGAGGTGAGGTTTTGAAAGATATTTTATGCTGATAAATAAGTTTTTATTACGCTTTTTGAAGCTTAAGGATCTTCATTCCTAATCATAAATAAATACAAGAAAACAATTCTAATTTCAAAGCATAATGAACAGCTTGTTCAGCTTATGGATGTTGTTTGTGTAGTTTTAATCGAATTCTGACGCTGTTGAATTTTTTAACCGTTGTTATTGAACAGTTTGTAGCAAGACTGGTTTAATATTGTTACGGGTGACAGTTTGTTGTGATACACATGCACTCGAAAGTACGCTACATGACTGAAGTTTGATACGCAGTAGATGATACTATAGTGATTTTTTTTGCGGTTTAGTTAAAAAAACACTACTACGACTGTCTATATTATAAAACAAAGTTATTTCAATGAGTAACTCTGACGTCACAATGATAGTAGCAACTACATGAACCAATAATCGATTTCATTTTTAATGTCATTTTTTAACATCTAAACATTTTACCCTTTCCACTTTTACACCGTCGAAAAGAAGAAAAAATATACTTTCGAATGCAATTTCTTTGATAATCGATTGTCTGGCTTTTTATGGATTTAAGAATAATTTTCAAGTATGACTCGCTATGAGTATGGATGCAACCCCAATACGGAAGATGAACCCGGTTTGCATTTAAATCAGTGTAAAGAAATTCAGCATTTGTTTTCTTGCTATTTCCATAGCTAAATAACCAAGCGAAATCATAACTTTACCAATAGATAAAACAGGTATTTGACAGACAATTAATCCAACTACGTGCAGAAAGAATCAGAATCACAAGGGCTGCTAAAATTAAAGAAACATTTCGCGAAGCACCTCTGGCATGCGGCTTACACGGTATTGCCAAAAATGCCTTTAGGTGTATTTGTATCTCAAAATCTATTAAAGTTTTAAATTAAACTATTTTCATTTGAAATTTAAAACTATTTTATGTTCTGTAAACCAGACATCACTAAACCGCGTAGGATGGGCTGGTTCTTAAAATGCGTAAAACTGTGGGATGGATCCAATCTCACGAATGTTAGAGAGACAAAACGAGTACAGGTAGACAAACATCCATTTTGAATACTAACTAGAAAAAGGCATGCTTTGTTTGGATTCGCGAGAACAGATGTCATATATTCCCGCGGCCGCCATCTTGGATTTTTTTCTTGGTGTGAAAACCCCTTTTCCGCCAAGTAGTAAATATCGCCAAGCAGCACTTGTTAGGCTTAACGAAAATAAAATGTAAAACATCGCCAAGAAATCTCAAAACATCCAAGATGGCAGACGCGGGAATATGCAGCATCTAAACCGATTCGCGAAGCGTTATTTAATAAGATAAATATTTGAAAGTAACAATATTTTTCTTTATATTATTTTTGCAGCAACACAAAAACGTTATTTGACGTTTTGGAACATTTTAATTTTAGAAATGTAAATTCAGCCAAATAACTAAGAATTTTCTCGGAATTTTTTATTTATCATATAAGATTGGTAGAAATAAAAATATTTTTGAAGCAATATTTTTCAAAATATTTTTAAATTTTGAACTAAAAGCTTTTTTAAAGATGTTCTTATATTTTATCAATTGCAACAATTAATTTTATATGTTTACAATTATTTTGTTGCCATTTTACAAAAAAAATAATATAATTCTTTTAAAATGCGTAAGTATCGTCTGCGTAAATGATTTCACATAATAAGAATAAATTGTGTATTTGAATTCATAACACTGAAATACTTTTATAATTCAATGTAAATAATTGAATTTTCACAAATTTTAATTCATAAAAAATATGCTATAATTTTCATTAAAAAAAGTGTTCTAAATATTTCATAAAAGAAATCGTGAAACTATTATATGATTATAAGGAATGAGCACCAAAATATGCGATATAAGTTCCTTTCCTTATTTAAATATTTTTTTTTTAGAAATGAGAAATTTTGATGCAACGATAATATTTCACATACTTAATCATTCATGACTTTATTTTTACTGACAATGAATTTTATTTACTGCAAGAATTACGCAGGTTCATTATCGTTTACAAAAATAAATCCGTATAATTGAAAAATATATTCAACAAAATAATAAATGTTTTTCGTTAAATCATTCGATACGAAAATATTGTCAGAATCTACAGATCACATTTCATTTCTATCAAGTCCAAAAATATTTCTTTCCCTAATTAAATCTAAAAAAGTCCTTCCGGCCAGTGCCGGGAGGAAGAGGTAGCATTCATATTCCTTATTTTTTTTAAAAAAACCAACTTATATCATTCAAACACACGAAGCTCAATTTAGTGGAAACCGAATATAGGAGATTCAATACTAATTTTTATCAATATAATGAATGATAATTTCGCGAAATTAGTCAGCTTTATCCAAGCTGCTTTTCTTTAAAGTAACTTATATTTGGCTGCCAAATTCGGCGATTTCTTAAAGTGCCTGCCATTTTAAGACCAATGAACTTGGTAGAGACCTTAGTAATTGCTGTGCACATGCTCACTCACATCGGAATCGGTTGATATATACGAGTGCTCTCGCATGCAAAAAATCAGATTTTTCAAAATGTCACCCACAATAGAAATTGAAACTGCTATATCTGAGCCATTTTTTAAGGTAAAGACAAACGAAAAATGCTCCTGAATCCTTATATCAAGGTCAAATACTTAAGAAAGAAACCTTTTTCAATTTCTAATTTTTTTGCACCTCACTTTAAATATTTATATATTTTTTTAATTTAATGGCCGCCATTTTGAAACAAGATGGCTGATGAATCTGGCCAGCGAACTTGGTCGAGGTATTGATATATACTATCCACATGCCTTCTTACATCGAAATAGGCGAATACGTGTGTTATCGGGTGACAAATACAAGATCGTTTCAAAATGTTAGCCATGCTAGAAATTCAAAGTGCTATAATTCAAACATTTTTTAAGATATAAACAAAAGAACAAATTTTCAGAAACAAAAACTGCTCCGGAATCTTAGTATTAAGGCCAAACACATAAAAAAAATCTTTTTCATTTTCCAATTTTTTAATACCTCATTTTAAATTTTAAATTACATTTTTTTTTAAATGGCAACCCTTTTGAAACAAGATGGCGAATGAAGCTGGCCAACGAACTCGGTCGAGACATTGGTATGTAATATGTACAGACCAACTTACATCCAAATCGGTTCATAAATACGCCTGTTATCGCGTGACAAAAATCAGGTCGTTTTAAAATGTCAGCCACAATAAAAATTCAAAATGCTATTACTCAGCCATTTTTTTAGATATAGACGAAACAAAATCTGTTCCGGAATCTTTGTATTAAAGTCAAATACATACGAAAAAATATTTTTCCATTTTCAATTTTTTGGTACCACATTTCAAATTTTAAATTTTTAAAAATTTTAAATGGCCGCCATTTTGAAACAAAATGGCGGATGAAGCTGGCCAACGAACTCGGTCGAGATATTTGTATGTACTATGTACACACCAAGGTACATCCAAATCGGTTCATAAATACGCCTTTTATCGCGTTACAAATTTCAGGACGTTTCAAAATGTTAGCCACGCTAGAAATTCAAAATACTGCAACTCAGCCATTTTTTAAGATATAGAAGAAACAAAAACTGCTCCGAAATCTTTGTATAAAGGTCAAATACATAAGAAAAAATATTTTTCCATTTTCAATTTTTTGGTACCACATTTCAAATTTTAAATTTTTAAAAATTTTAAATGGCCGCCATTTTGAAACAAAATGGCGGATGAAGCTGGCCAACGAACTCGGTCGAGACATTGGTATGTACTATGTACACACCGAATTACATCGAAATCGGTTCATAAATACGCCTTTTATCGCGTGACAAAATTCAGGACGTTTCAAAATGCCAGCCACACTAGAAATTCAAAATGCTATAACTCAGCCATTTTTTAAGATATAGACGAAACAAAAACTGCTCCGGAACCTTTGTATAAAGGTCAAATACATAAAAAAAAATATTTTTCCATTTTTAATTTTTTGGTACCACATTTCAAATTTTAAATTTTTTTTTAAATTTTAAATAGCCGCCATTTTGAAACAAAAAGACGGATGAAGCTGGCCATCGAACTCGGTCGAGGCATTGGTATGTACTATGTACACCCCGAATTACATCGAAATCTGTTCATAATTACGAGACTTAGAGTGTGACATAGGTCAGATATATATATATATATATATATATATCAATTTTGAACGGAGGGTGGTTTCGGGGTCTGGGGGTCATGATCGATGAAAATATACCAAAATGTTTTGAAATCTCTTTCCTCCGAACTGCTGCAATAGGTAGCTTTTTGTAATGAAAGCTACCTAAAACAGTTTTTGAGATATTTTGGCGGAATAATGAAAACATATTTTATTTATTTAATGAATCATGATTCTATCTATAATTACTAACTCCATGATTTATTTTTTCTTCTGAAAAGACGTTTCAATTTTTATTTGCAAAAATGCGTCCGTAATGGAAAAACATGTAAAATTAAAATAATACATTTTTTAAGGTTATTCTGTAAAGTAATATTGTGCAAATCTACAGATCGTAATTTATTTTTGTTTAATTTCAAGTCAAAATATTGAATAGTTTTTTTTGTAAAGTGTACGACAAAATTCAATTTGTGTAGCCTAGTAGAGGATTCGCTTCGCTCATCTTAATAAAGTTTCTTCTACTGTACGCCATCCGAGTAAGTCCCTCCGAACCCATAAATAGTCCGTCAAAAGCTATCCCATAAATAGTCCGTGGACATACCTTTAAAAAACTTGGATACCCAATGCATAAATTTCTTTATAAGAGATTATTCTTTTTAAGTAGAAATTCCCTTTAAAATTAAGTTTTTAAAGTATGCATTAATCTACAGTATTTAAAAAAAAAAAAAAAAAAAAAATTAGATTCTACTTGAATACTTATTAAAGTCATGTTAGGTCATTTGAGAATAAGAAAAACATTGATAAAACGAACAATCAATAGATAGTAGGTAATTCCAAATCATGGAATGAATTTTTCGGATTTTGAGCTGGGTTATTTATTAAGCCAATACATATTATTATTAATATACCTATTATTTATTTTGCAGTGCATCTTCTGTTTTTTTTCGATCCAACTTCCTAGATTGCCTCATGTGTTTCACAAAACTTAATGACTGTAATAGGCTATTTTTTAGTACAATACTATAGTAGTAGTATAGTATAGTGCTGTAGTAATATACCCGTATCTTTTACTTATAACTTTTATATTGCTAAACACACATAACTTATGCAGGGATAAAAGGTTAAAAAGCCTACTCTAATCATGTGAAGAAACAAGCTCACGTTATGCGAACGTTATTTTCAAATTTGTTCGCTCAAATTTTAATATTTTATTTTCATTTTTTTTTTATAGGATACCTGAGGTCGATATTTTATAGTGCGAGTTTTTGCTTTTGGTTAATTTTTTTTTTTTATATCTGAGGATAGTTTCACTTTATGAACCGGTCCCATCCAGTTCCAAAGTGTCCGCTTAAAAAAAAAAAAATTGAAATCAAAGTCACGTGCAATATCAAATATCGATTTCAGGTATCCTTTGCAAAATATCATATATTAAAATAAAAGCGATAAATCTGTAAAAAATTCTCGGATAGGATTAACAGAGTCGTTCTCGTCTATCTAGAGTGTAGCCTAAGTCGTTCAGTTAGATAAGAAAAATTATTAAACGGCCTTCTTGTTTCTCGATTACCCAATGATATGGGTTGATGGGTTCCAAATCAAATTATAAAACATTGCATTGGCTGGGAATTTCCATGTTGTCAGCTTCATGCGTTCAATCAAAGTTCACTTGACCTTGTTCCTAAATTCCAGCGCAACATAAGAAAAACATGTTTAGAAAATCTTAGTGAGCAATGGAAAAGATACAGTTTTTCTGTTAGTTTACTTTAGTTCCCCCCCCCCCTCCTCCTCTCAACGTTTTCACAAAGAACCCTAGTGCAGGGTTGGCGAACCTTTTTGTTACCGCATGCCAAATTTGATAAAAAATTATTTTACATGTTCATGGCGTGCCAACTAAAAAACAAATTTTGTAGGTGGAAAAAATAATGGCTTAAAATTTTCTATTAAGATTAAGAAATATGAGTAACATACATTTAGATATTGCACTATAATAATTATGGAAACAAATATATTTTAGAATTTAATAAAAAAAAATGAATGCGCTGTAATTTGATTTCTGTTGTTTCATCTTAATATTCAGGTTAGTTTTACTGCAAATTGAACAGGATTTATCATACAAGTGATTTACAGTTTGAGTTTTGATAATGTCTAATAGCCAATTCTTGTCAATAGTTTTCCAATATCGTTTTTGTTTGAAAAAATTTTTAGACCTTAATTAATTAGATTGGAATATAATAGGCCGCAATTAAAAATTTTCCAATTTCCATTGAATCGAATTTAGAAATGGTCAGTCGCGATTTTGTGTCATCTCACTTTATTTTGATTTAGAGTCACAAGCAATGGCGTGCCAAAATTATTCTTTCCCGTGCCAAAATTATTCTTTCTCGTGCCAAAATTGGCACGCGTGCCATAGGTTCGCCGTCCCTGCCCTAGTGCATTTAAATTAGAGAAATGCAGGACTTCTATTTTATTCAAAAGTTTCATTAGCAATAAGAAAGTCGTGAAAATGGAAGCATCGAGCCTGATGCACTTAAAGGATCGAAACCGAAACGCAAAATGAAAGAAAATGAAAACACACTTGTACCCTGGATCGAGAATTCTTTTAGGAACAATGTCGAAACATAACCCTTCGTAAACTTTAACCCTTTATAACATTTTAACACTTTATAACATAACCTTTATAACATTAACAACCTTTGTACATCCTTTATAAATTTGACTGAACGATACTTCTGTCATTTAACTTTTAAAAAGTAGTTTATTTAAAACATTCAATGATTTCCTGCAAAAAATGCAGTTATCATGACATAAAAATGACTAGGGGTTTATTGAGTCTTAAAAAAATATATATATATTACGACATTTATAACACCGATTTTATCCTTTATGGAGTCTATTAAATAGTACACGTGCATTAATATTTTTACCGATACTATCTTGCAAATGAAAAAATACATCCAAATAATCCCGTGTCTGAATATTTTTCATTTCTCTTTTAACTGAAACAGCAGAAGTCATCCGATGACCACTATTTGGAAGAAATTCCATAAAAAAAACTTTTAAAATACAAGAATGGGAATATTTTTAAAAACAGCAAGTGTGGGCAGATCTACAAATGAACAGCTTCATTTAAAAAAGAAATACTTTGGAAAATCGGTTCAGTAGAAAGCTGAGGGCAGATAGCTAAAAAAAACAGCCTTGTGTTTTAAATAGATAGGGTTACCTACATATTTGGTTACCTCCACTTTTCTACACTTGGATTTTATATAAGTAGAGTATATTGACTAAAAATATATGTAATATACACATTCATTCCCATTTAAAGTAGTTATAAATGTATACATAGACGACCATTTAGCTATTTAAGAGCCGACTGTGGTAACCCGAAGTCAATCGCAAGCTAATGTTAGTCTAGTTAGTGGCTGCTTTCTTTTCAAAATTCTCGTTTTCATTTTATATTTTTAAATGTGTTTTTGCATAAGCTGAGATTTATGTCTAAATGGGTATTTTTACTTTTTAGATTTCGGTCTGTTTTTTGAGGACATTTGCAATTTCGAAACCTGTTCCGAAAGTGTTTTCAGAGGAAAAAGTATTGCGACCTAAATCGAAAAACTATGAAAATGCCCAATTAGGCACAGGACACTCCCGTAGATTTAGCATTAGCTTATCCATTATAGCATTAGGTCCTTGCTTGACTAGGCTCTTGAGTCAAACAAACACTTTGAACTAGAAATTTGTCTTAAGAAATAAAATCCAATAAGTATAGCAGAGAAAAAAAAGTTACACTATTAAATAGACTGCATGTATGTGTGGATATACTTTTGTATGTATGATTATATGTGTAGTGAAAATTATGTATGTGTAAGTGGTGATTATATGTATATTTGCTTGTATAAATGGTTATGACTAAGCGTAATGAAAACTAAACGTAAAAATGTAAAACGTATGTATAGCTGTAATGGATGTACGTTGCTATATATTATTGCATGTATGTGTGGATCTGTGATTATATGCATGGTTGCATGTATAATTGTCTGTATGGTTGTATATAAAGTTGTATGTATGGTTGTTCATACAATCGTTTGCATGGATGTATGGCTGTATACGTATGTCAGCAGGCGTATTCGAGTATAGTTTTATGGTTCTATGGTTGTATGTATAGTTGTATATGTATTTGTATGTATCTATGTGTGCGTGTATCTATGTATGGTTCTCCAACTCAAAATAGACACATGGTACAACAATCCACATTATAAAGGACAAACGCGAGTAACGCTGACGACATTTTGACGTTGGCAACACCTTACCAATAAATTTCGCTTTAACTGAATTTTTTTAAACATCTAGGTATCGTACAGTTTCAATTTTTACACCTTCGAATCGAAACAAACACACAGGCAAACAAATGTACAGATAACATACAAATAAACTTACAAATGTACAAACGTGCAAATCTACAAACACACGTACAAACGTACAGACACACGTACAAACGTACAGACACACGTACAAACGTACAGACACACGTACAAACGTACAGACACACGTACAAACGTACAGACACACGTACAAACGTACAGACACACGTACAAACGTACAGACACACGTACAAACGTACAGACACACGTACAAACGTACAGACACAAGTACAAACGTACAGACACACGTACAAACGTACAGACACACGTACAAACGTACAGACACAAGTACAAACGTACAGACACAAGTACAAACGTACAGACACAAGTACAAACGTACAGACACAAGTACAAACGTACAGACACAAGTACAAACGTACAGACACAAGTACAAACGTACAGACACAAGTACAAACGTACAGACACAAGTACAAACGTACAGACACAAGTACAAACGTACAGACACAAGTACAAACGTACAGACACAAGTACAAACGTACAAACGTACAGGCACAAGAACAAATGCACAAATATACAGACACAAGTACAAATGCACAAATATACAGACACAAGTACAAATGTACAAACGTACAGGCACAAGAACAAACGTACAGGCATAAGAACAAACGTACAGACGTACATGCGCAAGAACAAATGTACAAAATTATAGACACGTACAAACGTACAGACCCCTTTTACGCCAACAAACTTACAGATCCCCTTTTACGCCAACAAACTTACAGATCCCCTTTTACGCCAACAAACTTACAGATCCCCTTTTACGCCAACAAACTTACAGATCCCCTTTTACGCCAACAAACTTACAGATCCCCTTTTACGCCAACAAACTTACAGATCCCCTTTTACGCCAACAAACTTACAGATCCCCTTTTACGCCAACAAACTTACAGATCCCCTTTTACGCCAACAAACTTACAGATCCCCTCTTACGCCAACAAACTTACAGATCCCCTCTTACGCCAACAAACTTACAGATCCCCTCTTACGCCAACAAACTTACAGATCCCCTCTTACGCCAACAAACTTACAGATCCCCTCTTACGCCAACAAACTTACAGATCCCCTCTTACGCCAACAAACTTACAGATCCCCTCTTACGCCAACAAACTTACAGATCCCCTCTTACGCCAACAAACTTACAGATCCCCTCTTACGCCAACAAACTTACAGATCCCCTCTTACGCCAACAAACTTACAGATCCCCTCTTACGCCAACAAACTTACCGATCCCCTCTTACGCCAACAAACTTACCGATCCCCTCTTACGCCAACAAACTTACCGATCCCCTCTTACGCCAACAAACTTACCGATCCCCTCTTACGCCAACAAACTTACCGATCCCCTCTTACGCCAACAAACTTACCGATCCCCTCTTACGCCAACAAACTTACCGATCCCCTCTTACGCCAACAAACTTACCGATCCCCTCTTACGCCAACAAACTTACCGATCCCCTCTTACGCCAACAAACTTACCGATCCCCTCTTACCCCAACAAACTTACCGATCCCCTCTTACCCCAACAAACTTAGTCAATATCAATAGATTTTAATAAAATGTTTTCACCTGTATCCTGTAACCCGGGAAGCCTCGGTTGTATCCATAGTTTTTTTAATGTAATTTGTTTCTCATTGTACTCATTAGATCTTATTACTATTCAAGATAAACTTCTGGTTGAAAGTAAATATTTGACTTACGAAGCCTATGCTCATAACACAAATACACCTGCAAGCTGATATTGAATCCCTAGAAGCGTTCTTTCTCGATTTTATTTTTTAACAAATTTCGTATTATAATCGTTGTTAATTATAGTCATTTTCCTACTTTTTCGGATTGGGGTACAATTCTTTTTTCTCCGTGGAAACTTTCACTTTCGGAAAGGGTTTCGAAATTCAAAATACTCATAACAAGCAAAACTGCGAACAAAATTGAAAAAGTAAAAATCCTCGTTTAGACATTGAACTCGGATATCCCGCGTAGAGAAAAAATATCATTTAAAAATTTGAAACTGCAAAGCAGATATTTAAACAGAATATTGCCACTAGAACAACATTAGTTTGGGAGTGACTTCGCGTTACGAAAGGGAACTTACTTAAGAATCCGGAGGGATGGCATCTACGTATAAAGTGAAATATTTTGATAAAGGACGATTGAAATATTTTAATTATTGAAGGTTTAAAATACTATATTTTAAAAGTTAAATTACAAAATGGTCATTTCAAATTAATAAAGGATTTGTGACGATGTTGTTCCTAAAAGATTTATCCATTCAGAGTTAAATTGCGTATTCATGTATACTTCAATTTTGCGTTTTGTTTTCTGTTATTTCAATGTTTCGGGTTCGGTCGACCACTGGATTCAGGTCTATGAAAACCATTTTCATGGTTAGGGATCTGATTTCTAAAGAAACGTTTGAATTGGATGGGCAAAATCAAAATCCAGTTTGTTTCTAATCTAAATTTGCATTAGGAACAATTTCGAGTGGGGAACTAAAATAAAATAAAGAAACGTATAAAATTGTAATATATAAACTCGTTGCTCGTTTTGCTAACTGAAATTTTCGAAACATGTTCTTTTTTGTTGCGCTTGAATTTAGAAATCGGGTCACGTGACCATGGACTCGACGTATGAAGTTGCCAACGTGAAAATTGCAATGTTTTATAACTTTATTTGGAGCCATTCAATCAATATCATTCCTTTAAGGGGGGGGGGGTCCCTTTAGAAATTTCAAAAAATCGATTTTTTATTCGTATTTCGAGAATATATTGGCCGGAGGAAAAATCAAAATATTCAATATCAACAGAGTTTTCCCACTGTTAGTGGAACGTACCAGCGCTCGCATGTTGTGCTACCGAAGATTAAACGAAGATCTTCCTCTCTTACTTCCTCAAGAACTTCAAGAGCATATCCTACCAAGATTTATCTAGAGATGACTTGCTCCAAAGATGATTGGGTGGCCATACGCAGAACGCTAACGAAAGTTTTAACGCAAGTTTGGCGGTTATCTCCAAAACACCTCCATTCTGGACTACAAATTGTTCAAATTTCAACATACATCGCTGCTGGGATATTTAATGAAGGCTACACTTCCGTTCTTAGAGTTATGGATAATTTAAATATTGTTGTTGGCACCTATGCCAAAGTTTTTGCCGAAAACGCCGATGAGGCGCGAGTCACGAGACAGAACCGGAGGAGTCTTTTTCAGACACAAAGCAGCTCGTAATACGAAAACAGCAGCAACTCGAAGAAAACTAGCTTTTCGAGGAATCCGAAGGTCTGTTATATGCACCTGGGATCGCTGAGTCACTAAAACCAGTAATTTTATCGTACTGAAACTTTAAACGCGATTATCTCGAGACCATGTTTTCAAAAACTGTTCGTGCTGTAACTCGAAGTTATCGGTCGATATGGCTGATTTTTGGTGAGGCTTTTCTTTATATTATTAACAGAAGGATGTATCGAGTTTAAAATATTTCGTGTAAATAAACAATTTTTTAGGGATGAAAAATGTTGAAAAAATAGTACAAAATCCGAACATTTTATTAAAAACCGTACTTAATTTTAATTTTTTACTTTATACTTTTTATCGTTTTATAGATTTATCCTTCCCGTGCATATGTTAGAAAAAGAAAATATTTTTTTTTTTTTCAGATCAATAGAAAAAGAGTGACGAGTGCAGCACTTTTGGGCCTCGCGCCTGACACGCCCAAAGAAAAATTTTGCTGAGCCGCCATTTTGTAAAAAAAAAATTACCCTACAAAGATGTAATAAAGTTATGTTATAGTTTCAAAACGATCCGATTATTTGATCATCTTTAAAACAATTAATGAAAAATGACCGATTTTGAGGTCTATAAAGGGACTTCTCCCCTTTAGCGAGAAACAAGAGTGCAAGTTTAACAATTGTTCTTATCGAACTGTACGTTTCGTTCAATCATAAAGTTAAGTTTTCGGGGTTTTTTTTACAAAAGTTACGAGTAAAGTTATGATGTACAAGTTACGGCTTCTATGTATAGTGTAATAAAACAGCAATATCATATTACAGCATTTAAGTGTCGTAAGAGACATAAAATATTATATGAAGTTTAATAAGAAAAACAAACAAGGTACACTGACAGATGTAATTCTCTAAATACATAACAAACCGAAAGGAAGAAAAATCAATTCCGTAATTCGGGAATTATCAATAATCTATGAATAGTTTGTTAGTTTCAGCAAACTTTTTCTTATTCTCAAACGACCCAACATAATTTTAATATGTACTTCAATAGAATCTGTAACAGGCAACACATTTTTAAATAGTGGCGTTTCATGCTTGAAAACTTTAATTTTAAAGGAAATTTTTACTTTAAAAGGTATAATAAAGGAAGTTTCACATTTCGTATGTCAGTTTATTAAATGTATGTCCACATACAGCTTTTGACGGAGAATCCAGTTTTGGTGAATGTGTTCCAAAAATTACCTATTATATTGTGCTCTATGTTTAATAACAGGCATTTCATTATAAATTAAAGTAAAAATTCTTCTTTAAAATTTTCCTGTGTGAATTCGCGCTTGCATTATTTATCTTTAACCTTTTCTTTCTGCATAAGTTATAAGTAAGTGTTTAGTCATATAAAAGTTATAAGTAAAAGATACGGGTTATAATAGCATTGTAATAAAACAAAAATAGCCTATTAGCCATTCAGTTTTGTAAAACACATAAGGTAATCTAGGAAGTTGGATCTGAAAAAAAAAAAAAACACAGAAGGTACACTTACTAGCTGTATAAATGTATTGTTTTAATAAATAAAAATATGTATATTAATATGCATTGGCTTAATAAATAACCCAATTCAAAATCCGAAAAATTCATTCCATGATTTGGAATTATCTATAATCTATTGATCGTTTGTTTTATCCATCTTTTTCTTATTCTCAAAGGACCTAACATAACTTTAATGAGTATTCGAGTAGAATCTGAAAATGTTACAATTTTTTTTAAAATACTGTAGTTTAATGCACACTTTAAAAACTTAATTTTAAAGGGAATTTTTACTTAAAAAGAATAATCTGTTATAAAGAGTTCATAAATAATAAAAATATAAAAATTCATTGGGTATGAGATTTTTTTAAAGGTATGTCCACCTATAGCTTTTTGACGGACACCACTATTTTGGTGAATGTTTTATGGGTTGGAAGTACTTGCTCGGATGACTGTACAGTAGAAGAAACTTTATCACTATTCAAAATGGATGTCTATCTGTCCTCGCTTTGTCTCTCTAATATCCGTGAGATTGGATCCATCCCACAGTTTTACGCACCTACGTGGTTTAATGATGTCAGGTTTACTGAACATAAATTAAAATAGTTTTTAATTTCAAATGAATATGGTTTAATTTAAAACTTTAATAGAGTTTTTGCATATTTTTTTTTCAATTCTTTCTATTAGTTCACTCTCCCTATATTTATATATCTTGTTCAAATTTCCAATTGTTAATAAAATAGTTATCAAGTTGATCAAAATACTTTATAAAGTTGTATCATCCTATCCAGTTGAAATAATTTTTTTAACTTGTACTGGATGACAATTGATGTTAATACATCATTATCAAAGAAATTGCATTCGAAAGTACGTCTTTTCTTCTTTTCGACGGTGTAAAAGTGGAAAGGGTGCAATGTTTAGATGTTAAAAAATGACAGTAAAAATGAAGTCGATTATTGGTTCATGTAGTTGCTACCATCCGTGTGACTTCAGCTACTCATTGAAATAACTTTGTTTTATAATATAGACAGTCGTAAATAAGAAAATCACCATAGGATCATCTACTGCGCATCAAACTTCAGTCATGTAGTGTACTTTCGTGTGCATGTGCATCACAAAAAAGTGTCACCCGTAACACTGTGTTGAACCGTTCTTGCTACAAACTGCCCAATAACAACTGTTAAAAAATTCAGAAGCGTCAGAATCCGATTGAAAGTACACAGCCAGCCATAAGCTGAACAAGATGTTCATTAAGCTTTGAAATTAGAATTGTTTTCTTGTATTTAGGTTTAGGAATGAAGTTCCTTAAGCTTCAAAAAGCTTTATAAAAACTTATTTATCAGCATAAAATATCTCTCAAAACCTCACCTCTATAAAATAATTGTTATAATGAATCATTAAAAAACAATGTATAATAACAACTCTTTTGTAGCAGCAATCATTCTATGTTAAGTTATTGTACAGTGAACCAACCGTTGTATAGCAATAAAATTGTATGCTTCTTTCCCTCAGCTTGCAATTCGTGTGGTTAAGCTACGCGAAAATACCTAATAAAAAAGAAAAGTGCCCAGCTAAACTGATGGCATTGAGCTCACAAGCTATTCACACTAATTGTATACCATACTCTTATTTTAAAGAATAATGCCCCTCAAAAAAATAAGTGAAGGGAATTAGCCCCTGTTTCCCCCTTTATACTTAACCAGTGAACCTCCAAATCTAATCAGGGAAGCTCCTTATCATAATAAACCGGTATACCAAATTTGGAGCAAATCGAATAATCCTGCAAAAAAAAACATTTACCTAAATTAAGGGGGTGGACTAGCCGCCCTTTATCCTTAACCAATGAATCCCCAAAACGAATCAAGGAAGCTCCTTAACATAATAAACCGGTATACCAAATTTGGAGCAAAGCGAATAATTCTGCATGAAAAACCCGTTTATGTAAATTAAGGGGGTGGACTAGCCCCCCTTCCCCCTTCATCCTTAACCAATGAACCCCCAAAACTAATCAGGGAAGTTCCTTAACATAATAAACCGGTATACCAAATTCGGAGCAAATCGAATGATTCTGCATGAAAAACCCATTTATCTGAATTAAGGGGGTGGACTAACCGCCCCCCTTTTCCCCCTTTATCCTTAACCAATGAACCCCCAAAACTAATCAGGGAAGTTCCTTAACATAATAAACCGGTATATCAAATTCGGAGCAAATCGAATGATTCTGCATGAAAAACCCATTTATCTGAATTAAGGGGTTGGACTAACCCCGTTTTTCCCCCTTTATCCTTAACCAATGAATTCCCAAAACTAATCGGGGAAGCGCCTTATCACAATGAACCTAGAAAAAAATTTTGAAGCAAATCGGGTGTTTCTATCAAGAGTTATCCCGTTACGTACATACATACATACAGAACGGGCGGGCACATTAGCTCTCGGGCTTTGATAGCCTGTGAGCTAAAAATGGTCCATCAACACCGTATCTTAAAAGCATATACGTATGAAAAGTGTTCATTCTGCCATTAATTATCTGCATTTAATGAAACACGGGTCGCCAGCTTGATTTCAAAACGGCAATTAAACAGGAATGCGGATACCGTGTAAACTGTTCATTTGAAAGTAAGTATCCTGATTGTTTGATGAATTTCACTGTCGGCCTTCTTTTACTCTCCTACCGCTTTCGTTTCGCATTTAAAACTCTCAGCCAACCCACTATTGATTTAACAATTCCTAAATTTCGAATCATCCTTGACGTCCCTTGCGCTTACAATTTCATCCAATGTCTTAAAATTATAGAAGTCCAGAGAGGGAGGTATTCACCCCTAGCATTCATGTTGGCAAATGGCAAGTGGCTACTTCATTCACTGTACCTCTCCCGTCTTCCAAAAGAGGTCACTTTTGGGTCGCAATAGCCCAAGTCCGCATTTAACGATGAACAACACTTGAAGGATGTAAAAATAATCCCTTTCGTTGAATAATAAATTGAATTCAGTTTCAGACATACATTGAACACATGACCCACTTCGTTCTAAAATGTAGGACTTTTTTCAATTCTTACTAATAGCTCCCACTCTCCCTATATTTATTTATTTATATATCTTGTTCAATTTTCAATCGTTCATAAAATACTTATTATTCATCCTATCAAGTTGAAATGTTTTTTTTTAAACTTACAATGGATGTTAATACAGTTTATTCAAATTTTAATTCATTCATTAAGTTTTAATTAATTTTAATTTTACAGGGGACAAAATGGCGGCCATGGGTTATCGAAGCATTGAATGCATCTTCCTATCTATAAGGGGGGTTACGCTAGGGGGGACCCTGTTCTGTCGCCCAATATCGCCTAGTGTGTTGCATATCGCCAAATTGGGCGAACCAAATGAGTCGCCAAAAGTGATGCCAACTGGGCGATATCTCTCCTATTTCGCCCAATTCCCACAGACTTCCATTGTAAACCTACTTGCTTATAGAAAATCAACCCATTGAGATATTTTAATGCAACAAAAACTAATATTAGCTTAAGGGATTCTATTAAATTTTTCTTTGACTTAAGTACGAATTGACTTTGAAAACAAAATTTTTATATTACTTGTTTATTTCAGTCATTTTAATTGAGTGGCCCTTTGTTTCAATATAAAAGAATCAATAAGTGGGAATAAACAATGAAGCAAAGAAATCTTCGTAACCTCATACTTTCATTAAAGTAACCACTCACTTTTCTTTGCGTTCTCCAATCACTTTCCGTTTTGCAGCACAACTCAAAAATGGAGTTTGCTCTGTCCCGTTTTTCGGCCCTATCGGGGAACAGCTATTAAGGGAGCTGGTCACTCGGCGTCCGATCTCCCCTCACTCATGTAAAGTCTATGGGCATTGGATGCATTCGTCCATTTAAACTATATCCTCGAGAAATTCATATTTTGAACTTCTATTTTTGTGTACACTTTCTAAAAGAAGTCTCTTTTTTAGGTGCGTTCATAATTATATAAATACGTAGCACCTATAGTCGTCGTTCAGTCCGTCTGTCTGTCCGTCCGTCCGCATATAACAGAGCAAAAACTACCCGACCGAATGATCTGAAATTTTTAATATATAATTGCTGCAAAATTTTGTCGAGCCATTTCCAATTTTATGAAAATCGGATGTATAGTTTAATTACAGGGACAGTCAAAAGTTTTCCTTTACATTACGACCAATGGGAAAAATTATTGCAAGTGAATTTTAATGATGTTACAGACTTCCGAATGGTCTGAAATTTTTAATATATAATTGCTGCAAAATTTTGTCGAGCCATTTCCAATTTTATGAAAATCGGATGTATAGTTTAATTACAGGGACACCCAAAAGTTTTCCGTTACATTACGACCAATGGGAAAAATTTATTGCAAATGCATTTTAATGATTTTACAGCCTTCCGAATGGTCTGAAATTTTTAATATATAATTGCTGCAAAATTTTGTCGAGTCATTTCAAATTTTATGAAAATCGAATGTATAGTTTAATTACAGGGACAGTCAAAAGTCTTCCGTTACATTACGGGGAATGGGGAAAAAATTATTGTAAGTGCATTTTAATGATGTTACAGACTATGCACTTATGAAGCGCAAAAAAATATACATTCAGTACACTATGGGGTGCAAAAAATAATTATAAAACTAGTTATAGTACGAACGCACCTCATTTGCCACGTTTGACGAGCAATTTCCAACTTGTTTTCTCAGTTCTCAAACTATTTCTAAAGTATAGACTTCATTTCATAGGAAGTGTTCAAATCTGACTCCCAGTTCGTCCGCTTTGAACACACAAAATATTCAATTCAGCCTAGATTTTAGAAATGTCTTGAAAACTAAGAAAAAAAAGAGACCTCCTTTAAGAAGAGTACACAGCAAAAATATGTTAAAAATAGGAATGTCCAGAGGAGAGATTTTAAATAGACGAATGCATCGAAAATCCATAGACTTAACAGGACGGAGGAGCATTCCGAAGTTGAGTGACCAGCCCCCCTTTAAGCATAGTCTTTGGGTGTCAGGAACTTTTCTTTCTCTGGATTCTTGTCATGGACAGTATTTTGATTTCTCAGTCATGAAAGTGATATCCAAGTTGCTTTTGGAAAAGAAAAAATGTACAAAGTATGCCATGTATTCTGCTCAGTTTTTGAAAAGATAAGATGTGTGCAGGATGTCCTTAAAATTCATTCGAAATAGAAAATGATAGGGAAAACGCAACTGTCTTCACTGTTTTTTGCGGGACCTTTTTAACACTTTCCAACAAAGTTGAAAAGTGTTTGACTGCGGTTTGTCTGACCGTCTGTATGCGCTCTCACTTTCGTAAATACTCGGATTGTTTTGAAATTTTTGGATATTATTGACGTTTACCCTAGCACGAACCCTATTTCAAATGAAGTTTGTAGCCTGTTTAGTTCATCTACAGGGACAGTCAAAAGTATTCCGTTACATGACAGCTCATGGGGAAAAAATCTATTCAAATGATTTTTAATGATGTTACACGCATCCAAACATAACAAAATTGATATGCTTTTATGAAGTGCTCTAAAACATGCATTCTGTAGAATAGGCGGTGCAAAGAATAGTTATTATTCTTTTACAGGTATCTTCTACAAAGGAATTCTGTTATATAATGATATAGGGCGGGGGGAATTGTTTGCGGTGTATTTTAATTATGTTAAAATATTTCATATAGAATGAAATGGATATACGTCGCTGAGGTTTACTGTAAGTTATTTCATGTATAATACGAAGGGCACAGAATTGACAGGGACACACAAAAGATTTCAGATAGTATATTGTATCAGAAGTACTGTACATTAGCGGTGATTGCTGGAAATGCATATTTAAATAGGATATGCACTTTTATGTTTCACTCTTTATGCAAATTATAGGGTGTGTATAAATGCTGTAATTGATATACACAAAAGAATCTACAAGAAGGGCTACACAAAAGAATTCGTAATGGTTACTGGGTCTGAGTGCAAATTGCTTAAAGTAGGTTTTTAAATGAGTTATGCATTTTTACGCTGAACTGCATTTAGTTTATTAATAAATGTTTGTAGAATATAGATAAAATGATGTATAAGGTCACGCAAAGAATTGGATACATGCCATCTAGGGATGATAATTTCTAGAAATGTGATTTTAAGAGTGCTTTAGTTCGAATTAAACTTCAGCTAAATAGTGCCGTATAATAAAAGTACTCAGTAAACTATAGGGCTGTACAAAAGGATTAAAGTACTTTTCCATCTATTAGAATTCCATCTATCTAAATTGATGAAGAGAAATTTGAACTTGTTATGCGTTTTCTTGCTAAACTAAATTTTCCCATTATACAGTATATATTACTTCATTTCAAAATGCCTAAACACCATAACTCCAAAAGGAAGGTGTATATCTGCAGAAATTTTTTAACTATAAAATGCATAAAAGAAAAAGAAAGACAGGTAAAAAAACAAAAACAGTCTGTTCTTTCTCAGTGGGAGGAAAGACAAAAAACTCCACCCCCACTTTTATGTTTGTTAGTTTTAATTTGTGTTATTTTAGTTTTTTATGGAATTTGGCTAATAAAATGACAATAGTTTTTCAATATTGAATGCAGGGTGGGCGTGTGTTCAGAAACCTGCAATTTTTAAAAGTGGGGGTGGGGTTAGTTTTTTGTCTGTCCTCCCACTGATGAAGAACAGGCTGTTTTGTTTTTTTACCTGTCTTTCTTGTTCTTTTATGTATTTTATAGTTAAAAAATTTCTGCAGATATACACCTTCCTTTTGGAGTTATGGTGTTTAGGCATTTTGAAATGAAGTAATATGTTTTATTGCATTGAGATGTGCTGTTGTAGCGCCATTCATGCAGTAATTTTTCATTAATTTTGAAATAAAAAAAAAATATATATAATCAACCTACAGATCCAATACAGGGACTGTTCAAAAGAATTGGAAAACCTATTTGACCCATGGACGGTTTTGCCTATCTGCACTATTTGACTATCTGCACTAACCGAAGATATGTCTTACGGGAAGTCTGCTGTATGTACAATGAATGAAGTAGCTTGCATAGTCAGAGAGAAAGCGAAAAAAAGTGAGGTTGGCCTTTCAGTGCATTACGGATCATAACATAAAATATTCTTATTGGTTTTGAGAAAGGCTTCGGTGAAGCCGAAATCTGTAAACAGTTTATAAAAACACTTTACTGTTTTTATGATTTTATCGAACCCTTTTTAGTAATGATTGAAGTATATTCGTTCATTCCTATAAGATTTCGAAACTCGCAAACATTGTAATGGGCCGCTTCCTCTCTCCCTTCCTTGCCAGAGAGATTCCTATTTGGCCCGCTTATTCGCAAAGTGACCACTCAAAATACTGCCGACTTCTGTTAATACAACAGGCAAGCGAATCCCAAAAGTCTTCATATGAACCTTGACTCGTTCTATCCGCGACGATCCTAAACATATTAAAAAAACACACATCATTAAAGTAATGGCTACACTTTTTCAAGTTATCATCTGAATAATAAAATTAATATCATAAAGTTAGCATAAAAGATCAAATTGTGGTCACATTTAAAAAAATTGAAATAAGAAAAAAAATTCATACGTATTCTTTTTTACATCGCAAAATTCTTATCGCCACGCTACAATTTAGTAATAATGTCTATTTTTCCACTCATGTATGACGTTTTTCTTTTTAGACTATGGACCTTATCCATTTTGAAATGTTTCAATTTAAACATTCTGAATGAGTTTTCTCCTTTGCATTTAAGAAGGATTAAAGCCAAAACTCAATATGTAAATCACAGTAGCTAAAGAACGAGACATTCCGAAAAATAACGCCGAATCAAATTAAACACATAACTAATCCAATCCCTTTTATCTCGAAAAAATCGACTAACATGGTAAAAGTGACTGCCATTTTCGGAAAAATCCATTCGATTTGCCATTTCACACATCCATTTCCTTTTAACAATTCAATAGAAACCTGAAAAGACGGTTAATAATATCCGGAGTGCGGACTGGAAGAAAGAAACCGATAAATGCTTACTTTTAGGTTCCTTCTTTTCAAAGCCTTAGTTGTCAGTTTTACACAGGGTTGGTACTGGAAACGTCCTTTTCGGTCTGTTCTTTTATTCCTTCAAGACGTCAGAGCCTTTCCTTTGCAGTTTGCTTGGGTACAATCGGCATGAAAACTGAAATTCTCGCTGATAAAAAGGATAAATGGCTACATCTTAGAAAAAACTGAGAAGAAATAAAAAAGGGTAGTTCCATAAAGAGTCGAATTTCGTAAAGTACTCGGGGTTATAAAATAAAATTGTGAACACTAAGCCTTTTCTGACCATTGGCTGACCATCGCACCTAAAATATCTATAAAGCTTCATTATCTAAGGAAATGTTAGTAAAGGAAAGAAAATACTGTCCGAATCGATGAAATTTTTATTGACAATATCACTTATTTTAAAGTGTAGATTTTTTCCTATGAGGCGTCGAATCGAATCTAGCCCTTTTCATAGTTGTACAGATTTTTTTTTCGATTCGGCGCCGCATTTTCCGCGAAGTATCTGTTGATAGAACTATAGTGATCTCGAAGCCGCCACGATCGCCCGACCAACCTATTGAACGTCTGGTCGAGATCTTAAACTCGTTGAATTCGGCTTTTAAAAATTTCGGGTGGGATCATCCATGATCGGGTTCGTTACCGTTCCAGTCAGTCCATGAAGGAAAGGACCTTCGATTCCGTGACGTGCCGCCTTTTCCCGCGGAATAGCGGCTGTCGTTTTCGTTAAGGATGGGTCCATTTTGTTACTAAGCAGTGCTTCGTTTGTTAAGGCTTCTGAAATTCATTGAAGCTACTTTCTGACACATTTTTTAAATCATTTTGGTTCGGATACGTTTGAATTCAGCAGGTGAAAACTGTGTGGTCAGAAACTGCATCATCGAAAGATACGAAATACTGTCCCAGTGGACGTTTGGAACCAAATTTCTAGACGTGACAGCGCGAGAAAGAAGGAAAACCTGTTGTCACAGAACAAAAATGGTTTATAACTCAGTCATGGATGGATCAAAAAATGGAAAACTCAATTCGATTGCAAATCGCTTCCCTAGTCGAGAATACCCTTTTTGACCCCAGTTATTTTCTATTTTAAAATTTTTAATATTTCGAACCAGAAAAAATGAATATACTTAATACATGGAATTAAATAGACACCTCCTAGCAAGATGTAACATATAATAAATTTATGGCTCAAATCATGTTAAAGTAAGAATACTCAGAAAGTACCGAAGCCTGGTAAGAGGAGGGTTAAACAGATGTCCTTGCCAAGCTTTTGGGGCTTTATCGTGAAATTATTTCTTTCCATGTCTATACCATTGGGAGTTCCGATAGACTGACCAGTTAGAAAACCAATCGGCGATTTGAATCATAATTGAACGCTATAAGAAAGGGAGAATAATTCCGTGATGTATCGACATTTTGGGCCTCATTGTTGTAGGAGGAAGGCAACAAGATTTTAGAAGCAGGGTTCGAAAAGGAAAAATCCGCGAACCGGAACGCTATTTGAAAAATATTGATGACTAAAGAAAAAAAAAATTAAAGCATAGACAAAATTATTTCAAAACATACAAAAACAATTTTTTGAATGCAATCAAGATTCTTAATAATAATAAAGTTAAAAAGAGTACAGTAAGGTATGTAATATATATATATATAACATTACATTTATGTGGCGAAAAAAGAATTGCAATTGCAACAAGAGTAGTATCAACAAACTCCGTGTCCGCGGTAAAGCCTCCATTCAGCCTACTTAAATATATTTGTTCTATCAAAAAAGCAAAATAAAAAGTTTGGATATCCTATTTATTGAGTCAATAAAATTTTAAAAAGTTGGGTGTAGGGTCATCATCATCATTGTCTGAAATAGGAGTACCCAGCGTAAACAAAACATCAACAGCTCATTGTGTCGCATTGCGCATACGTTTATCAGAGTGATGTTAAGTGCTTTACCGCACGTGCTATTTATTTTTTAGAATGATCCTGAACCGGAACGGAAATATGTTTTTAGGATTTATAACAATATTATTTCACGAACCGGAATGTCGTTCCGGTTGACTCCGGTACATTCCGAGTCCAAAGAAGTTTAGAAGTGATCCGCATTATTATTCTTGAGAAGGAAAATCCTGACCCCACTCCCTTGGACTACGGTGGATCGATGCCAGCTGTTTTGAGCTGAGTGACCTCCACGCTCAATCGGTAAGTATCACTCGCTTTAGTCACCCTTTGTATGCGTGTATTGTATAATAGGTCCCTGTATATGCTTTCTCTGTTTCTCCACATAGCTATAGACCGCTATGAAGTTAATCTTTCTTCGATTTTTCAGTTTAAATTTCATTCTACCAGGCTCATGACGGAATACGTTTATTGGACTGTAACGTATATCACTACAACTACTTACTTTTCAACTATCCTATAGGAATATTAGAGTTCATTTGAAAATTATATTTGAAATGAATAAAATGTATCGTGCTTAAAAAAAAATTAAAAAGAAAACTGTAATAAAAGTAAAACCAGTTAGAACAGTTTTAATAGGAATGATTAGGAGGTAAGGTTTTAGAAGCAAAGTGATCATTCTTGAGGCGGAAAGCTCTGAAAATCTTCAGCTCAGCTCACCTCGCCCAGACCGCGATGGTATCGAAGATGTATTGATCTGAGTGCGCCATCTCCACGTATATCTGTATCAGTAGCTTTAGCCACCCTTTGGCAAGTGTGCTCAGAGGTGGAGAGCTGTACATGGCTAAAAAGAGTGGCCTTTAGAATAATTCATTTTAAAATTTTATTGGAAAGAAAGGAAATTCGTTTTTAAAGTGTTAGAAAAGCAATTGAAAAACCAAAATTCTAAACTAAGCTAAATTTGTTTTTTTATTCCTTTTAATAGATAGGATTTTTAAATGTTAAAAGACGTCATGCAGGAAGTATAACTGACATTTTTTAATATTTGCCAATAAAATAGGCAGTATAAATAGCAGATGACTAGGGCTTCCTATTAGAAATGAAAGGCGCATTTTCCAATATTTGTAAATAATACAAGGAGCATCAGTATAAGTAAGTGCAGAAAGTAGGACATAATTTAAAACGCATCTATGGTTAATGTCTAGAATGATACCATGAGTGACTTTTCATTTTTTTCAAGAATCAATATTTTGGTTTAGGAGACATTTTTTTAAAAATACTGGTATAAAAGCAACTTTTTTTTAAACTTTCAATAAAAAAAAAAACATACTTGCCCAAGATTCCTGTACGGAAGAAAAATATGTTGACAAGTAGTAGTCTGCACGGAGTTTAATTTTGAAATTTGTTTTTCTAAACAAGTCTTCTTAAAACCCCAGGAAACGCCATGTACTTCAGGTAGTAGTGCGAAATCAGTTAGAATTGTTATTAAAGTTATTTGTACTTAAAATACTAAAGTGACTTGCTACAGCAAATAAAAATGAAACAACGTTTGATCTGGAAAGATATCACTTTGGAACCCTTTCTGTATTTAATGAGTCTTAATGATTAGAATTTAAAAAAAAATGAACTGTCTATCCTTGTCGGATTAAGAAATTGGCAGAGTATGCATCTGTCTAAATGTCCCGCAAGTGTTAGGGGCCCACTGCCGGAGTTTTTTTTCACTAGCATCGTATTCTTATTCAATATTGAATGACCAAAGCAATAGACTCGATCTTTTTGGATGAGCGGGCGCATCCTTTAATTCAAAATACTCGAGTCCATTGTTATAGCACTTAACAGAAAAGAAATTATCTTGTATTTATTTACACTTTTTTGGAACACTCTTCTAAATAATTTGCAATACAATATATGAACTGTTTTCTTAAACTACTTTGCCGTCTTACGAGTGAGTCAATGTACTTTGAATTTAAATTGTTTTAAAATTCGGGGGTGGGCGGAAGATATGAAATATCCGACCTAGCGGTATCACTAATTTTCTTAATAGCTGTACTTTTTGTGTGAAATACATTCTGTGCATGTTAAACAAGAAGGGAGGAAAAATGTTAGAAGTTGAACCTATAAATAACAGCTGATTAAAAAAAACTAAAATTTTCCTGAAGGATAAAGAACTTTGGCCTATTCATTTCATATTTTCAAAATCTCATTCAATAGCTGCGAAATTAAGTTTTCTTGAAACACGAATGATCCGCAACTGAATGACTGGCTACACTGTTGTTTATGGTCATTTTTAGGGAATTTCTACGTGGCTGTAACTGACAGATAAATTTTATTGAAACTTCTATATTTTCAGCCGAAGTATTTCTTATAAACTTCCTATTTCAATCCAATTTAGATTGGAAAAATAGAGTGTCCGCTTATAAACCACCCGTTTCAGCTTAGAATAGAGTAGTCCAAATGGCATTCAAAAATCCCACGCAGTCTTTTGTAAGCAAATGAATGATATTCACCTGTTTCAGTTTGGTTTTATAAGAAATTCGTATTCTATTTTCAATAGCAATGGATTGTCTTTCAGTTCTTAAGATTCAAAAGTTTAGTACGTGTTGAGATAAGTGCTGCGAAGTGTCCAGATTTACATGGGAGGTGTTTATTTTCGGGGGTAGGGGGTCTTCCTGAGATCCGTCGCGCAGAATCTCTACGCGAGACGCCCAGTGTTCCGCTTTATCACATGGGTCAAATGCTTATGAGTTTAATCTAAATTAAAATCGTATCCCCAGTCTGAGAAGGGAGAATGAAGTAGGTTCCATTAAGTAGCCACAACGACTGAATTCTGTTCCACCTAGAACTCGTGTCCGCTCCTGTTAGTTCAATCGACTGACTGCGAAGAGCAGGAGCCTGATGAAAACAAGCTTCAACAAGAGGGAGGAGGACATCTGAAAATCCATAGAAGGACTTCGATCTTCTCATTTAAAAGGTTTGGGTGAGTATTTTTATATAAATGAGTGAGGTTTTCATGATTCAAATTACACTTACTGTCAAACTAAAAATGACTTCTTTCTTCATTGATTTTAACATTAGAGCCTCATTTTAAATAATATATTTAATATATAAACAAGTAATAAAAAAAATTTTTTAAGTCAATTCCTACTTAGGTCAATAAGAGAATTTTTTTCTCCCATTCTTCTTTCCTCTTGAGTGGCGCTTAAAAAGCCTTGATCAAGAAGAGGGCTTTCTCGATTATTGAAAATTATTTTAATTTAATGGATGAATTAATATTTAAAAAAAACTGGATTAACATCAAGTGTCATCCACTACAAGTTTAAAAAAATTTATTTGAACTTGATTGGATGAATAATAAGTATTTTATTAACGATTGAAAATTTGAACAAGATATATATAGCGAGAGTGTGAGCTAATAGTAGGAATTGAATAAGAAAATCATGTATAGGCATACTTTATTACATACTTTTATATTTTTTTATGACTGTATGTTTAACACCAGATAGGTCAGAAATCCGATTCAACCCAAACGTGTTGGTCATTGGATCTAAAGTTTTTGCTGCGGAGGCGGTGTGGTCTAATGTTTTCATTTCCTGTCATCTTAGACTAGGCGCAGGGATGGCAAACCTATGGCACGCGTGCCGAACTTGGCACGTAAGAAAACTTCTTTGGCACGCGAAAAAACTTAGACTATATTCAGTTTATGGAGAACTATCCATTTTATGCTTGTTTTTTTTACAAAAAGTATAGTTTTGTGTAACACGTATATAATTTACTTTAAAATAATCCGTTACTTTTGAATTATTTAAGGTATTATAAATTTCAATGAAAGAATCTTGTAGCGTAATTTTCTTGCCAAACCATTCAATATAGTGATTTTCCAATTTATTTTGCTTTTTTTATCAAATGTCAAAAGTTTTAATTTTGAAAATTCAATTTTAAGATATTAATATATACCTAACTGTACTTCAGATTAGGTTTAGGGTTTTAAATTATTTTAAGTTTTATTATATTTAGGTTTTAATTTTGAAAATTGAATTTTAATTGTTAGTGTTGATAATCATATATCTATTGAACCTATTTCTACCTAAAGAACTAAAAATGATCTGTTTCGGAAGTTACACAATAGAGGGAAAACTCATTTATATGGTATAATACGGAATTTGATGCGACATGGCTATAGTGTTGGGCAAATACAGCGTAATAAATAAGTTAGGAATCAAATTTAGTATAACTGTAAAAATATTTAAGTAAATATTCTATAAACATTAATTATTGGATTTTATATACATTAAAATATTCCTGGCACGTTAGAATTTTGGTACATAATAATTTTGAAATTTTTAGCACGCATACTCAAAAAGGTTCCCCATCCCTGGAGGGTTTCGGAACCGGATTCGGGTCTATAGAAATTTTCAAAAAAAAAAAAATGATTAGTGTTTTAAATGATGAAGCAGTAGTTTCATGTGAATGAGTATCTACTCTATATAAAAATAAAATAAAATCCCATGCGTCAATATCTAAGGAAAAAGATAATACAAAAATGAAACAGGAGAAACTGAAATTGAGAAGCTTTGAATATCTTATTGAAATCATTCAAGGGGAGTTTTATAATTTACAGTAAAGAAGTTATTTTGTCGAATATTGCCGACATTGAGTCTAAAAATTGGCCCTATTAACTCCTTTTTAACGTATCTAAAAACCAATGATTGAAAGAAATTAAGGAAAATTCAGCAACCGGAAATAACTTCCTGAGACCCAAGCAAAGTATAATGCATGTATTTTTTTTAAATATGAGTTTTCTTCAACAAATAGGCATCAAAAATGATGTTTTTAAAGAAATTAATAAATTTAGATTTTTTAATTTTGTTTGACAGCACATCCTTCTAAATGGATGTTCAGGCCATAACTCGCTTTAAAATAATTTTAAAATGCTAACAGTATGGGAAAGAATAGAATTTATTATAAAGAACATAAGGCAAGTATTAACATCTGCTATTAAAATAAAAAAATAAAAAAATAGTTTAAACAAATTAAAATAACAAACAAAGTAGTAACCCTCGCCAAAATCCAATAGCTGAATGTTTATTTTTGATTCATGCATTACCATGCCAAACTGGTTTTAGATTGCTACACAGTTAGGCACAGTTAGTTTTTAGCACAGTAGAAGGAGAAAGAAAACATCCATTTAAATGGATGCCAGGTCTCAGGAGGATAATCTTATAAATTCATTTTTCTTCGAAAGCGATAAAAGATTATAGATATTAGAGATAGGATTTTAGGCTCTTTAGATTTTTATTGTAATTATTTTAAATTGAAAACTGTTCAAAATTTGCAGCTAACTGTCCAGTCCTTTTGACAGGTTATATAGAAAACGTTTTCATAACTCTGTTCTAATACAGATAAATTACGGTTACGTCGGGTTGCGGGTCAACAGAAATTATTTTTTCGAGTTCGAGCATAAATCGCCAAGTTTCATAAGAAATATATTAAATCGGAATGGCAACTTCCTTGACATCAGATTGGGAATTGAGTTGTATTATTAATTTGAACATTTTTAATGAATGAATGAGCGATACCGCAGCTTATTTTAAATAGGCATACGTTTAGGGATTAAATAACTTTTTAGCATCATTAAGACTTAGTTTTATGATTGTACGAGGGTCACTCTGAAATTTTTGAGATACAACTAGGTTTTTAAAGTTATATTTACAAAATTTTAGGTGTGTTCAAAGTAGTCTCCTCCAGCATCAATGCAGTTTTGGAGACGAATTTTCCACAGATTAAATGCCTCAAGCCATTCATTTCTTGGAATAGATGAAAAAATGCATTTATAGCCACATAAATCCCTTTTTCTGAAGGAAAACAACGTCCAAGTAAGTTCTTTTTCAGATTAAAGAATAACCAAAAGCCACACATAGCTAGATCAGGTGAATACGGCGGATGTTCTATCACTTTAATTCGTTTTTAGTTTAAGAAACTCAACTGTTAATCCGGCTGTATGTGAAGATGCATTGTCATGGTGAAGCATTAGTCCCCTAACATTCACTTCTTGTAGAATTTCTGGAAGACATTTAGTGGTATACCAGTTTGCTGTTACTGTCTTCTGTCCTTCCAACTTGATGGCTTTGACCAATCCGTACTTCTGAAGAAAACGGAATACATCACTTTTTTCAGTGCGCGTTGTCTTTTCACCATTGTCGGCGTGGGATCACCTTCAAAGACCCATACTTTGCTTTCTTGATGTGTTGGAACGTCAAAAAACGGTATGTACGTTTCATCACCCGTTATAATTTTAGAAATGATGCGCTGGCCACCATCATTTAGCAATTTAAGAGTTTCTTTGCTGATTCTGACACGCTCTTCTTTTTGGTGATCAGTTAGATTATGGGGAACCCAACGGCAAATTACTTTTTTCATATGCAATTCTTCATGAATAATTTTGTGTATGGCTGCGGATCCAATGTTAAGTTCCTTCTGTATCATTTGATAGGTACGGCGATTATCATCCATTAACATTTTTAGTATGGCAGACACATTATCCGGGATTACTGCCGACGGTGCCCTTCCTGTGTGTTCTTCATCCTGAAGAAAATTGCGACCTATGCTAAATTCTTTAAACCATCTGAATAAAATAGCACGAGCTGGAGATTCATCACCAAGTGCTAATTTCAGCCGTTGAACGCATTCTTCTTGATTTAATCCTGCTTTAAAATCGTAGAAAATCATAGCGCGAAAATGTTCTCGCGTCAACTCCATTTTCTCTTCTGTTTAAAATTTATTCTATGCTAAACAAGTTGAAGTAAGCCAGTAAAAAATCGTCTGCTGTGTTAAAATACTTTGTATTTTAAAATTAAACCGTTATTTTTATTTTGTAAATTCTCCTCTGCGCGTATCTCAATTTCAGAGTAACCCTCGTACTAATGCACTTTAAAAATTTTAGCTGTTTTACAAGTTTTCATTACACTTACATTTTTACTTTCTTCTACCTTTACAAGAAGAAAGTATTGGATTCATGAAAATTTTCGAATTCCGGTTTTCGACGGATTTAGACGTTTTAGGGGTCAGAGATTCCAAAAAACATGTTTTTACAAAATGTCTGTCTATGAGTCTGTCTGTCTGTGTGTATGTGACACAAATTTTGTGGGCGCTCTATCTCAAGAACTAATGCACGGAATTTAATAAAAATTTATATTCAGTGAGTCCCTAATACAAATTGATGCTGATTAGTTTTTGGTGTAAATCGCTCAACAGGTGGCGCTGCAATGCTGCATTTTTCACGATTTTCGCAATAGCTCTATCTCACAAACTAACGCACGGATTTTGATCAAACTTCAGATTTAGTTAGTCCTTGATATGAATTGATGATGATTATGCTTTGGTGTAAATCGCCCAACAGGTGGCGCTGCTATACTGCATTTTTTTAAATTTCCGCAATAGCTCTATCTCAACAACTAATGCTTGGAAAATCAACAAACTTCAGATTCAAGTATACTTTGATAAAAATTAGTGCTGTTTGTGTTTTGGTGCAAATCGCTCAACAGGTGGCGCTGCTATACTGCACTTTTCAGAATTTCCATTATAGCTGTATCTCAAGAACTAATGCAACAATTTTCACCAAACTTCAGAATCAGTTAATCCTTGATATGAATTGACATTTTGTACATTTTGGTGTAAATCGCTCAACAGGTGGCGCTGCTATACAGCATTTTTCCCGATTTCTGCAATAGCTCTAACTCAAGAACTAATGGACACATTTTCATGAAACTTCAGATTCAGTTACTCTTTGATATGAAATGATGCTGACTACGTGTTGGTGAATATCGTCCAATAGGTGGCGCTGCTGTGCTGCATTTTGCACTATTTCTTGTATAGCTCTATCTCAAGAACAAATGCACGAATTTTCATCAAACTTCAGATTCAAGTACACCTTGATAAATGTTGATGCTGATTATGTGGTTGTGTAAATCGCTCAACAGGTGGCGCTGTTATGCTGCATTTGTCATCATTTGCGCAATAACTCTATCTCAAGAACTAATGAACGGATTTTCCCCAAACTTCATATTCAGTTAGACATTGACATAAGTTGATGATAATTAGCTTCTGGTGTAAATCAAACCAATAGGTGGCGCTGCTATGCTGCATTTTGATGGATTTATACGATTTTAGGGACACTAATATCTCAAGAACTAATGCACGGAATTTCATCTTTTAAGAATCCTCATGATGAGCATAGATTCACTGTGATAATGAATTTTGAAGTATTGACAAGTATGATATAGAAGAAAGTTTTAGTTTTCTTTCATTTTATATTTCAATTTCAGATAGAAAAATTTGTATCTTTATCAGAAGTTTGAGAAATGTGCTGTCATCCATATAATGTAATAATAATAATGGTGCATTCTTACAAACGACAGAAATACAAGGGAAATAAAACGCGATATTTATAAATCATTGTTGTCATAGAAATGTTGTTCATTATTTCAAAAACTCTAGTTCGAATCATTCATTCCACATCATCCCTTAAAAAAAGTGTAAAATTCGCAAACATGGAATACGATGAAAGAAATCTGATTTTATGCAGTTAATTCTTGTTGCAGTGGCCTGTTATGGCAGAATGAAAAGGGATCGGAAAAATCCGTTTTAGATAGGCTTCAATCTCAGCAGGTATACTGTCCTTTATAATTGTATTGTACTTTACCATTGTTACGAAATTTTCCCATTTTAATCATGATTCCGTTACACATGTTCCTTTTTAACAGGTTTTACTATATAGTGCTTACGTTGACCGCATTTTGGAGCACTTGTCCTACTTTCTATCTCGCTTGCTGTCCCGTTCTTTGCGATACCAGATCTGACATCACTCGTTCTGACCCAGTCTTGAATGAAGGCGCTCGTAATACGGTTCTGTTTAATCTTCTCTATAAAGGGGTATGCATATATAACGTTATCATTTTAAGGGGGAGAGGGGTCCTGGCAAATGATATCGTTAGGTATCTCTAGAGGGTTGTCTTTTGATATCGTTATTTTTTATCCAACCAAAATTTTCTTTTTTTTAATTTGTAATTGTCTTTACGACAACATAGTATGTTATCTCTTTTTAGTCTGTTATCTATTCTTATGAAAGTACAAACTTATTAAAATCATTAAATGATTATAACATAGTTTCATTCGAAAATGTGGAATACCACAACGGTTGGCATTACTGTTTCTTCTGTCATAGGGGTATGCATATAGAATCCGCTGTTCGAAAAACCGTATGCGAAGTATGTTCGAAATGATACTTGTGTTTACTACACTGGTGAAAACAATTAAAGGGACAAACGGTTTTTTAAAAGAACAAAACAAAATAAGTTATCCCTATACGCAAATAAGGTATCAGATGATAGTTAAACTCGTCGCGGACACACCTGCCACGCAGTGGTCTGTGTCGTCATAAGGCAGTGGCGCTGTGATCGCGTTTGTGCGGAGGTGCCTCATTTGACCGCCGTAGCTTGTAGCGTAAGGACGTTTTGAAACATCGTAGCATAACCCAATCCTTGTTTTTTGAATTTCTTTGTTTACCCTTCGTTAGTATGGCTAGTCGAAATATGTCTAGATGATGCCACAAGATGGCGGATTGTTGGAAGACTCGAGGCCAGCCAATCAAAGGCTACCTGTTGTAAGGACCTCGGGGTTCCATGAAATGTGGTGCCCACTCTGTGGAAACAGTTTACAGAGACAGGAACAGTGGTCCCCCGACCTGGTCAAGGCCGTAAAAGGGCAACAACGCCGGCTAAAGACCGTTATTTGACATCTCTAGCCAAAAGGGATAGGTCCGCGACAGCGACACAACTGTCTCGTCACCTATATAATATTACAGGAGCATCCATTTCGCGGATAACAGTCACCCAGAGACTTAATGGAGGTGGACTGTATGCCAGGCGCCCTGTAGTCTGCATCCCTTTGACTGCGAACCATAAAGTTCCGTCTAGCACGATGCCGATAACACCTGTCTTGGACAAAGGATAGTTTGGGGCGGGTTCTCTACAGTGATGAGTCGCGATTCAGTCTGGACAGCGACTCGAGACGTGTTCTCATCTGGAGAGAACCCGAGAGTCGATATCGGGCCTCTAACATTGTCGAAAATGATCACTGTGCTGGAGGTGGTCTCATGATCTGGCAGGCATCATGGCAGACGGGCGTACCGACCTTCCTGTGTTTGATAGAGGTACTCTGACAGCCATCGATACAGGGACGAGAACCTTGCACCCTATGTGAGGCTTTTCCGCGGGGCATATGCACCAAATTTTGCGTTTATGAACGATAACGCTCGTCCACATAGGGCTCAGTTGGTGGACGAATACCTCAAATCGTAGGATTTTCAACGAATGGAGCGACCTGCGAAGTGCCCTGACCTTAATCCCATCGATTGGCCGAATTGGCCACGTATTAGCCGTCCTTGGACGATCAATTGCAGCTTGCAGACCAGCTCCAACGACCATCGATGAGCTCAAGGGTGCTTTGGTGCAAGAGTGGGTGCAGTTGCCACAGAGGTTGATAAGGTCCCTGGTAAACACTATGAAACGCCAATGCGAGAGTTGTGTAGCTGTTACAGACGGTCATACACGCTATTAGACATTTTTTTCTCTGACTGACAGGGTGTCAGTTAGCTGCTGTGCTGGACACGTGACCAGTTTCCTTATTTAGGGTGCAGATTGTGCCCATTTTTGTTTTGCCATACATTAGTCTTATATCGAATGATATTTTGGCCAAGTTTGGTTTTATTTGCTTTGTTAGTTTTATTTTAATTGCAAAAAAACCATTTGTTCCTTTAATTGTTTTCACCAGTGTAGTAAATAAAAGAGAAAGAATGTCGTCCACCTGTTTTTTTTATACGAAGTTCTGTCTGCCATCCCCTCCCCCCGTGCGGGGACAAGCGCAAGAAAAAATTACTACTGTCGAATGCATTATGTAACAAAAAGCTATTATTAAATACTTTTAAATAGTAACTATTTCTTTTAAGTGTTGTTTGATATAAAGTTATTTCATATATAACAGTGATATTTTATGAACTTCTCTTCGTTTGAATCAATGAAGTATTCGAAAAATAAATGTAACCCTATTTGTATGTCACTCCAAGCAAAAGAAAAATTTTAGACGTTGATAACGATATCATTACGGGAGGTGGGGGGGGGGGGGGGGGTCGAGGAATGATAGCGTATGATATCGTAAGAAGGGGGGGAGAGCGCGTCCAAAATTTCTAAAAAGTTGATAACGTTGTATATGTACAGCCCCTAATGATGTTTTTGCGTAATTTTTACAGAACTATCTATTTTGCAGAAAAAAATGTATCTGATACTTTGATCTATTCCTTCTCTGCTTGAGAGATCCAACATTGTTTTCCATCTATGGCTTTTTCAGAAACAGGTTATTATTTAAACAACTGCTCTAATGAAATGCATCACATAATGCATCTGTAAGAAAATAAGCGCCCATCCGACTTTCAAAAAGCAGGTTATGTCAATTGAATCCATGTTTTGTTAAGTATAACCTTCCTTGTATAAATTTTTACGAATGCTGAAATTTGTATATTTCTTCGTTTGTTGCTCTTCGTAGTCCCCTATAAATTTCTGTTGTATCAAAAAACGGTGTGGGGGGTCAAAGCCCCCAGTAGTCGGCCCAGTAGTAGCTTTAGTGCACAGCTTTGCATATATGCAAACAGCGTTTTGAATTTGATTTTTTTTATTCGTTTATACCTAATTAACACCAGAAAATTAAAATAACAATATCTGCTTTAATTAATAACAGACGTATTTTCGTATTTAAATAAAACGAAATTAACCATTGAAACTTTCTGGTGTCAAGTCAGATTCTCTGAACTACGTCATTTCTAGAACGTATCATGGCAATCATGGGAATGAAAGGTATAAAGGTTAAGTTTTATTAAATAAATAATCATATAAAATAAAGTATTTGGAGACATACTTATTAAAATATTTACTAATTTGCAATATTTAGGGTAAAACAGCCGCACGACAGTAATTTTTACTTATATTGCAGATGTGCTACAGAAGAAAAAGATGGACGTAGTATATGAAAAATGTATCTCTGATTTTTTTTCATTATTTTTCCTGTGTAATAAACCTTTCAGAGAATCAGATATATTTTTTTCGAAACAAAATAAAAAAATCGCGCATTTAAGGGTTAAGCGCTTTGTGTGGTGCATAGCTTGAGGTGAACTTTTTAAGAAACGGTACAACATTTCTAACAGCGAGCTATGTTATTGTGAGACATTTCTTGTAATTTTTAAGCCATTATTTAAAAAAAAAAAAAACACGGTAGTTTTTCAATAGAAAGTTAAATTTAAAATTAGCAAATTTTCTAGCAGTCGACCTTTTTCAAATCGAGTGTTTAGCCATTTGTCGGCCATTTAAGTGCTTTCTTAGAGTAACTTAAAATAGAATTTTTTAAAAACATATCTATTTAGCCTTTAAATTGTTACATGGATGCAGTTTCACAGTCGTTGGGACTATTTTAACAAGTGTTTAGAGGCACATCATTCTATCCGTTGTTGTTTTAACACTTTATCTACTGACGGTATTTATAAGTACCATTAAAATAACTGGTTATAAAATTCATTCAATACATCGATGAGTTTCAATATAGTTTATAATGAGTTATAGATACATTACTTTATCTTGTTCCAAAAGCGTTATGGGTTACACAAAACAAAAATATTCTTAAAAGAGCGATTTCTTTTGCCTTTGCCTCTTTTCAGCTTTCTTGGTGTTGGGAAAGGGGGATGATTTTTCAATTCGGAAATATTTCTATCGTAAGAACATTATATTGGTACATTTCCTAATTCTACAAAATACAAAAAAAATATTTAAAATGAAAGATTGGAGTGGGGTTATAAATAGTGCACAAAATCCCTATCCATTCAAATTTAATGAATCTTTCTAAATCCTTCATACCTTCTAAAATCATCCTAAAATTTATTAATTGATCATGTAAATCTTCTAATGTAGTTTAAACAATTCACAAAAAATGCTTTAGAAGATAAAATTTTCACGAATTCCTAATCCAGTACATAAAGGGTTAACTCGTATACAATGGTAAGAGTTAGACTATTGGGCGATGGGTCATCTAGGATTGGCTAACGGAAAGATACCTTAAAATGAGTGCATTCATTTATAATAGTTCCAAAAATATTAAAATGTTTTGCCACAGTAACAGGTTATTGAATAATGAAACTTTTTAGAGAGGAAGGTCACACGTTAAAGATTTTTTTTAATACAATTTCTGAGACGCTGCTCAGTCCATTCTCAATGTACAAAATTTTATTTTACAGGTCCCCAGCGTACTTTTCAAAATTAGAATTTTTTTTTTTTTTTTAAGTCTTAATTTGCTTTCTACTCAGAGAATGAAATTTATCTAAAGAAAGTGGATTTTTTGAACTAGTGATATAATTATTTTTATTTTTACACCCAGAATTAAAAATAGTTTAGTTTATTATGTACATTTCATTATGTTTTGTACATTATGTTCGTGTATCAGAAGATTTGTAGAGAGAAAGCGTTGTTAAATATCGCACAAAAAATGATAAAATGACACTCGATTATTGTTTTCGCTTAAACATGTAAATTTTCCTTGTGACGCTTGTGAATCAAAGTGCAGAGTCAAACTCTCTTGATACGAATACGGCTAAAACAAGGATCCGGTTAAAAGGAGTCATTGGCACGTTAAGGAGGATTCATGATTTAAGGGGTCTAAGGACTCTTAAAGCTTCAAAATTTTCGAAGTTTTAAGTTTTTTAGATGTCAAAACTCCTATCTTTTCCGAATATTTTGATAGAATTGTTTCTTTGAAATTCCCTTTAGAACAGAAGTGATGGCTTTTAGAATGATACCCGATCCATAGCTGAAGCGGTGTTTCCGAAATTTTGAAGACATTTTTCTCCAAATGACGTTTTCGGGCATAACGCGCAAAATATCTCAAAAGCTTCTGAATATTTTTTTCAAGAAATTTTCAAAACATATGCTTCATGTTATTCTGCATAAATTGAACCTAAAATTTCCTTTTATTGTTCAAAAAAAAATTTTTTTAGGTTATTATATTGTCGAAATTTTCTAAATTTTGCATTAGGTAAATACAACTTTGTATTAAAAATATAAAAATGCTTTCATTACAAATTTATTTAGGTTCAGGGTAGTTATTAAAATCTGAAGTATAAGTAGGCGCCAAAATTTTCATTCTAGTTGCAAAATTTATAGGGTAATCTTGCGCGTAATCTGTTATGCCGATTTTCTGCTCTTCAAATGTATGACAACTTGAAGTCCCCTGTAAATGCTCATTCTGCATCTTGCAATTTTTTAAATACATGAAAGAACATACTTATATCTTTCATTCCAATTAAAATTTTGTCTTAAAATCATATACATTTTAAGATATTAAATGTTGAAAATGGTCTTTTTTCCCCATTTTTACAATTTCAAGAGCCCTCTGACCCCTTAAAAGGAAACTGCCGAACATCCTGCAGGATGGGGGAGTTTCCCTCAAGTTCGATCTAATCTTATCTCCTGACCCATTGTGGATCCTCCTGCCCTTTTCTTAAAAACCGCAAATGGGGTTGGAAAAGAAAGGTTTTATTGCTTTAGAATGACAGGGAGCACTTTTGCTTTCTAAACGCAGCCCTTTGAGCTCTGCCGGGTGAATTTTCACCCACATAAAATCAAAAATTTTTAATTTCGTTCAAAATCTCTAAATTTCAAATGCAAAAACGGCATTTAGAAGCTTTACTTCCTTTCTTCACATCTAGATGGCAGCACTACTCTCTGACAATATCTGGCTGGTTTTTGATGCGATCTTAAAATACTCCATTTTTCCAGAGTTAAAGTTTGTAATTTTCAAGCATTATAAAGGAATATTTTTCAAAGGGGATACATTTTTTTTCTTTAGTACACTTCAAACATTTAATAATAATTGCATGCAAATTACTGAGCTGAAAATTTAAATAATTACACGGGATAGACAGGGCCCGCTTGACACTTAGGAATAGGGGAAGCCCGACGTCACACAGGGGGCCCCCTATTACTCTACAAATTGCTTTTTTTGAAATTTTACCATCAAAATTTACAGTAACATTTTTAATTTTAAGATAAAACTACCTATATAAAAGTATTTTATTATATGTTTAATTGTAAATAACGAATTTATTTTGTAAATGACAAATATGGAACTATAGTTGAGAATATGTGAACTTCAAAATATTTTTTGTGATTTACAAATTACCATATAGTAAGAAAAAAAAAGGTTCATAAGAAAAAAAAATGTATTTTTTTACAGTGATTGAGTTTCTTTAAAAAAAAAATTAGTTTTGAAAAGTAAAATTGGGGGCCCTTTTGTATTTCAGTAGGTAAGCACGGGTTTGACGGGCCTATTCCGTAAACAGGCCCTGGGGATAGAACTAAGTAATGGTATGATTTTCCACCAGCAGAGCTCTAGAGCAAAATAATGTGATTTCTGGTATTCAGCCCTAGATGGCAGCACTACCGAACCCTAGAGCAAAATAATGGGATTTGTGATTTGTTACTAGATGGCAGCACTACAAAAGTGTGTTTGCAGTGTATGTTTGCCAGTCTTTCAGAAGCAAAGGTGGGTTTGTAATTTGATCCCAAATAATCTGAATTTATTTCTTTTTGGGGTGGGGCATTGAGGAATGTATGGGTATAGTGTGGGTGTCATTCTTTGAGTTTCATAGGAAGGGAAGAAAAATTCTTTGGCATTCCAATCTGGCCTTTTCTTTGGGTGGACGCTTTTATTTTGTCTCTTATGCTCTTTTAGAATAATTTCGTTGTGTAAATTTTATTTCAACTGTTTTCATAAATTTTAAAGAAAATCATTTAAATTACATAAATATGTAAAATTACTGACATTTTTATTAGTATTTTAAAAATGGCCAGAAAATTTCTCACTACAGAGGAAGCTATTTAATTGTTCAAAGAGTTTCCTTCTGATGATGACTCTTTTCTTTCTGGGGAAATATCTTCAGAGGAAGAAAAGTTACCTCCCAATGAGCCTCTTTATGAAAGTGAGGAAGAAACTGATTTTCCTGTAGAAGTAGTACTTGATGTGGATGAACCTGGACCTTCAAATATTACAACTGATCCTACATATGAAAGTGTGGAAGCAGGGTCGTACTGGCATAACTAAGAGGGCGGTGGCAAAATCGATAAAAAGGGCGCCGATTGCCTTACAAAAGGGCGCAAATGCTTATATATATATATATATATATATATATATATATACAGAATTAAAATGAACAAAGTGAAATATATATATATATATATACACATACATGATTTATATAGTATGTGTGTGTGTGTATAAAAAATCACTTTAAAAATATATTAGTATTTTACACTATAGAAATGTAATATGCACAAAAATAGTTCCCCGCAAGACGTTGTACTTAAAAATCTCCATACAATTATCTCCAAATGGAAAATAAAATATTAAAATAAAACAAACAAAAACAATTTCGTTGGTCAAAACTCAAAAGTGCAAAACATTATTCTATACAATTCAATAATATTTTATATAATACAATCTCTATGATACAAACACTAATTATGGTGTATAAAATTTCAGGCGAGTTATTTTTATTCAGGGCAAGATTGGCGTCTATTTTACGTGAATTATTTATAAAAAATGTTTTATTTCTTTATTTATTCAACATAAAAAAGATATCATAGCGAAGCGTTTGGTTTGAATCCCGCTATTTAAAAAGTTTAAATATATATTTATATATAATATGTAGTCAGAAATTGCATGAAAGACAAATATTTTTTAACATTATTACTCAGTTTTCGTTATTATTCAATTTAGTTCCTAGCAACAAATAAATCATATTTCGGGAAATATTAAAAATATCATTTAATTTTCATCCCTTTTTTTTTTCGCAACAGTTATAAAGAGAAAATAAAGAAATACATTAGACAAATTTTGAAGATATCACAAAAATTTAAACTGATAAGCACTCTTGTGAAAGAGGCACAATTAAAAAAAATTAATAAGTAATGTTACCTTATATTGTTTTTCCATGGACAATTCACAGTTCTTGTTATTCAAGATGCAATATTAGCATATCTGAGCTGTGATATTGATGATATTTTATAATACTGTACATTGTACACTATTTTTTGAAAAGTGTGAAGCACAAGCTTACTGTAAGAAAAATGTTTAAGATTACACGAAAATGAGTAAATAACTCAGAACACAGGCAAATAATATAAAGAGAGAGTAGTTCCTTAACACTGGATAGAACGAGACAAACGAAGGAGATTTCACATCAAGGGCACTTTATTTATACCGGCTATCGGTTGAAAATTAGAAAGACATGCATTTCCAGTTTCTGTTGAGTGGACAATAGATGGCTGATTTCGGTACTCTTTTTCCCTGGGACATAATGTATTTCGGTTTCCTTTCAAACAGGGCCGAAACTAGCCTTTTTTTGCACCCGCGGCAAACATGGATTTTGGCGACCCCCCTCCCCTCTTCCGTAAAGTATATTTACAAAGAGAATTTTAACCGAGTTATTTTCTTCTGATGGACTGGTGGCTTTCATTATTATGAAACAGTCGTTATAAATGAAGTGTTAGGTGAAGATGAAATAGCAGTCGTAAAAAGTTAGAGCTGTGATTTTCTGGTCAGAATGAGAAAAAAAATGGCCATACATTTTTTTTTTTTTGAAAAAAAATTATGGCTATTTTTTTCCCCATTCTAATCAGAAAAAAATTATGGCCATTTTTTTTTTCATTCTGACCAGAAAAAAAATTATGGCCATTTTTTTTCCTATTCTGACCAGAAAATCAGAGTTCTAACTTTTTACGACAGCTATTTCATCTTCACCTAACACTTCATTTATAACGCTTGTTTCATAATAATGGAAGACACCAGTCCATCAGAAGAAAATGGTCCATTCCAAAGGTATAAGTTTGATTGAAAAAAACTATTTAATACTTTCAGCTGAAAGAAGGGGTTACACGTGCAATTTTCATGACACTAATAGCATCCCATAGCTGCCAATGTGTACGGTTTAGTTACCTCTAAAATTTAACACAAATTTTTGCCATATTTAATCGTTGACAATTGTTAGACTTTTTAAACTGATCTTCCGGAAATGACAGCCAATTGTTCCCTTGCGACGACATTTCTGTGGCTGTCAATTCGTAAAACTTGGCTAAAAGTGCTAACTTTGACAACATTTTCTGAATGAATCTTTGCCTTTATAAGAAAATGGGAAACTCTTTAATTTCTTGATATCTGAACAAAATCGGTAAATTTTATATTTTTACGAATATTACTGCAAATTTTTTGCATTTACAAATGAAAATGACTTCGCGAAAGTATCAGGAATGTAGTTAGTTTGGATTTGGGAATAGCTTTCAATATAAAAAATTCTCATAACGAGGATGTGATCGCCTCCCATCCCAAAAAAGGATATCCATGACCCCTCTAAATGATGAGTTGGATCCGCCCTTGGCTTTGTCGAATATTGATTGATTAAAAATAACGGAATCGAAAAAATTCCGTTTTATACAGGATCCTTATGCCATATGATCTTTAGATTCTTCTATGTTTTGTCATACGCCAGACAGGATGATTTTAACAATTCCGTGCAAAACGTAGATGCGAGAAAAATAGACAAACAAAATCTTCATTTGACGTCCGGGGCACATGCCCCCCTCCACCTTAGTTTTGGCTCTGCTTTCAAATAAGCAAACTTACAAAGGCTGTGCCCAACAATGGAGTTGTTTCTGTTTTTCAAAGATCTTGTTCTTTTTTACCACGATTCATGTGTGTACGAAGGGTGTGTGGGGGGGGGGGGGGAGGCAGAAAATCTTCTGAAAAGTAATACATTCTTTAAAAGTATTACGTTGAATGTATTAATTTGAAAAGTAGTATTACTTGAATTTTATTGCATGATAGTTTTGTTTTAAAGGTTTTCATTAAATTCCATTACAACTGCTGACTGCTTTGCTTGGCCGAAAATACCAACTATTTTTTATTGCCCACCAAAAACTTTGTAATCGAACTGTCTTTTATATTTTTTGAGAAAAGCAAAACATCTTTCAGAAAAGGCTTTCAAAGGTGGCGTTTTGAACCGAATTTCCGGACGCGACAGTGGGGGAAGACAAAGACAGCTGTTGTCACGAGACAACAATCAATTTAAACACAAGATGTAATTAATTTAAAGAAAAGAATCTATTGCATTACAAATCACTTTAATAACCATGTCTGCAAGTCTCATTCTTTTATGTGGAGTTTGGCTGAATATTCGGTTTCATTTTCGTTTTCAGCCCAAAATCCTTGTTTCGGCGAAAATACTGCCGAATATTCGGTATTACTATAACTGCCCCTCCCTAACCTCCTCAAACGGCACTCCCATCCAAAGAGCCGCACATACTATATATTCACATACACGGGGATAAATCTAGAAGGTATTACTAATATTGATTAAATTCGTTATTTTTAAATGAAATTATTTTTTAATATATTTTTATGTTTATAGCACCTTATATTTAATTAATTTTATTTCAATCAAATTATTTTTTAATTAATAATTATGTACTGCCGTTTCTACGCAAAACATTATTCAGATAACGTGCGTATATGTAATATGTATGTTTATGTTACTTACTTTGAATTTATTTTTAAAACAGTTTCGCTTTCGTTTTCAGTCGAAACTAGGAAGGTAACCGAAATTCGGTTTCTTTCGAACACTATTTTTATGTTTGTAAATGAACAAAAATTTTCGCATTATTGAACGTTAAAAAATATTTTTTGAGAACCGCTTTAAGGATTTACACGTAATCATAACTTATAAATTTCGGAAAATCGAGTTTTTATTTTAGCGGCTAGATCAACGGAATTAAGACTTCTTTATGTGGCCAGAAATTGGAATAGACCAATCTGTGTAAGAAAAAAAAAAAAAAAAAAAAAAATACAATAAGCATTCTATTATAATTATAACATAAAATTGAAACTAGTTTTTTCTCAAAATTGCATTTTTAAATACATGACCACGACACGATTACTTTAATAATACTGAATTGTTTCACTTCTACTTTTGTCAGCTTTTTTTCTTATATAATTATGCAGTGCATTAAGGATTTTTTTTCCAATCATCAAAAATCAGTATTTTTCTACGATAAAAGTTGAATACCCTCTTCAAATAATCAGCATTAAAAAAAAAAAAAAAAAGAAAAAAAAAAAAGAGCTTTTCGTAATTTTCACCCTTTGTCTCGTCTAGTCACTAAAATAAATCATATTTAATTAAAAATTACTGTTTATTTTAATTTCAGATAAGCCAAATTTAAACTACAATGGTCGTCGCAACTCACACGCACACAAAAAAAAAGCACCAAAAGAGCGGCATTAGCTTCAAATATATTTGCATATTTTAAAAGTAAAATGTATCAAAATTATATTTAAGCATTGTATTACAAAATAAAGCAGGCGAACTGTGAGTAAGATTTTAACACTTCCTATAAAATTAAGTCTACAGTCTACACTTTAGAAATATTTTGAGAATTAAGAAAAAAAGAGACCTCTTTTAGGAAGCGTACACAAAAAATAGAAGTTCAAAATATTAATTTCCTGAGGAGATATTTTAAATAGACGAATGCATCCAATGCCCATAGATTTTACATAAGTGAAGGGAAATCGGAAGCTGAGTGACCAACTCCCTTAATTGCGTAATGTGAAAAAAAATTAAAAAGAAGAATAACACGTTTTTTCCTACCGCAATTAATCTTATATGTGTTCATTATTTTGCAGTTATTTTTTACTCGATATCTTGAAAAAAAGAAATGTATCTAAAAAATGATAAGGTTTAATTGGAAAAGTTATTTTTCGTTTTCACCATAATGGGAATTTTTAAAAATTTTATGTATGTATCAATGAAAATTATTTAATAATGTCGTCAAAAGTTTTGGGCTGCTAAAAAGATTAAGAACAAGTAAGAATTCACACTGAAGAGGAATTTTGTGTAATGCACCACTTCTATTGTTACACAAAACAGTTTAAAACTGCTATACCAGTTGCTTAATTCAATATTTTATTTTTTCGTTTTTAACGATGCTTTCTTCGCAGATGCCTGTACGTCGAGCATGTGTCGTGTGTTAGTTAGTATTTCATGGGAAAATACCTCCATATCCAATTCTGTTTTCTCCAGAAAGATAGAGAGCTCCAGAATATGGTATAATAAAAGAAAAGTGTCACATCTGGTATTACTACAGAAACCACTGGGTATCTATAGGACCGATATCTAGTTAACTTGAAACCCCTCCGAAATGGTAATTTGTCTTCTTAGGAACTCCCATGTTATTGACTAACAGCATTGAAAACTGAACACAAACACATCTGCGCTTCTCTTTATTTATATTCATCCATTCTTTTGTAAAACGACTTTTACAATTTTAGTGGTTTATCTATTTATTTTAATTACATATGTATTGTTCAATTTATAAATCGGGGTGGTGTTTGAAGTTTAAAGAGGTTAAGCAGATCTGGTTTAAAAAAAAAAAAAAGTTTTTAGATATTGGCTTTTTCGGATGCTAAAAATACGAGGGTGAGTCGGAAAATAAGTTTCCCCTGGCAACTGTGGACAGAGGTGTGTGTAAAAGACAAAAAATGTAATGAAACATGAAAGATAAGATGTATCTTTATTTTTCTACATAAGTACCAAGTGAGTGGAGACATTTTTCATACCCTTTTATAAGCTTCAAAAAGCGCTCCTTGAAAATATCAGGGCTCTGCATCATTCTGTTCCCGGTAGATATGGAGAGAAAGTGCGTTGTGAATTCGTGGTCAAAGGAGGAAGAGAGAGTGGTTGTCCGCTATGAATAGGCACGTGGAATATTGGGAGCAGAAATCCATAACCGCCACGTAGGAGTCTATGTGCCAGATGTGATGCCGAAACAAAGGATGCGGAGATGGTGCCGCCAATTCAGTGAGGGGCGTCAGCAAGTGTTGGACAGGCCGAGACCTATACGGACGTGCACGGCCACTACAGACGAAAGCAATGCTTGATTACTTCTTTGTAAGCAATACTGAAGTCGCACAAGCCGTTCAACGCTTCTTTTGTATGTAGAGCCCTGTTTTTTTCCTGGACGGCTTTATGAAGCTTATAAAGGGTATGACAAATGTCTCAACTCACTTGGAACTTAAGTAGATAAATAAAGTTACGTCTTATCTTTAATGATTCATTACATTTTTTGTCTTCCACACACACCTCAGTCCACAGTTGCCAGGGGAAACTTATTTTCCGACTCACCCTCGTATTATCGAATTTTAAAATAGATATGAAAAATTAACATTTTCTTCTTTCAAAAGCAAAATTTACATAAGTTTCCATTGCAAAATCTTGTGAAGATTAGTCTTGGCGGTCTAACACTTACATTATCATTAAGAAATTATGGAATGCTCCACGTTAGTGAAACTAAGAGCATCAGTTTGTGTGTGTATTTGTGGAAGTGTGCGTGTGTGTGGGGGGGGGGGGGGAGGTTACTATTACAAAAACACGATACTAGTTTTTTTTTTTTTAAGTTATTTTTGCAGAGGCACTGAAAAAAATCTGATCAAGTGACCAAGGGTGCCATGATTACAAAAACACGATATTAGTTTTTTCATAGTTATTTTTGCAGAGGCGCTGAAAAAATCTGATCAAGTGACCAAGGGTGCCATGATTACAAAAACACGATATTAGTTTTTTCATAGTTATTTTTGCAGAGGCGCTGAAAAAATCTGATCAAGTGACCAAGGGTGCCATGATTACAAAAACACGATATTAGTTTTTTCATAGTTATTTTTGCAGAGGCGCTGAAAAAATCTGATCAAGTGACCAAGGGTGCCATGATTACAAAAACACGATATTAGTTTTTTCATCGTTATTTTTGCAGAGGCGCTGAAAAAATCTGATCAAGGGCGCCATGATTGCAAAAGCATGATATCAGTTTTTTGAAAGTTATTTTTACAGGGGCGCTGAAATATCTCACCAAGAGCGCCATGATTACGAAAATACGACATTAGTTTTTTGAAAGTTATTTTTACAGAGGCGCTGAAAAAAATCTAACCAAGAGCGCCATGATTGCAAAAAGACGATATTAGTTTTTTAAAAGTTATTTTTACACAGGCGCTGAAAATAAATCTGACCAAGGGCGCCATGATCACAAAATTACGATATTAGTTTTTTTAAAGTTATTTTTACAGAGAGGCGCTGAAAAAAAATCTGTCCAAGGGCGCCATGATAAAAAAAAAAAACACGATAATAGCTTTTTGAAAGGCATTTTTATAGAGGCGCTGAAAAATATCTGACCAAAGACGCCATGCTTACAAAAACACGATATTAGTTTTTTTAAACTTATTTTTACAGAGGCGCTGAAAAAATCTGACCAAGGGTGCCATAATTGCAAAAACACGATAATAGTTTTTTGAAAAGCATTTTTGCAGAGGCGCTGAAAAAAATCTGACCAAGGGCGCCATGATTATAAAAAGACGATATAGTTTTTGGAATTTATTTTTACAGAGGCGCTGAAAAAAATATCTCCAAGGGCGCCGTGATTAGAGAAACATGATGATAGTTTTTTTTAAAGGGATTTTTACAGAGGCGCTGAAAAACAATCTGACAAAGGGTGCCGTGATTAAAAAACACGATATTAAATTTTTGGAATTTATTTTTACAGAGGCGCTGAAAAAAATCTCTGCAAGGGCGCCATGATTACAAAAACACGATTATAGTTTTTCGAAAGGGATTTTTTACAGAGGCGCTGAAAAAAAATCTGACTAAGGGCGCCGTGATTAAAAAACACCATATTAAGTTTTCGAAATTTATTTTTACAGAGGCGCTGAAAAAAATCTCTCCAAGGACACCATGATTAGAAAAAACACGATAATAGTTTTCTGAAAAGCATTTTTTACAGAGGCGCTGAAAAAAAATCTGACCAAGGGCGCCATGATTACAAAAACACGATATTAGTTTTTTGAAATTTATTTTTACAGAGGCGTTGAGAAAATCTGACCAAGGGCGCCATTATTACGAAAACACGATATTAGTTTTTTTTAACTTATTTTTACAGAGGCGCTAAAAAAAATCTGTCCAAGGGCGCCATGATTAGAGAAACACGATGATAGTTTTTTGAAAGGGAGTTTTACAGAGGCGCTGAAAAAAAATCTGACTAAGGGCTCCGTGATTAAAAAACACGTTATACTTTTTGAAATTTATTTTTACAGAGGCGCTAAAAAAAATCTCCCCAAGGGCGCCATGATTAGAAAAACACGATAATAGTTTTTGAAAAGCATTTTTACAGAGGCGCTGAAAAAAATCTAACCAAAGGCGCCATGATTACAAAAACACGATATTATCTAGAAATTTATTTTTACAGAGGCGTTAAAAAAATCTGACCAAGGGCGCCATTATTACGAAAACACGATATTAGTTTTTTTAAACTTATTTTTACAGAGGCGCTAAAAAAAATCTGTCCAAGGGCGCCATGATTAGAGAAACACGATGATAGTTTTTTGAAAGGGATTTTTACAGAGGCACTGAAAAAAAATCTGACTAAGGGCGCCGTGATTAAAAAACACGATATTAAGTTTTTGAAAGTTATTTTTACAGAGGCGCTGAAAAAATCTGACCAAGAGCTCCATGATTACAAAAACACGATATTAATTTTGTGAAAGTTATTTTTACAGAAGCGCTTGTAAAAATCTGACCAAGGTCGCCTTGATGACAAAAACACGATATTAGTTTTTTGAAAGTTATTTTTATAGAAACGCTTTAAAAAAATCTGACAAAGGGCGCCATGATTACCAAAGCCGCCTCGGACAAAGAGACCAAATGAAATTAAAATGAAAATCTCCTGTTTTAAATTGGCATTCCTTTGTTTTGTTTTTTTTTCTTTTTCCCTTGTACTTTCACACAAAAAAAAAACAAAAAAAAACAGAAATATCAAACTACCGGGCAGCCACCCAGGGGGCTAAATATTTGACAGAAAATATACTAAATACGTCATTAATACCAATCTTAATTTATGTGTCAGCTGGTGACTATTCTTCGGGGTACTAAATAAAATCTGCACCAGGGCGCCATGACTATCCAAGTCTCTGTTAATGAATCCATTTAAAATGATAATATGTTTCTTATACAGTGTTTCGTCGTTTATACTTGCAAAAAAGGCAGAAATCGAAAAATACCTGACAACACCAGGGGCGCTAAATACTTAGACGCAGAAAATATGCAAACGTATTAGACGCAGACTTATTAGACACTTATTAGAAGCATTCTTAGAACAGAACTTATTTAGGCGTATATCTAAATAAGTGAGTACTTAATATTATTTTTCTTAGGATTTATCATTAGTACAGGCTTTGAAACAAAGTCTACTCCTGGATATCATATGTAACAATAGCATATCTGATTGTCGATAACTTATGTTATCTCGAAATTGGTTTATCTAATTGTCTTTGATTACACATAGTTTGCTTATGCTATATACTTTAAAAAATAAAAAGCATTACTTTTTAATTTTCCAAATGAAAATCTTTGAAAATGTTATGCCTTTCAGAATGCGTGCTTTAAAAAAAAAAAAAAAAAAAAAAAAGTGACGATGGGTGCACCGGGCATTTGCCTCGTTACGCCCCAGTACGACCCTGTGTGGAAGCAATCGATTGTCCTCTAGAACCAGAAGGTGATGAAGATGCACCTGGACCCTCAACTATTCAAGAAGTAACCTGGCAAATCAAAGGAAAAGTCAGAAATGAACTTCCTGACTTCACAGAAATTTCAGGACCATCCAGAGAAATTTTAGAGTTAGAAGATCAGTCCCCATTAGCATTGTTTTTTGAATTATTTTCAAAATCAATAATGGAAAAAATTGTTTTTGAAACAAATTTATATTCGACACAGCAAGGAAAGAAATTAAAGCCTCTAGATCTGGAAGAATTATGTCGTTTCTTAGCAATCAACATGTTGATGGGTATAAAGAAGTTGCCAAGTATAAAAGATTATTGGGCAACATCAGAGTTGCTTGGTGTTCCATACATTGCAAAGCAGATGAGCGTACGGCGTTTCGAATGGATTTTAGGGCATCTCCATCTAAACGACAATAGTATTCAACCAAAAAAAGGAGAGCCAGCGTTTGATAAACTATACAAACTGCGACCGTTATTGACACATTTGTCAGAACGTTTCTTATCGGTATATCTCCCATCAAAATTCCAGGCTATTGATGAATCAATGGTAAAATTTAAAGGCCGTTGTTCAATAAAGCAATACATGCCCAAGAAACCTATCAAGAGAGGTTATAAAATCTGGACAAGAGCTGACCAGAGCGGATTTCTGTGTCAGTTTGACATTTATACAGGTAAGGTAAATGAAACCCCTGAAAAGAATCTTGGAGAAAGAGTAGTAAAAACCCTTTGTGAGCCATTATATGGCAAAAATCATGTAGTTTACATGGACAACTTTTTTTCATCCTATAATTTATATAAGTTCTTAGAAAGTAAGGGTATTTATGCATGTGGAACTGTGAATATGACGCGAAGGAATCTACCGAAAAATTTATCACATGATAAACTGTTAAAAAGGGGTGACTTCGATTGGGCAGTCAGTAATGATAACATCGTATGTTTAAAATGGAAGGACAATCGTTCCGTTCATATACTATCTACATTAGAAAATGCAACAGATTTATGTAAAGTAGAAAGAAAGAATAAAGATGGAACAAAAAAAGAAATTAACTGCCCCAAAGCAGTAGTAAATTATAATTCCAATATGGGTTTTGTTGATAATTTTGATCATATGAAAAAGCCTCTACGAAATTGACCGCAAAAGCAAAAAGTGGTGGCACAGGCTTTTTTTCCACTTCGTGGACGTTTGTGTCACCAACGCATTCATTTTACATAAACGTATCCCTGGAATTTCATCTGTCAACAATCTGAAAAGCCTGAAAGATTTTCGACTGGATTTGATCACTCATCTGATGCTGTTAGGAAGTGTAGAGGAAATTCCTAAAAAAAGACCATCATCTACAGTTCCTGTGCCTATAAAAAAAAAAGAAGCCCTTTGTTCCAGAAGAAGTTAGATACCAAAATGTGAAACATTTGCCTGTAAAGTGTACTTCCTACAGAAGATGTGCTTTTTGCAGCACAGCAAAGAATGACCGCAGGTCAAACACAGTTTGTAGTACTTGCAATGTTCCTCTGTGCATAAAGATGAGGAATAATACAAATTGTTTTCAAGAGTTCCACACAAAGTAACTTAAAATTGATCTCTCTCAAAACTTTTGCATGCCTTGAATTTATAAGTATTTTTTTAACATTAGAGACTACAGATAAAATTTTAGTAATCTTTAGTTTTATTTTTTTTAATTGCACTGCTTGGGGCGTGCAGTTCTTATGTTCTAAATACTTTTAAAATTTGTAAAATATTTTAGCCTCTTTTTCATTTATAAATTTTGTATATCTTTGATAGTTTTGCATTTTTATGTTTTCAGTGGTTTTTAAATTTTGAATTTCCTCATTCACTAAAATTTTTAAATATTTTAATCTTAGAATTCGTCTAAACAGTATAACTGCTTAAAATGTGTTGAAAATTTTCCAATTATTGTAATTTTAAAATAACTTTTTAATGTCATTTGCATGTTGAAATGATAGCTTTAGAGCTCTGGTAGAAAAAACTTTTCCCATCACCCCCAGTCTAGGCAATTTATTTTTTTTTAAACTATATAATGCAATTTTAGACAATCCCCTAATCACATTTACAGTTTTTTTTACCATATGTTTTAGATTTTAATAACTCAGAGTGATATTTTTCCAATTATAGTAATTTTAAAATAACTTTTCAATGTCATTTCTTGTATTTGCATGTTGAAGTGATAGCTTTAGATCTCTGGTAGAAAAAACATTTCCCATCACCTCCATTCTAGTCAATTTAATTTTTTTAACTACATAATCCAATTTTAGATAATCCCCTAATCAGATTTACAGTTTTTTTTAACATACGTTTTAAATTTTAATAACCCAGAGCTCGAAGCGTTTTAATTGTATGATGAATTTCAACAATCAGAAATCTAGAGCAGAATAATATAATTTCTGTGATTTGTCGCTAGATAGCAGCACTGCCGAAAATACATTTGCAAATCTTTCAGAAGCAAAAAGGGATGTTTATAATTAAATTCCAAGAAATATGAATTTATTTTTAATTTTGAAGTTTGATGCAAATCTTATGTTGTAAATATTTCTAAAAATTTTCAAAGATTTTTAGCATCTGTTTATGTATGAATTTGTCACATTTTTTATTATTTTGTATTTTTATGTTATATTTCCTATAATTTAAAAATTTTGAATTTTCTCATTTATCAAATTTTTTAAATATTTTAAAAGTCTTAGAATTTGTCTAAACAATGTAACTGCTTAAAATATGTTGAAATTGTAGCAATTATAGTAATTTGAAAATAACTTTGCAGTGTCATTTCTTGTATTTGCGTGTTGATATGAATGCTCCAGAGCTCTGATGGTGGAAAAACTTCCCACGTCCCCCAGCCTACAGGGGGTATTTAAAAAAATTTTTAATCACAGTTTAATTTCAGACAGTCCCCTAATCACATTTTAAGTGATTCTAGCATATTTTTAAAATTTTAATAACCCGGAGCTCAAAGGGTTAAAGTCCGTATAGACGTATCATTGAAATGCTTTAGATGTGGGCGTCTTTTCTTGTGGTCACGCGGCGTGTTTTTCATCTTTAATGGCTTTACAAGGAAACTGATGAGCACATCCTGCAGGAGGGGGAAGTTTACTTCAAGTTCGGCTTCTTATCTCCTTTTCATAGTTGAACATTTGTTAAAAAACCACGCTTTAGAGTGGAGGGGAGCATTTTTCCTTTCCAAATGCAGCCTATCACCGTGGAGAGTCGGGGACTTTTATAATTTTCTGTGTGGTCGCAACAGAGTTCAATTGTATTTTGAGTGATCCCTTTTACAAGTAAGTGCGAAAGAATCCATTTCTTTTGCCAGGGTTCGTAACTTGAGATGTTCGGAAGTTTCAAAATCTTCTACGAATGAATAAACTTGAATAATTGCTAAAAGCGTCAGTAAAGCTTTATTTGTAAAAAGTGTTTTGAATTAAAAACTGTCTACCTGTTTCGTCTTCACCGAAGCCTTTTCCAAAACTGATAGGAATGTGAGATGTAAATTTCCAACTAGGCGAAAAATGTCCGGACCAGGATTCGAACCGGAAATCTCTTGGCTGAAGCCGCACATGCTCTACCCTCTGAGCTATCCCGGACGAATCGGGTGGATCACATTCACCCATTACATCTCGCATGATTTATTTACCATTTAGAATATTTGTGTTGAAATTATTGCCTAATGCAATAAATTGAACGCTATTAACTTTTTTCACTTTCTTTCTCGGGGGATGCACCATGCACATTGCATTCATTGTACATACAGTGGAAAATTCTTTTTAATGCGCCCCCTATTAAGACTTCATGAGAGTCATTTCATTTTCCTTAATCATTTTTTAGTTCGAGTCATGTTAAATAAGGATGATGCCTTTTGCATCTTTCGAGCTTTCTTGACGTTAGAAGATTGAAGGGAGGGGATGAGGGATATTTTTATTCTAAGAACATTATATTTGTACATTTTCTAATTCTACAAAATACTAAAAAAAGTTTTAACTAGAATTATGCATTAAATTAAATTAAAAAAAAAACCGACAGCGTAAAAAGCGAACTAATTATTTCTCATCAATGTGAAATGATTTTTTATATTACTTACCTATTTTTTTTAAGTGTATGGATGGCTTTTAAGTTGTGTTTAATGGTTAGTTCCTATCTATAAACACTGTTTCGATGAGGCCTATAGATGTCTATGAAGGTTAGAGTTGCATTAAAGGTAGAGATCCAACTTCCAGGTTTTGTCCTATTTAAACGGAGCTTCTGACTGTAAAATAGTCAACGGAACATCGTCTTCATTCTGAAATACCTATCCAATGATAGGCCACTCAATAGGGTGCGTAAATCTTTTTCGTCTCTACCGCCATTTTGAATTTATAAAAACAAAAGCTGGGTACAACCATCGGACGGTTAACACGAATCGAGAGACCTCATTCGTTAAAATCCATCCAATCGTTGGGATGTTTTGAGGGTATAAGGAAATCCACATACCCAGATACGCGTCAGACACAACCCTTCTTGGCAGTCGGGTAAAAATAGTTCTGCTTTTTCAGAATGGAGGGTCTCCCCGATAAAAATATATAAATACAGATAGTACAAAACATAGTTCAGTTTTAAGACTTAAAACGCACGCTTGTATTTCATATAAAATCACGTCATCAGCATCCGCTGAAGAATTCCTCATTGATGATCCAGTCTTAAACAACATCTACAGTAAGTACGTATGGGACGTCACTATCGCGGAATAATAGACAAATCCAAAGAAAGAGGTCGTCATTCTAGAAACTCGACACAAAAAATCGGCTGTCTCTTGATTCATAGATCTTCATTTGTTGGTAATATTAATATAGTTATTTAACATTAAATTTAGTTTATAATAGCTCCATGTTATATCAGAAATCATTTATTTATGTTTTTTAAATAGAACGTGTTTTAATTAAATTTTTTCCAGTTGTTATGGGAAAACGGCAACAAATAGATATAATTAGTACTTTTTCAACTATTTTTCCTTTACTTTCAACAGAAATGGAGTACTTGAGTTGCCAACTTTAAACAAATGGCGCTGAAAACTACCAAAAAAAAAAAAAAAATCCTTAAAAATAGAGATGCAGTTTTTAAACACATTGCATTTAAAAGTGTCCCCCTCCCCCCCCCCCCCAAATAAAAAAAAAATCCCTGCCGGCCCGGGCCTACAGGCGGAGGAAGATTTCGAAGTTAAATTCTTCAACAAAACTTAAATCAAGATGAGAGATAAACCCAGTTCCTTCACTAAGAATGAGCTCTAGAGAGCTAAACATTTTGTGAAAATTCTAATATACACGAATACACACACACGCATGTATATGGGATAGGTTTAAAAATGGCTAAAGCAAATTCAGAGAACCTCAAAGTGTTAAAAATAAGTTAATATTTCCATAGTCCGGTTTTGTCAAGTTTTAATACGTTTCTTCAAACTCGCATGACGTTACCTATTCGCCTGCTGAGATCCATTATATTTCCAATATGACGCAATATGTATATTTTTTTAATTCGTCAAACTATTTATTTCATTTCGAGTATTCATGCGGAAATCTTGCTCTAGAAAACTTATGGCGCAATATTCAATTTGTTTTCAATTCGTCAAACTATTTATTTAATTCTTCTCGTGAAAACCTTGCAATAGAATAGCGATTGTTGTGGTGAGAATTTTATTGCTTTTTTTTAACTCTTGGCAGCTGCTATAACGAAAAATATTTTTTTCCTGTCATTGTTGTGTAAGAGCTGGTTTTATCAGGATCAAGTTAAGACGATATTCAAAAATTTTAACCCTCCCCATTTCCATTCCCTTGGGCCGATTTTGCCCATTTTCAATCCCCGCCGAGATATTAGTCATCTCAAAGTTGTTGGCGAGTTTGAAGACGATCCGTGCATAATTGCGACTTTTAGCGTGCGGACAAAATTTGGTACATACATATATATAAACTTTTTAGGTGGGGGTGATTTTGGGTTCCTGAGGTCCTATAATGAAAAGTTATGAAGGATTTTTTCAAAAGTCGCATCATGGTAACGACTGCAATAGGTAGTATTTCTTACGAAATCTACCTAAAAAAAGAAATACAACGGTCTAAAATTGTAGATGTGCGATGCTTAGAAGTTTAAAAAATGGCTGTAGACTATTGAATCGTACAATGATGCATCTGCTTTGTTTGACAGCTGGCTTTTACAGGGGAATGTTATTTTTTGGAGACAATTTTGATAGGTGGGAGAAAGAGATGAAAGATTTGAGTGGAATTATAAATAGTGTGCAAAATCCCAAATTTAATTGGCAAAATCCTTCTAAAATTTCCTAGTTCGAGTTCATGTTAAAGATAACGGAACGACTCATCGGATCATGCGGACATTGTGTATTTTCTGCTTAATAAGTTTTTGAAGAAAACAATGTGAATTTTAAAAGCTCACTTGAAAGGCGACGAAAATAATAAAAGGGATGTTACTAGTTAAAAATATACATTTTATTTAAAAACTTCTTAGCACATTCAGCCTGCCCGTTCCCGCGGCCATCAACAGAAAATATTTTTTTAATCAATGGCTGTTCATTGATACGAATACGTCACTTCGTTTGAAATGGGAGATCCAATCATTATGAGGATAGTTGAAAGTAGAAGTAAAAGTCCCTTGGATTGAACTTAAGTAGAGAAAGCATATATATGAGCCGTTCAGTGTGCACAAATAGATTAAGTCCATCAAAGGAAAATGTTCAGTATCAGCAGTTAAAGTTATTGTAACTATAAAAATATTGTATCTATATAGTATTTTTTCTCGGGATATTTTGATTGAACTCATTCATTTTCTTTTAATCAAGGGTCACTTTTTATCACTGTATAACTATATAGAAAATTTTCAATGTTCCTTAACGCCACTTATAATGGAGTGAGTCGGATTGGCTTCTGAACGCCTCATATATTAACTGCAGTTCAGTTTATTTTATGACATCACTTTGTTTTCATACGTCACTTTCATTTTAAATGCGTAGCTGCACAGTAGAAGTAGCAGTGTTCCAGATTAAATTTGCTTAGAGGAAACTATTGAGCTGCCGTAGCATTCATTTTAATACGTCACTTTGTTCAAGTTTTTAGGATTTGCCATATATTCGGAATATTGTATGATAGGGCGTCGTTACATACTTGATTGCTTTTACACAGGATTTCTATGGATTCTCTGAGAGTGGATGCGTAGTCATGGGAACAGATGTTGGGAGTATAATTTTAGCACCATCAAAATCTATTGCGATATTCTGATTAAAACTTAAGCTTGACAGAGCTGTGGATGGACGAAAAAATTTTATATCTGCTTTATGCTCTTTGGTTCTTTGTTTTTTTTCTTTTGGTCATTCCTATGTATTCTATTATTCTGCTTCTACCCGTTCTAAAAGGAATTACATATACACCAGCCAATTCATCTTTCGTGTTCGATCTATTTTTCGTACCAATGAACTCTTTTAATTTTGTTGGTGGACAGGACAGGCTATTAAATTTATAGTGTGCCTATCTTAACTTCTCGTACAGACCAGGAAAATAGTTAAACGTTTTGTATATCGTTTCTTTATGGTTTACTTTATTGATATTTTCATGAAATCAGATATTTTTATTTTATCCGAAATGGTTTTAAATGATTTTTTTTTTCCAAAAGCAATTGTGATGTCATTTTCGTTATTCAAAAATCGAAATAGTGTCCATAACATCCAGGGAAAAAAAATTCCAGGGGCAAAAAGGGGAGAGGTTTAAAAAAATCACCGCAATAGGCCGATGAAATGCGAATCAAAAAATGCGATTGAACAGGCCCCAATGGAGAGTTGTTGCAAAACAGGAATTGTATCGTGTCAGGAACAGGTAGAGCTTCTCGATTTGGATGCACCATCATGCAAATTTTCATGTGGTTTTTAAAATGTAAATTGTTTATTTTAATTAATAAATATATAAGAATTTTCTAATGTATTTATCGAATACGTACAAAATAAATCGAAAGTATTTTGCGAATGCATTTACCTCTATTTATGCTACATCAAGTGATGAAGTATATAAATTCTCTAGCCGGGATACTTTTGCACCGTGTTATATTCCCACTCTGATGTAATGTGACGTTACGTGAATAGTGTCCATAATAAAATACTTTTTATATGTATAGTTTTAAAATAGGACGTAATTTTCATTAAATGTAGTAATTTAATTATTGTAAAGTTTTTTTCTTCTAAGATTCACGTGTAAATATATTCAATTTAAATTCATTTGGAAATATTTTTTGAGCTTTTTAAATAGAACCTAATTCTCACCATTAAAAGTTTTTTACCCATAATATTTTAATTGTTATAGGTATTTGATATAGGACTTTTTATATTTAGGCTTTTACAGGACTAATTGTTCCCATTAAATGAGTTTTGCGTGTAATAAGTTAATCATTTTAAAATTTCCTTACTTTTTTTAATATTCACACGTCAATATAATTTTTAGGACGAAATGTTCCTTATTTCCTGCTTTTAACACGTGATCATTTAATCGTTATTTTAAAGTTTCATTTCTCTTTTTAATAGTCACGTGTAAATACATTCTTATTTTAAGAGGGTTTGCGCTGTTTTACGAATTGGCATTCCTTTTAAAAAAGAACTTTCCTAAATATGAAAAATAACTGTTGAAATGATGATGAAAATTTGGAAAAAAATAATGCCCAATTATTTATATATATATATATATATATATATATATATATATAATATATGAAAAAGTGCAGTCTGCACATCGCTAGCTTTTGAAGTACATAGAGAAAGTGTTTAAATTCTTGTGTATAGTTTTTGTTCCTATGAAACGTTTTGAATGGAACGATTTTGACCGACTTTAATTTTAAATAGCTCTTTAAATAATTATTTCATTTAAAAACTGTCTATTTCAGCGTCTTGATCCAACATTTCTCTAGTACCAATTTTCATATTTTTGTATGGTGTAGTTTTCTCGATATGAGCTAAGAAAAACCTCCGGTCACGAAACATTAATTTGCGGCTGTAGCAGGGCGTTAGTTATTATTATTTTTTAAAACACAGAGCTAGTGTATACTGGTGAATAAGTTTTTATCTGCTTTTTGTGAACTTCATTTAAATAAATAGAAGAAAATAATTCTTATTTCAAAGGATTTTTAACAGCTTGTACAGCTAAAGGGCATTTTTTGTGAATTTTCGATCGAATTTTCACACTGTTGAATTTTATTCGCTATGAGTTGTATTTGAGAAAGAGTAGTTTAACACAACGAAGTGTTACGAGTGACATGTTTTTGGTGATCCACATGCATGACTCAAGTTTCACGTGCGGTAGACAACGCTATGATTTTTTAAGTCGTTCTTAAAACTCCATTCATTATAACGACACTATGCTAATTAAAACAAAATCATGACGTAATGCTACCGATGGAAACTACCTTTTGGTTTTTGCTGCACATTTTTTAACTTAAAAATATCGCACCATTCCAATGTTTGCAACATCGAGAAAACAAATTCCCCCGAAAAACGTACTTTTAAATGCAATTTCGTTAAAAGCTGCATCTCTCTTTATTGGGAAAACACTTTATTATAGATATTAAAATAATGATCAAACATGAATAGCTTTTAATCTGCTGGCCATCGAAATAGGGAAGAATAACGCGTACCTGAAACAATGTAAAGAAATTCAGCAGGTGTAATATTCCGTAACTAAATTTCAAAGCGAAATGAAAACTTCATTCGTCCATAAAACGGGTATTCAACAGATAGGCAATCGAATCGCGTGCTGAAAGAATCCGAATCACACCACTTGCTACCCACAACGAAATATTTCGCAATGGCATGCGGCTTCTACGAAATCACCCAGAATGCATCTTGGTGGTGGTGTTGGGCAATTAAAAAAAAAAAAAAAAAAAAAAAAAAAAAATTAATTGCAAAATACCTGTTACAGTTTTAAATAAAAAATCTATATAAACTTAGGTTCTGTACACCTGGCATCATGAACCCGTGTAAGACGTCTTTTAAATGCATAAGAAATATTGTGTACCTCCGACAATCTATTTCAATTGCGTGATGGATCCAATCTCAGGAACGTTGAATCGTAAAAAGACAAAACGAAGGTGAACATTCCAGTCTCCGATACTGATAAAATTTCAATTACACGACCCTCCAAACAAACGAAAAACAATCGCAAAATAAGAGTCTTCGTCAACAGTGGTGTATGTCCGTCAAAAGAATGTCCACAATCGATTTTATTAATATTTTTTAAACTTTTAAATACAGTGAAACCTTCCCATGCGACCACCTCTATTAAGCAACCACCTCCCTTTTTTCATGTAACGAAATTGATTCCCATAGGCTCAATACTCATTTCACCCCGATTCAGACACCATCCATTTGAACGCCCTCCGTGAGCGATCCATTTCTTTGAAGAAAATGGAATCCAAGAATTTTTTCCGGGTCGCTTGAAGAAAGTTTTATTAGAAAAATAATTCCGGAGAGCACATTATCCATCAAACTTCTAAACTAAGTTTAGATTTTTTTATTTTAAGTGTTCAAAACTTTTTGTCCTTTTTAGACAATGAATTGAACTCTGGTGATAAATTAAGAATGGCAGTCCATAAACTCCTCTGCCCTATTCTGCCTGGAAAATCTAAAGACATATGAATAGACATATAAATAAAATAAAGACATATAAATGAATGAAATCGTCATTATTTGTTCCCGTCCCCAAAAATTGCATTTATTGACTGAACTTCAAAAGGACTTGGAAATAAAAGTTATAAAAGATAAAACTGTAAAATCAAAGCAAACGTCAATGTATTCATTCTTTAAACTCTGCAGTTATTAACTTAAGTAATTAATTTTTCTTTTGATACGTAATTTTTTATATTTTTTCCTAATGGGAAAAATAATTTTTAGTAACATGAATGGTTACCTTTTTCAACCATTAAAATCTCGATTTAAACATGACCTCCATTAAGGGACCACCTCTCGGAGCGACCCATTTTTATTGGAACGGAACGTGGTCGCTTTATGGAGGTTTTACTGTGTAACACAATTTCCTTTTTTACGCATAAAAAAAAGTACTTTCAAATGCAGTTTATTTGGAAATTGCATCTCAATGGATTTTATAGATTTTAAAATAATTTTCAAGCATGAATAGTTGAATGCTTGAATGGATCGATTGTGCACATGCATTTAAAAATCTTGCATACGAAATGCATAAAATCTTCGAAGAAGACTATTGTTCTTTTAAAATAAAAATTCCCTTCAAAATTAATTTTTTCAAGCGTGCATGATAGCACACCCTTTAAATATTTGTAGCCTGTTGCAGAATCTATTCAAATACTAATTAAAAATAGGTTAGATCATTGGAGAGTAAGAAAAACATTGCTGAAAATAACAAATTGTTAAGAGATTGTAAATAATTCCCGAATTATGGAATGGATTCATTAGCTATTTATTTAGAAAGATGGTAATATACCTTCTGTTTTTTTTTTTCTGATTAAATTTCATACAATGCCTTATGTTTCTTACGGCACTGAATTGCTGTAACATGGTATTGCTGCTTTATTCCAATGTAAACATAACTCATAACTTTTATATTACTTAAGGGTTGATTTATAAGTTCAGTAAAAAAAGAAAAAAAAGTGATACTTTTTCATTATTGTCTGACCATTGTTATTGTTTAAAGTGACCGATAGCTGATACTTTAGTGGGTGGTGCCTTTTTCAAATTTCTTCTTGAGATTCCAATGGCAACATTCTTCCTTTTGTTTATGGGGCGTTACAACTTGGCGATAGTTTTTCCGATGGAAAGTGCTCGATGGAATAATGAAGTACTAAAAAAGTTAAACTTCAGGGTTGAATAAGTCTTGCAGTGACATGAAAATAATTGTTAAATGTACACCCTTGGTTCTCTCTCAAGGAATGACAACGACTGATTTACAAGAGGAGTATCGAAAATGCCTTTTGGTCTAGTTGTTGGGCTTTCTAAAAAAATTGAAATAGATTTTCATTTAAAACTCAAAACGGTTTCAATTTATGTTCCGTACACCTAGCATCATTTATTACTTACAATGACACTTACAAACTTATTTCAAACATACTTACAAACCTAAGCTGACAAACAACTTACACGCTTACAAATATGCCAAACATATTTTCAAACATACAAATTTACTTTCAATCATACTTATGATACTTACAAAGATACAAACTTAAAATCTAACAAACTTACATTCATACTTACAAATATTTACAACTGACATACTAACAAAAAAACTTGCAAAAAACTTACTGACAAACATTCTTACAAACATCCTTACAAACTTACATACTTTCAAACATGCAAACTTTCAATCATACTTACAAGGATACTTACAAAGATACAAACTTAAACTTACTAACTCACATGCTTACAAACTGACATACTTACAAAAGAACTTGGAAAAAAGTTACTGACAAACAAACATTCTTACAAACTTATATGCTTACAAGCATTCCAAACATACTTTCAAACTTAAAAACTCACTTTCAAACATACTTTCAAACATACTTTCAATCATACTTAAATGATACTTACCATCTTACGTGCTTACAAGCTTACTTTCAAACAAACTTGCAATGATACTTACAAAGATACAAAGTTACATACTTACAAACTGACATACTTGCAAAAAAAATTACAAAACACTTACAAAAACTTGCAAACATACTTACATGCTTACGACATACTTACACACTTAAAAACACATTTACAAGCTTACTTATATACTTGCAAACATAAAAACTTAAACTTACAAAGATACTCACAATCATACTTTCACACTTCCCAAAAACTTTCAAACACACATTCCCCGAACACACTTTTCCCCCAAACACAATCCTTCAAACACTATCAAACGTGCTTTCAAGCATGCTTATAATCATACTTACATACTTAAAAACACACAAACATACTTACATACTTAAAAACATAAAAACTTACAAAGATACTTACAATCATACTTTCATGATTTACCTAAATATTTCAAGCACACTTTCCCCCAAACACACTTCCCCCTAACACTCTCTTTCAAGCACTATCAAACATGCTTTCAAGCATGCTTACAATGATACTTACATACATAAAAACACACTTACAAGAATACTTACATACATACAAACATAAAAACTTAAACTTACAAAGATACTTACAATCAGATTTCCATACTTTCCCTAACACTTTCAAACACACTTCCCCAAACACACTCTTTCAAACACTATCACACATGCTTTCAAGCATGCTTACAATCATATTTTCAAACTTTCTTTCAAACTTACTTTCAAACACACTTAGAAATACACTTACAAATTTACTTTCAAACATACTTTCAATCATACTTACAAACATAAAAACTTGCAAAGATACTTACAATCATACTTTCATACTTTCCCAAAAACTTTCAAAAACTTTCCCACGAACACACTTTTCCCTAACACATTCTTTCAAACACTATCAAACATGCTTTCAAGCATGCTTACAATCATACTTACATACTTAAAAACACACTTACAAACATACTTACATACTTACAAACATAAAAACTTAAACTTACAAAGATACTTACTATCATAATTTCATACTTTCCCTAACACTTTCAAACATACCTTTTTCCAAACACACTTTCCCCCAAACACACTTTCACCCCCAAACACACTTTCACCCCCAAACACACTTTCACCCCCCAAACACACTTTCACCCCCCAAACACACTTTCACCCCCCAAACACACTTTCAAGCATGCTTACAATCATACTTACATATTTAAAAATACACTTACAAACATACTTACAAACATAAAAACTTAAACTTACAAAGATACTTACAATCATACTTTCATACTTTCCTTAACACTTTGAAACACACTTCCCCCCCAAACACTATGAAACATTCTTTCAAGCATGCTTACAATCATATTTTCAAACTTACTTTCAAACACACTTACAAATTTACTTTCAAACATACTTTCAATCATACTTACAAAGATAAAAACTTACTTACAAAGATACTTACAATCATACTTTCATACTATCCTAAATACTTTCCGCTAAGCACACTTCCCCCAAACACCCTTTCTCTTCAAACACCCTTTCTCTTCAAACACCCTTTCTCTTCAAACACCCTTTCTCTTCAAACACCCTTTCTCCCCAAACACCCTTTCTCCCCAAACACCCTTTCTCCCCAAACACCCTTTCTCCCCAAACACCCTTTCTCTTCAAACACCCTTTCTCTTCAAACACCCTTTCTCTTCAAACACCCTTTCTCTTCAAACACCCTTTCTCTTCAAACACCCTTTCTCTTCAAACACCCTTTCTCTTCAAACACCCTTTCTCCCCAAACACCCTTTCTCCCCAAACACCCTTTCTCCCCAAACACCCTTTCTCCCCAAACACCCTTTCTCTTCAAACACCCCTTCTCCCCAAACACCCAATCTCCCCAAAACACACTCTTTCAAACACTATCAAACATATTTACAAGCATGGTTACAATCATATTTTCAAACATACTTTTAAACTTACTATCAAACTTACATACTTAAACACACTTACAAATTTACTTTCAAACATACTTTCAATACTACTTACAAACATAAAAACTTACAAAGATACTTACAATCATACTTGCAAACATAAAAAAACTTACAATGATACTTACAATCATACTTTCCGAAATACTTTTAAACATACTCTCAATCATACTTTCAAACACACAAGCACAGTTTTTCCAAGCACACTTTCCCCCAAACACACTTTCAAATATACTTCCAAACACACTTTCCCCAAAACTCTTTCGAACACTCTTTCAAATACTTTCCCAAACTCTCTTTCAATCATGCTTTCAAACATACTTTCAAACATATTTACAAACTTACATATTTACAAACCTACTTACAAATTTATAAACTTACTTACAACTTTACAAAGATACTTTCAAACATCTTTCAATCATACTTAAAAACATACATACAAACTTAAACTTACAAAGATACTTACAACTTTACAAATATGCTTACAGCTTTACAAATATACTTACAAATTTACAAATATACTTACAACCTTTCAAACATACTTTCACACTTTCAAACAAAATTTCCAAACAAAATTCCAATCTTACTTTCAAACAAATTTTCAATCAAACTTTAAATTATACTTTCAAACACTTTCCCAAACATGCTTTCAGACTCTTTCCCAAACATGCTTTCAGACTCTTTCCCAAACATGCTTTCAGACTCTTTCCCAAACATGCTTTCAGACTCTTTCCCAAACATGCTTTCAGACTCTTTCCCAAACATGCTTTCAGACTCTTTCCCAAACATGCTTTCAGACTCTTTCCCAAACATGCTTTCAGACTCTTTCCCAAACATGCTTTCAGACTCTTTCCCAAACATGCTTTCAGACACTTTCCCAAACATGCTTTCAGACACTTTCCCAAACATGCTTTCAGACACTTTCCCAAACATGCTTTCAGACACTTTCCCAAACATGCTTTCAGACACTTTCCCAAACATGCTTTCAGACACTTTCCCAAACATGCTTTCAGACACTTTCCCAAACATGCTTTCAGACACTTTCCCAAACATGCTTTCAGACACTTTCCCAAACATGCTTTCAGACACTTTCCCAAACATGCTTTCAGACACTTTCCCAAACATGCTTTCAGACACTTTCCCAAACATGCTTTCAGACACTTTCCCAAACATGCTTTCAGACACTTTCCCAAACATGCTTTCAGACACTTTCCCAAACATGCTTTCAGACACTTTCCCAAACATGCTTTCAGACACTTTCCCAAACATGCTTTCAGACACTTTCCCAAACATGCTTTCAGACACTTTCCCAAACATGCTTTCAGACACTTTCCCAAACATGCTTTCAGACACTTTCCCAAACATGCTTACAAAAAACTTACAAAAATTTACGAACATATTTAGACTTACATGCTTACATATTTACAAACTTACAAACATTTAAACTTACATATTACAAACTTACATGCATACAACTTGCAAAGATACTTACAAATTTTCCGAGCATACTTTCAATCATGCTTCCCCCAAACACACTTTCACACTTCCCAAACACTTTTAAAAATACTTTCAAACATACTTTTGATCGTACTTTCAAACGCACTTTCAAACACACTTTGAAGCATACTTCCAACCACACTTTGAAACATAGTTCCAAACACACTTTGAAGCATACTTCCAACCACACTTTGAAACATAGTTCCAAACACACTTTGAAACATAGTTCCAAACACACTTTGAAACATAGTTCCAAACACACTTTGAAACATAGTTCCAAACACACTTTGAAACATAGTTCCAAACACACTTTGAAACATAGTTCCAAACACACTTTGAAACATAGTTCCAAACACACTTTGAAACATAGTTCCAAACACACTTTGAAACATTGTTCCAAACACACTTTGAAACATTGTTCCAAACACACTTTGAAACATTGTTCCAAACACACTTTGAAACATTGTTCCAAACACACTTTGAAACATAGTTCCAAACACACTTTGAAACATAGTTCCAAACACACTTTGAAACATAGTTTCAAACACACTTTGAAACATAGTTCCAAACACACTTTGAAACATAGTTCCAAACACACTTTGAAACATAGTTCCAAACACACTTTGAAACATAGTTCCAAACACACTTTGAAACATAGTTCCAAACACACTTTGAAACATTGTTCCAAACACACTTTGAAACATAGTTCCAAACACACTTTGAAACATAGTTCCAAACACACTTTGAAACATAGTTCCAAACACACTTTGAAACATAGTTCCAAACACACTTTGAAACATAGTTCCAAACACACTTTGAAACATAGTTCCAAACACACTTTGAAACATTGTTCCAAACACACTTTGAAACATTGTTCCAAACACACTTTGAAATCCTACTTTAAATCATATTTTCACTCTTCGAAACAAACTTTCAAGCTTAAACTTAAACATACTTCCAAAAATACTTATAAACATGCTTACAAACTTACATGCTTAAAAACATATTTACAAACTTGCATGCTTGCAAACATATTAAACTTACACGCTTACAAACTTACTTTTGGAACATACTTTCAATCATACTTACAAACTTACATGCTTATAAACTTACAACCTTACAAAGATACTTAGAAACTTTCCGTACATACTTTCAATCATACTTTCTCTAACACACTTTCACACTTACTTTCCCAAACAAGTTCAAACATACTTTCAAACACTTCCAAACACACTTAAACATACTTCCAAACACTCTTTCGAATGCACTATCAAACATGCTTTCAAACATGCTTTCAAACATGCTTTCAAACATGCTTTCAAACATATTTTCAAACATATTTAAAAACTTACATACTTACAAACGTAGTTATAACATTACAAAGATACTTAGAAACTTTCAGATATACTTTCAATCATACTTACATATTTACAAAGATACTTACAAACGCACAAATTAATATACAAACGACAAACTTACAAAAATAAATGCACAAACGTACAAAACTACAAACGTAAAATGTATATACCACGAATAAATTTCGGAAATAAACGCTCAATTGTAAAACAAACTTACTCATATAATAAACATAAAGCATACAGTAAGCAAATATTTCGCTAAATTCCATAAAATTTTAAGGAAAATGTCAGTAAAAGTATCTAAAACAAGATGCACATCCCAGCTTTGAAAGAAATTTAAAAAAAAAAAAAAATCTTCATCAGTAAAAGTCAAAAGTGCCACCATTTTTTTTTTAATGTATTTTTCTGTACTAACTTGACTCATTTGAACTGAAAAATAGTGTGCAATAAGATGTATTACGGTTTATTTTAGTTGAGAAAGTGGAAAGAGGTCAGTATTGAAGTTCAGAAGCTTATTGTTGAGGCTAAGAAAACCGGTAAACGCAATAAAGACTTAGCTGCTGAATTTCATCCGGTTACAAAAACGGTCTCGGCTATTCATAAACGATACCCAGGTCAGTCATGTTATTCGTAAGACAGTCGGGAAGGTCTCGAGAGCGGTCATATTACAGCAGGGGTGCGCAAACTGTGGGCCGGCAAACTGAAATTTATTTTGACAGTAAAAAATATAAGGCTTTTCTTCAAGTATCAGGTAACAATGATAATAATACCCGTAAAGTAGTGATAAACGTATTTTCGATTACAGAAATGAAATTTACATTTTCTTTGTAGAAAATAAACATAAATAAACTGCATTTGAAAGTACTTTTTTTCCATGCGTAAAAGTTGAAATTGTGTTGGATTTAAAAGTTTAAAAAAAAATTATGAATAACAATCGATTGTGGACAAACTTTTGACGAAGATTCCTATTTTGCGAATGTTTTGTTTGTTGGGAAGGAATTGTTCGCAGGGTCGCGCAGTTGACATTTTATCAGTTCTCAAGACTGTAATGTTCGTCTGTCTTCGTTTTGGCGCTCTACGCTTCATGAGATTGGATCCATCGTAATTGAAATAGATTGTTGGAGGTACACAATACTTTTTATGCATTTTAAAAACGAGGCAATCCTACACGGTTTAATGATGCCAGGTTACAGAACATAAATGGATATAGAGTTTTATTTAAAACTGTAATAGGTATTTTGCAATTAGTCGATTTTTAAGATTGTCCAACAACACGACCAAGATGCATTTTGGGCGATTCCGTAGAAGCCGAATGCCAAAGGTCCATCCAGAAATATTTCCTTATTGATAGCAAGTTTTGTGGTTCGGATTCTTTAGGCATGCGATTCGATTACCTATCTGTTAAATACCTGTTTTATTGATGGGTGAGGATTTAATTTTGCTCGGCAATTTAATTATGGACTAGGACACTCGAGACAAACACATGCTGAATTTTTTTACATTGTTTCAGTTGCAAACGCTTTAATCTTTCATATTCGAGTTGCATGCAGACTAAAAGTTATTCATGCTTGAAAATTATTTTATAATTCATAATAATCCATAAAGTGAGATACAGTTTTCAAAGAAACTGCATCGTAAGTGACACCTTGTGTTTTAAACCATTCTTGCTCCCATAGGCCAACTAACAGAGGTTGAAATTCAACAGCGACAGAATTCGATTGAAAATACACAAACTACAGCCATGAGCTGAACCCTATTGTGAACGATTCTTTGAAATAATTTTTTTCTTGTATATATTTAATGGATGATCTTGGAAAAAATCATATAAAAACTTATTCACCAGTATAAAACATTTACATTTTTTAATCCCGCTCATAAAATTCAAATAATTGTATAAATGAATCATTAGCAAACAATCGGAGTATAATAACAATACTTTTATAGTCACATCCGTTTTATGTTAGCAGCCATTGTATTGTAAACTACTCGTGCTCCTTTTCCTCGGCGTGCGATTGGTGTGATTAACTAAGCGACAACATTAACAAACAATTATTGTATAACAATAATCCCTTTATAGCAACTTCCACTTAACATACGTACTGTCATTCTACAATAATTAATCGTTGTAATTAGAGACAATAAAAATGTATGCTCCTTTCTAATATCTGTACCACTTGTGTATAACCAAGCTAAGATAAAATTTTACCCAATCGATCATTTTTTTTTATCTTAAAAAGATACATAAAGTATGTTCTGCCTTTAGTTTAAGGATCAGCGTTCAATTAAGCCCATGTTATGGCCACTTGCATACTGCTTGTTCTCAAAACGGCAATATAACAGAAATATGGATTTGAAAATTCTAATGCACTTAAAAGAAAAATGTTGATTTTTACGGAATAGTACTGACAACTGGTGTGTTGTTTTTACCCGACTGCCAAGGAGGGTTATGTGTTTCACGCGTATCTGGGTATGTGGATTTCTTTATACCCTCGAAACATCCCAACGGTGGGAGGAATTTTAATGAATGAGGTCTCTATCGAATCGTCTTAACCGTCCGATGGTTATAGGCTAGGTTTTGTTTTTATAAATTTGAAATGGGGCCCGTAACATACAAAATGGCGGTTGAGGTGAAAAAAAAATTCACGCGCCATACTGAGTCGCATATCATTGGGCAGGTCCTTCAAAATGAAGACGTTGTTTCATTGACTATTTTACAGTCAGAAGCTTCGTTTAAATAGGACATAACCTGGAAGTTGTGTCGGTAGGATCTCTAGCTTTAATGCAACTCTAACCTTCATAGACATCTATAGGCCTCTTCAAAACAGTGTTTATAGATAGGAACTAACAATTAAACACAGCTTAAAAATCATCCATACAAGTAAATAATAAAAAAATAAAAAAAAGTAATATAAAAAATGGTTTCACATAGATGAGAAATAATTAATGAGTTCGCTTTTTACGCAGTCGGGTTTTTTGATTTTTTAAATTTAATTTTTACTTCTTACATCCTGCATTTTACAATAATAAACCGTAAAATAAGCAAGTAATATACGGTTTAATTCATTTATAGGACTGTATATTACTGCTTATTTTACGGTTATAAACTGGCATCCCAGCTGCCAGTATTGAGCGTAAATCGCTGTTAATTTCATTTTTCCTGTCGCCTTCTTACAGCTCTATTCCTTTCGTATTTAAAAATCTTAGTCGAACAATTCTGGATTCTAAATATTAGAACATTAGTATTTCATACAATGAACTGTTGGTGTGGACTTCCTAGGGAGGTCATTTTTTGAATCGCACTCACCTAAGTCAGCAATAAACGATGGAAACTTTGAATGGTTTATAATACTTTCGTTGAATCCATTGAACAAGTAACCCTAGTGCTAAAATAGACAACTATTTTTTTATATTAATAATTTTATCTAAAAAGCAAGTGAGCAAAAGAATAAATTTTTAGATACAAACCAAAATTGGCAGGGAAATTTCCGTACCATCCTCATTTAACTTGAACAAATCTCAGTTTTCTTAGCGTTGCTTGAAAACAGGATCTTTTTTACCCAATCTCTTTCCCGCGTTGCAACCATCCCGAAATTGGATCTCTTCTACCACATTTTGATGGTTAAGGCGGTATTCAAAAAGAGATTTTTCCACGCTCCACAACTCGAAATTGGCCGACACATTTTCACTCATTTTTAAAAGTAAAAACATGAAACTGGCTGACGTGATTTTTTTTTTTTTTTTTTTTTGGAGAAGTGACTTGTGTTTTTATTCAATTCCTACTATTAGCTCACACTCCCTATATTTATATATATATATATATATATCTTGTTCAAATTTTCAATCGTTTATAAAATACTCATTATTCACCCAATCAAGTTCAAATAATTTTTTTTAAACTTGTAGTGGATGACACTTGATGTTAATCCAGTTTTTTTCAAATATTAATTCATTCATTAAATTTAATTAATTTTCAATAATCGAGAGAGCCCTCTTCTTGATCAAGGCATTTTAAGACAGAGAGAGCCCTCTTCTTGATCAACGTATTTTAAGCGCCACTCAGGAAGAATGGGAGAAAAAAAATTCTCTTATTGACCTAAGTAGGAATTGACTTAAAAAAATCCTTTTCTATTACTTGCTTTTTGATTCAATTCATTAGGATTTGATAATTTTTTCAGTATGACCTTTTTTTGCTTCCAGCACGATCGCTTCCGGGAAATTCGGTTCAAAATGCCCACTTTGACAGCATTTTCTGAAATATATTCTATCTTTATCGAAAAATCAACCTATACGGCACATTATACAGTTTCTGAGTAACAGAACCTGCCCATTGGATGCGTTTGAGAGCAAAATCGAATCAGAAAATAATCTGTTTGGATTTGAGTACACCCTTAATATCGGCGAACTGCTCTTTTTAAAACTCTCCCGTGTTTTGACGCTAGAAAGTTTCATTTCTTCTAAATGATATGTCATGGGCACTTTTTTTGATTTCTCAACAATGAAAGTGACATCCAAGTTGCTTAAAAAAAATGTACAAAGTAAGCGAATGTATATATTCGCTCATTCAATTTTTGGAAAAAGAAAATGCGCTCTTGATCCGATGAGTCGTTCCGTTATGAGAGATTTCTTTTAACATTCATTCAAAATAGAAAACAAGTGGGTAAGTGCGATCGCAGATCGCACAAAGGGTTTCGTTTAATATTCCTTCCGAAACACTTTATCCTTTTGCAAAATCTGTTAGTTCCACATTTCGCAATCAGGGGCCGCACTCTATTCTAAGCAAACCTCTATCCGAACGAAACTCCGTTTTACAACCTATCCGTAGATATATTAGACGAGGGGATCGGCCCATAGCACCCGAGATAGGTAGGTGTTCCCTGGCAGTAGAAAGTGGAATTGAAATATGCAAGTCATAATATGAAAAAGTTGTCAAAACATTGTCGGTAAAAGTTAGAAAAGTGCACCCCCTGTGAAAAGGATGGAGGTTAGAAAAATTGCTAAAAATACAGAAGTTAGAACCCGGAGTGGTAAATAATATAAGACTTTTTGAAAATTTTATGATTTTTCGTGTGATCGCAATTATTCTGCTATAAGTAAGCAAATTTTCACATCTCCAAATTAATTAGGGTCTGAATTAGAAAAATCGCTTACAATGCACGAGTTAGACCCCTGAGGGGTCAATATAAGACTTTTTCAAAATGTTACGATTTGCCGTTTGATGCGAGGTGTTCAGCTATAAGAATCCAAAATTTCAAGTTTCCAACCTATATAGTTTCGGAGAACGGGCTCTGTTACGGACAGACAGAGGAAAGAGACGAATAGGGTTTCGTAGGATGAACGAAACCCTAATGATAACGAAATTCATAACGAAAACGAAATTGTCCTCATTGACCGAAGATATGTCTTAAGTCCAGACCACTTAATGAGGGGGAATGGTGTAACGAAGGGCTGTTCAATGTCGGCCTTTGAAGGATTTCTTGGAGCCCTTTCGAATGTTTCCTGTTACTAACTTTTAAGATATAAAATCCGTTTTAAAATATGCTTAAAAGTTTTAAATCATTAATATTTGCATGCTTTTTATAGTGTAGGCAGCATCCAGGTTTTCGGCTCTCTACCCTACCAAGCTATTTAAGATGAACCAATTTAAGGGAAATATAAATCTAAATTTAGTATATTTATACATTTTCGGCAGTTTTTACATGGGGATGGCTTATCCCTATGAGATATATATGCATTGTATAAGACGTGTGCCGGCCTTCCAGATGTTTCATGTTGCTAGCATTATTTAAAACTAAAAATCCCTTTAAAAATGTTTTAGTTTGAACATTTGCATGTTTTTCTATTGTAGGCAGCCTTAAGGTTTTGGCCCTTATCCTACGAAAGTTTTTGAGATAGGCTTGCTCTCAGGAAAATGTAATTCTACATTGACTATGATTTATATTTCCGCTGCAGTTTATTTTTATATGGGCATAGTTATTGCTAGGCTGTATGGGATTGCATTAGGGATCGTACAACTGTAGAACATTCTTATCAGTTTTGAAAAACACTTCGGTGAGGACAAAACAGGTAAAGTTTTATGAAAAAAAACTTTTTTTTTTTTTTTTTTTTTTACTTAACCCCCTTTAAGAATGATTGAAGTATATTCCTAGAAGATTTTGAAACTTGCAAACATCTTAATGGACCGTCCTTCATCATTTCATCATTTTCACTTTTAGTCGTAAACTGACAACTCAAAATATAATAGAACTCAGTTAATACGATAAAGCAAGGAAATTATAGCTCTTGCATCAAACATAGCTTGTCCTACCCGCTATGATCATAAAGATCTTAAGAAAAAACACATCATTACAGTAATGGATCGAGTGGTCTCAATTTTAAAATTAACTTGCTATTACAAAATTAACATAAAAGATTCAGCCTTATCTTCGTAACATTTCCTTTGTAAATTTTGAAAAGTTAAAAATTAAACTTTTTGAACGGGTTTTCACATTTGCATTTAAAACGCATTGCAGTCAAAATCACTTATTGAAATGAAATTAGCTAAAGGACTCGTCATTCCAAAGGACAATAACGAAGTACCAAAATGAAACGAATCCAATTCCCTTTCTCTCGAAAAAGTCGAGTAACAGTGCAAGAGTCACTGCCATTTTCGAGCTATAGATTTCGTTCGTCCATTTCATTTTAAAGATGCTAATAGAGACATGAAAATACGGTTAGTAGGCCCAGAGTCCGAATTTGAAGAAAGGAACACATAAATGTTCTCTGCTTCTATGTTCCTTCTTTTCCGTGGTTCAGTTGTAAATTTGACGCAGGGTAAAGTCCTTATCTCCCTCTTCTTTCTGTCATTCTTTCAAGACCTCGGGGCATTCCTTTGCATTTTCTTGGGTGGGAGTCTCCTTGAAGACTGAAATTCTGTTGAGTAAAACCGATAAATGTCTACATTTGAATACACAGTTGTAATGTTGTACCGCTGAAAGTGTACAGTGTTCGACGAGAAAGGGATGTATTTCACAATTCTACTGTACTGTTAGTGTCCAATCCCATTGCAATGAACAGATATTTGGTTCGTATGAGCTGCCATCCGGCTTTTGTAGCTTGTAAAAAGCGTGAAATCTTATTGTTTAATCCTTCACTGCACGATTTTTTCTATTTTTATGAAAAAAATTATTTGAAATCTATATATCAGTCTAATAATGGGAAAAATAGTAAAGAAAATTAAATTTCAAATTTTCAGCTAAAATTTGATATTTTATGGCGTGTACCCTATGTACACAACTAGGGTTTTAAAATATTGTATTGCTATATATATATAATATATTTACAACTAAATGAGCTTAATTTTACCTGCTTAACACTTTGTAACTGTTTTTATATTAATATTTTTAAGTATTCAGTAAAAATAATGAAAGTAAATTCTACCTTAATAGCTTAATCGAAACTTTTTTTTGTTTCCGAAGAACAAATTCTATTTTTTTGTCGAATGCATCCACCTGACATGGACAAAATAAGTGTCATTCCACTCTTTGGACTGTTTTTGATCAGGGATAGAGATCCTATTGGCCAAATTCATGGCACGTAATAAGAAATACAATGTTTTTTGGTATGTACCAGATGTGGCACGTCGTGCAGTGAAGGGTTAAAGGATGAATCCTCTTTAAAGTGCCAATGACTCGTTTTACCGTGTTCTCTTTTAATCTTTTATGTCCCGACTATACTTTAAAGTACCACGGTTTTCTATCCCAATTAAAACACGTTCATTGAGTGCATTCGCGCTAGTACTTTTAGGAAACCATAGTCAAGACATCCCTTGACCGTCACTCAATAGCAGTAGCAGTTCCGGCAAGCGGAAAATTATTCACGAAGCTATTTTGGTGCGTGTGAGTGTCCATTTTGCTTCTATTTTGTTGTCTGACAGGGTATCCTTTACTTTTGCTTAGAAACATCTTAAATTTTAAAGGTAAGGTCATCGTATTTTTACTTACCCATCATACGTAGTATAGGGTAAGTCTTGTTTCTTCTTGTTTTAAATGGATCACTTGACAATATGCTTTACAAAAAAAAAAAAAAAAAAAAAAAGTTTCTTTACTTTACGAAACACTTTTCACAGCGGTACTTTTGAATACCGTCGGGACTGCATTGAACAGGATTTTTACTTAGATTTTCATCGTTTGAATACGTATGATGCATAAAAACTTATATATTTACTAAAGCATACGTGGGTACTAGACAGGTGGATTTTTATACAGTGTAGGGGTGAGATATTGCACAATTTATGTAAGGACATTTATGAATAAAAAAACAAACATGTTTTTTATAAAACAAAAATTACAAACTGAAAAAAATTACAAATTAGGAAAAGATTTTTAAATTATTTTTTAGCCCTTTTATGAATTCCTTTGCGTTTTTTTTTTTTTTTTTTTTTTTTTTTCAAAATTTCTATTAGATACAAATGCTTTTTTTTCTCCTTCAAAATAAATAGTGTAAAAATTACAAAAAACATCATTATAGAGAAGATTAAACAGAACCGTATTACGACACTAGCGCTATCGATTCAAGAGGGTGAATCAGAACGAGTGATGTCAAGTCTGATATCGCAATAAACGAGACAGAGACAAAAAGCGGGACAAGGGCTCCAAAGTCCGGTCAACGTAAGCATTCTAGTAAAACATGTTGAAAAGGAAAATGTGTAACGGAATCATGTTTTAAAAGGGAAAATTTCCTAAAAATGGTAAAGTACAATGCAATTATAGAGGACGGCATACCTGCTAAGATTGAAGCCTATCTAAAACTAATTTTTCCTATCCTTTTAGATTTCGTTTTAACAGGCCACTGCAACAAGAAGTAACTGCACAAAAGCAGTTTCTATTCATCGTATTCACTACGTGGGAATTTTACACTACTTACAAGGATGATGGGAAATGAGCGAGTCGAATTAGTTCTTGAAATAATAGCATATTTATGACGACAATGCTCATTTTATAAATATCACCAAGGTTCTCGCTGCCGCTCGCCATTGCGCCAAATCGCGACAAAATTCTTCGTTTGGCGAGTAAACCAACTGTCAAATTCGTCAAATTGCGAGTGCTCAGTTTGCGTGTTTGGTGTGCCAATACAGTCGAGATTCTTAGGCGCGTTACTGAACGTTTGATGTCGCTTTAACATGTTCAATCGCACCGTGCCACTTACATTGCTCTATTTATAGCTACTGACCCAACACCAATTTAGTTTAACAACAGGCAAAGACACAGAAACGATTATGCGAAAGGTATTTCTCTATTATCAGTTAATCACTACCTATGCTCCAGCGTCGCGGCAGTAAAAACGCAAACAAAAATTCTCGCATTAAGCGCCAAATAGAGCAAATTTTTGCTGGAATGCGGTGTTGAAATTAGCCATTTACCATACTATTTATTAAATGTATTCAAAGTATCATTGGCCGGTCAAATTTTTTCATTCGGTTAAGAGTCGAAATCTCATAGACATTTTTAGTGTATATTTTCACAATGGCAAATCAAAAATTGCTGTATTTAATTTTTATTTAGACAGCTAAAAGAATGCCTGAAACATTTACATATTTAGGAGACATTTAGAATATACTTATTTTTAATAGTTTCTGTAGCGAATACTCAATTTTCTATTGTATAAGCAATTACAAAAACTTAGGTTATTTTAGAACATATTGAAAAAAGGGGATACAATAAAGGGTTAAAGATAGAATTTTCAGTGTTTCAAGCCGAATCTATTTTGCTAACATTTCTGTTCATTTGGCTACTTTTTTTTATTTATTATTCGCCAAATCGCTAGGGTTTTAGGGTCAAATCGGGTTTTAGGGTTGCAGTTACTGCTTATTCTAGGCTTCAGGCGAAAGCTACACGTTTCGTATCTGTAGGCCTGCACTCTAAGAGTTTCGGCAGCATTTAGTTTACCGTCATCCATTTTCTAATTCAAAAGTTTAGGATAGACATGTCTAACATTTTTGGTGACCACCAGTAGAACTTTCCCAATTCAACAAGTAAAGAATGAGCACAACCTTTTAAAATGTATGCGTGGAGACACACTAAAAAAAAATATGCAACTGAATTATAGAACTTGAAAGCCTTTTAATAATTTGGGTTGATTTTCTAATTTGTTATAGGCTCGGTCATCGAAAAAAGGTGTCCCTGATTTTGAATTAAAATGATTTAAGCCTTAATAAAGATAAACCATTTATTTTTGTACTGTTAGATTGGAAAAATGAGTTTTTTTACATTACTTAGAAAACTTCAATAGGAGCTCCCCCTGTTGCTCGGCGAACATCTAAGCGGTCTCTTTCCAGGTGCACTTAAACTGGTTAAACCCACGAACAATGCTTTTGTATGTAGATGGATCTTCTCCATACGTATGGCGAAAACGACGTTGTACCCTTAGAGGAGAAATTGAGTATGGAACGAATCCCTTTGTTCTATCCACCGAACCTTGAAATCATACATGTCTGAGATTTTATTGCCAAAAGGGTGTTGTTTTTTGGCGGTGACCCCTTTACTGGCAAATTTCTGTTTATGCTGTCAAGCTACGGATTTACGCAGATGACATACCTGTCTCGGTGGGATCGGCAATTCCAATGACAGCTTTTAGAGGTAAAGCCCGGTTTGGCGCGCAATCCTCCCACCATCACGTACTGGTGAGAAGCATGATATGTGCTTCAAGAAAAGGTTACTATTTCTGCGACCAGTTATATTAGAAGTCTATGGTTGTACCGCAACAAAAGATCACCCTGACTGCCCTGAACTGACTGATGAGTGAAAGATCATCGCGTCATGAAGTGGCTTCGGCACACGCGCGCAGTCACGTCAAGTTCAATGCAATCGCCACTACCAAAACGCCTTCAGATGTTCTGCAATTTCACGCTGGTTTGTACCGATGGATTACCTATTTTTCTTGCAATTTACTTTTAAAATCAAGGACCGCTTTTTCGATGACCCTGTTGATTATATCGGATGTCAAGATCCCCGTTTCTACGCACATACAAAACGCACAACGATGAATGAAGTGTCATTCGAAAACAAGCTTTTGATATAGTTTTGAATACCCCCCAATTTCGGTTACTACACGTTGTTTTACTATTAAAATTTCATGAAAAGCGTATTAGCTAATCATCTCAATCATGGCTGCGCGAAAATTCCGCACAGCTCCCCGGGTGCTGAGTCATGATCCTAAAAGATCTGCGGAATTTAAAATCTGCCGCAGGTAAAACCATAGATAGAAAACGCAAAAGAGCCAGAAAATATATCGCTTCATCGCACACCGAAACTAATGCAGATACAGTTTTAAAGTGCGTATTTTAGAACTTATTACAAGCACTGGTATTTATTTTTATAGTATTTATTTCTGTTATCTATGAACACGAGTTAATATAAACGTGTCGAATTCAACTGATAAAAATGTTTCAAAGAACTGAATTTATAAAAAATTAACAAAAAAAATTACAATAATGAATCAGTGTTATATTGGACATACAACAACATACAACAAATATTATTTTTAACTGGTGTTTCATTTTAACTTTTCAAATGATTGAAAAATGACAATTTATTCCTGTACGTCATCAGTAACATGGAATTAAGTGAACGAAATTATAAAATTATAATTTGAGGCTTTGATCCTTGATATGAAGTAATGAAAAATCAACGAGAATAACTTATTTGCGGTCGCAAAATGTACAGTCGTGGAAAAAAAAAAGTAAACACACTACTAACTCCTCAACAAATTATCGTAGAAGAAAGTGACTGGTACCGAACGATTGTAAATAAAGTCTACTTTTAAATGTAGATAAATATAGATAAAATTTGCTTAGGGGGTCATCTACATATTAAAACAAACCGTAACTTTGTTTTTTTCAATAGCAGTACACAATTCTGACAGCATAATAAACTCTACACCCTTCAATTAGCCTAAAAACAAATTTTTATGCAATTTGTACGATAAGTTTCTGAGAAATTATTTTAAAACAAGCGTATTTTAAGGGCTGTATCCAAATTGAAGTTCGGAACGCGATTGTTAACCGAGAGAGCCCTCATCTTGATCAAGGCACCTTAAGAAGTCGATGAAGCCTGCTAGATTACACGACAGCAGAAGAAATTTCAAAATATCTAGTAACTCTTATTATAGATGGCCCCTTAAACCATCATTTTGCCGTTTTTTAAACATAATTTGAAAACTACTTGGAAGAAAAATGTGAAATTTTGGATTTCCATAAAGCAGGACTTTATAAATCTAATTCCATCAAAAAAATTGTAGGTTGCAATTCATAATTTTTTCGAGTATTAATTTCATAAATAATAATTCATATCATAAAGTTATAAAAATTGCAAATTCAGCATATTTATATTTGGGTATATTAGTATTATTGCTGCAAAAAAAAAAAAAAAAATTAGCACATTAGGACTATAATTTCTGGAGATATAAATAAAAATATGAAAATGCAATTTAACATTAGAAGCACTCAATTTTGAATCTTTATAATTCAAAAACTTATCATGCAAATGACTTGAAATTCGGTGTCTAGGCATAGTTTGAACAGAAGATTTGAAATATTTCGTTAAAATTGGGTATTGCCATTGAAAAAAATAAAGTTTGGATTCGTTTTAATATGTAGATGGCCCCCTAAGAAAATTTTATATACATTATTTAAAAGTAGACTTTATTTCCAATCATTCGGTACCAGTCACTTTCTTCTACGATCATTTGTTGAGTTAGTAGCAGGGCTGCGGAGTCGGAGTCGGAGTCGGTGTGATTTTTCGGTGAAAAGAGTCGGAGTCGGAGTCGCTAAAAATATGCCGACTCCGACTCCGACTCCAAACTTTTTGTTGAACAATTTGAAGTGAAATAAAAAATAAAACCAATTACGCTTAATTTTAAATTTTATGAACGGAATTACTATTTTATTTTTTAACTCTATACATTAATAAATATTCACTTATATTTCAGTTTATTGACACGTTAATGCGTAAACCCAAGGCAAAAGAGCAGATGTGATGTTTTTCCTACATCAGTCATTAAATTGATTCATTTACGTACTTCTTCAGCTCATAGATGACACTATTGTACAATTATTAAATTAAAATGAGTTTTGAAATTATTTTTTGTAAATTAAGTCCAATGCAACCCGAACCCCGTGTCGGTCTGACTACCCAACCCAATGAAGGAATCTGTCTCAGATAAAAATAGATGTTTCAATTTAACCTCTGTCCATCCGTGTTCGGGTCAGGTTCTGAAATTTATATTTTAAGTCAATCCGAAGTGAACCGGAAAGAAACCTGAACCCGATCCGAAATGAAATAAAATAAAAATTTTATTGGAATTATGAAAAATAGTCATCTCTAACAGCAATTTTATCTTCTGTGTAGGAAAAGGAATATACATTTATTTATTCGATTTATAAGTTAAACAATATTGTGGACATCCTTTTGAAAAACCGGGTCAACTCGACCTGAACCCGCAATAATAATTTTCAGACTGGCCCACAAAGAAAAACATTTAGCGCCAACTCAATCCGAATCACCGTTCGAACCGGACCCTAACGAATGCAACAATATACTTTAGATAACAATAGATCCTTTGTCCAACTTATACTGTCTTATTTTTCAGTATTTCGGATAAAAGAGAATGTGTGAAAAATATGAAATTGATTAATGTCGCTACCACTACAATATCAGACTACTGAACTCATACAGAATTTTTCTCATTAAAATAAAAAACTGCAGTTTTCTTCTTAAATATTTCTTACCCAAAACTCAGACGTTCTTCTATTTCTAAGCCCCAACTAGAGTCTTTCCACAAGTGCCGGGTTGCACCCGATCCGAATCTGAAATTTCTGCGGAAAGTCAACCCGAAACCCGACAAAAAGGAATTCGTCAACAAAATCCGAAAATGGAAAAAAAATCGTCAATCCGCGTGATTCGAGCCGAAAGAAAATTAGTTCATATTTTATAGAATAAATAATTATGAAAAAAGCCTACAATTTTATCTTTTTTGTATTAAAATGAACTTAAATACACTCATTAATATTCAAATATATAGATATTTCATTTGAAAAATATTCAGTACATATTTTCTTTTGAAAAATCAGATCATATCGCTCAAGAAAAGGGACACATCTCGACAAAAGTAAATTTTAAAGGAAAGGCAAAAGAAAATTTGCATGATTTTACTGTAACATGAAATTAAAGCCCTTATCTCTGCATGCAGCAGTAAAATTGTGCATAAAAGTACAAAACCTTTAAGAATGAAGGCTTAGGATGAGGTTTGGAGGGTTGGTAATTTTACCTTCCTGCACAATTCACCCCTCTTCTTTGGTGACGAATGGACATATAGCGTAATAAGTGATTTTCCATATAACTGCACTTATGAAACTGTTTGTGTAACAATACTATGTACTGTAACACCTATGACAGACCTATTAGTGCAATAAAACGCAAAATGAATTTTTGCGAGATGTGTCACTTTTCTTGCGGGTGAGCGATATTAAAAGTGTCAAAACCTGACAAGAAGCATTTAAAGTCTATCCTGGTTCCGGCTAAATTTGGTTATCCTATCCGATGGAGGACCGTAATTCTAACCTACTGTAGAAAAAACAATTATTTCATGAATTTTGAGAGGAAAGTGAAGAAACTCATTTCATGCCTCAGAATGGCTTTTTTTTTCCCCTTTATCTTTTGTAATATATGTTTTTTAAGATTTTTCTATTTTCTCACTTTTTTTCATGATTATTCCTTATTCGTCGTCCCCCCCCCCCCCAATCCACCGAAATCGGCATTAATTTATTTAAGATTTTATTAATATAGTGTAAATGTAGATAATAACATTTACATCTATGAATGAAAAGCAATGACAACTTGCCAATCTTTCACATAAAGTGCTGTCGAAGCACAATTTTCTTTTACTCATTCTGTTCAAAGTTCAAATTGAAAATATCTTTGTTTCTTAAGCAGGCATATGTTCTTTTCGCGTAATTTGGTTTTAATTTCAAGCTGACAAGATAAAAATCATTTGTTCGTATCATTAACTTCAAATTATATTTAGGTAAGTGAATCTTTTTAATTGTAAAATAATTACATTTTTATTTAATGTATTTCATATTCCGAATCGAAATTTATAAACGTCCGTTATACGGCGGTTATAAAAATAAAATATTAGAAACAGGATCATTAGGATTCAGGACTGTATAAAAAAATTGTTTAAAAGGAAAGCTTTTTAAAAATTAGTGGCCGAACTCAGTATAATCTTACTCTAACTCAATAAAAACGTTTAATGAATATAATCTTAATTAGAGATCAACTGAAAATTATTGACCGAAACTATCTGTATTCTAAAATTCTCGTATTTTCCTTAGGAAATTTTCAACATGATTCATTCATTCGAGCTGCATTGACTCATATGAGACACTCTTTATTCATTGCTATGAACTTCACTGTTTCTAAATATCAGTCACGACACGACTGACTCAAGATGTGAGTGCAAATGAAAAAACAAGAAATGCATATATGACTAAAATTTGAAGACCCTTTTCACTTGCTCATCAAAAGCTGTAGACTTAACTTTAATAGAATTTTTTTTAGTTTGAAACAGAAGTGTTTCAAATATTCTTTGAGAAATTTCTAGTAGAACAGATGATCCTTTACAGAATTCATTACAAAAGATAAATCGAGGTATGTATAGGTAAAAGATTTTTTAATTAGATGCAATTTATAATTAGAAAATCATTTCGTATCATTGATGAATTACTAATTACATTTTATTTTATATGAAAATAAAAAGTTTGGGTCAGAGTCGCAGAGAGCCAACTTGGACCACAGGTTATAATTACATCTACAATTAATTAATAACTATGTATATTTATTATGTGTTAATTATTTAAACATTTTTTTTGGAAATTTTAGTTTTCGGCCGAAAATAGAAATATTACCGAAATTCGGTTTCTGTTTCGGTTTCGGTCGATCCTTAATCTTAATTACTATTTTATTTTGAACACTTTTTCAATTAGCATTATCTATATATCTCCAACAGGTAAAAAATTAAAGCGCATTTCAATCTTTTTGATAAACCCTATGTGTATGCCGGAGTCGGAGTCGAAGAGTCGGAGTGGGAGTCGGAGTCGATTGTTTCAAAAATCCAGGAGTCGGAGTCGGTCATTTTTCCTACCGACTCCGCAGCCCTGGTTAGTAGGGGGTGTTTACTTTTTTTTTTCCACGACTGTACATGCATGCTTTTCATATTCACTATTTAAAATATATTTTAAAGTGCAATGGATTATTTATAAATAGATTCCCAAACTCGGTGTACCGTTTGCCAGTTACCATTTTACATGAAACCATTCGCACTCATCACTGGAGGTCCTAATTTGAAAAAAATATTGAAATGTAGCAGCTTTAAGAGTCAAAATGCTTTATCTTAAATCGTGACGCCATTTTCTGTTCAAAAGTTTTTAAAAAGTTATTTTTAATTGTAATGCGAAAACGGCATCCGTAAGGATAGCGTCATTCTCATCGTTTCCCTTCTCTCTTCAACGGTGGCAGTAAAAATTTCTACAAAGGACTTTTAAAACCAAATGGGATTATTTTTAAAAAGTCCTTCCGCCCAGTGCCGGGAGGAAGAGGTAGCTTTCATATTCCTTATTTTTTTTTTTTTTTAAGCCAGCTTATATTATTCAAACACACGGAGCTCAAATTAGTGGAACCCGATTATAGAAGATTAAATACTAATTTTTGTCAATATTGAATATGAATGAGAATTTCGCGAAATTAGTCAGCGTTATCAAAGCTGGTTTTTATTAAAGTGATTTATATTTTGTCGCCAAATTCGGTGATATCCCGAATCTAGTCAATAATTTTTTATGTACTAACCTACTTTTTAAAATCAGTTTAAAATGATGTATTCAAACATCTCAGTCAATATTTTTAAAATCAGGGTTGTGGAGTCACAAAGGGTTAAAATGCTTTATTTTCAATGGTAGGGGAAAGTAGGAAAAAATACCAAAAATTAAAGTGACATTCAGATACGTTAGCAATGATTGTTTCATTTAATATGTAGAGTACTTAAGATTATTTAACTGTATGTTATGTTATAATATTCACGTTTACAATAACATTCGTTAATTTTTTTTTGTTATTTGTAATTCAATTTTATGATCTTTATTTAACATGATTTATATTGATGCTCAATACATATGAAATTCTTTGTCCTGACTAATTCATCAACGCATCGGTGAAACTATTGAAGTAGAAAGTTGAAGTTCTGGGTATACATTTGTAATGAGAGCTGCAGCAAAGATGGTTTGTGCAGTGGCCCCGCACCAAGCGTCAAGCCGATTAGACTGTTCATAGGTGACATCGGTTACGACTATCGAGCGACCGATGCAGCGACGTTTGGTAAGAAGTTTGGTATACAACAGATGCCAAAGAGAGTTGCTACGACACTGTTCGTAATTCATAGTAGTTCCCTACTTATGGCTGTTCTCAACTGCTCTGCTCAACAAGCGAAAAACGTTTTGACACATTTACGAATTCATTTTTTAACGGAAAGGTATCAATTTGGAAAGCCTGACCGTGGAAACGATTTAAAATCGAACTGTGTTTTCCATTTTTTGATCCATCCATTACCTATTGAGTTATAAGCGATTTTGATCTCGTGACAAACACGTTTTTCCCCTTTCTTGAGAGGTTTTTCTCCTTTTGCGCGGAAATTCGGTTCAAAACGCCCACTTTGACACTATTTTCTGAAAGATCTATTGCGTTTGCAAAATAACGGAAAAAACGGCTCGATGACATAGTTTCTGAACAACAACACCTGCTAGTTTCATACATTTCCGAACAAAAATAAACTAAAACTTATGTCATAAAGATGCCCTTTTGGATTTGAGAACAACCTTAAAAGATTTTTCGAAATTCAACTCCTAAGCAGGTTAAAGGGTGTGTCTTTAAGCTTTAGGTCATTTCGCCGTACCTCTGCAGCGTGTTAGGAAGGAGAGAGCATGCCATGCAGCATTGCAAATGTATATATTTTTTTAAAAAAAGTTTGAAAACGCAATTCAGAGATTTTATAAATTCGACTCCTAAAGGGGGGCATAAAGGAGGCTTGAAAAAAAAAAATGAGTTATCGGGTCTACAGCCAATTTTTTTATTTTAGCGAGCCTAGTGGAACACAAAACTAATCTTATTGTTGTAACCATTGTTGTTACTCTCGTAATATAGAAACTACATTGTTTCCAGCACCGCAGATGTTTATCGTTAACCTTGGCCTATGCACCCGATTATGGAAAAACAGTCGTAAAAGACAACCTTTGCGGATATTTTTATTAGATATTTTGTACAAGACATTTTTCAAAGTAAATTTTTGTTTATTTAATTTCCTGTTTTATAAACTGAGTTATCCTATTTTTATTTATTTCCCCCAGAAGCTGCCCTTCGTAAATTCGCACGGGCAACGCCACGCGTGTCTATTAATTACTACTAAGAAAAGGACTTTAAAAAAAAATAAGACTAGGGAAGATATTTTTGGCAATAAAACATCTGAAAACATAACTACGAAGTGCCAGACATTAACTGGGTTGACACTAACAGCAATACGACCCCTAAAGAGTATCTTTTATTTGCTTAAATTTTCTTTTGTAATTATACTAAATTGAGTTATTTGACTTCACTGTAGAACTTAAACTCTTAACACTCACTTCTTTTCAATTAGTAAAATAAAAAAATTCTAAAGTCAAGATTAAAATTTATGTCCATGTATCCCCCTCCAAACTATTTTTCTGCTACGGCCTCCTGTCGAGAACAGAATTGTTTATTGTCATGAAAATCCAAAACTGCGCTCAAAAGTCTGCGTGAAAATCAACTCTTAATGATCACATAAATAAAAATTTTAAAACTGCTTGTATTTCATAACAGCTGTCGTAGCAAGTCCTGACTTTTAATACCAGTCCATGAGGGACCCCCCCCCCCCCCATGGATGCAATCAGGATCTTCTTTAAGAGTGTTCCAAATGATTGCAGTTGGCAAAAAGGGACCAACAGTGACAGGATCACTGGGACTTCTCGCAAAATGGTAGAATAATCTGGTCCCAGTGGTCCCTTTGGATCTTCCCACCACTACAGCTTTCCTTACCGGCCATGCTTTTGCGGCTTACTTCTCCTAGTTCAAAAGAGCCCTTTCGACACTTTGTGCGTACGGTGATGTTGCTATTGCCTCTCATGACTTCATTAATTATGCTTTAACATCTCGCTGGACTATTTGCCGTCCTCCTGTTCTCCCAGATGAATGGCTAGCTAATATTTTTTTCGCGCCCGGCTTTGCTCTCAAAACTTACACACCTTTTCCCTTTTATGTGACCTTTCTATAGGACTCCATCACTGAACCAGGGGCTCGGGTTCGACCTCGTGCACTGCCCAATGTCGGTCAGAGTTTTGTATAGTATGGCTTATGACTGTCTTTTTTACAAATTTAGTTATTGTCCTATTTATTTATATACTGTTCACCACCCGCCCTCTGTCGCGCTTATCGGCGGGCTCTGCTTTGGCTGAATTTTGTATTGTATTTCTCTTAAGATAAAATGGACCGAGAGGGACCTCTATGCTCCACAGACCTGGTTTACTAGTCTAATCAGTCACTCTCGTCCAATAAAAGGAGTTATGAAGGGAGATCTACTTTTATGATATGACAAATACCAAGAGTAACTAGATTTGTGTTTACATTTCAAAGGTTCACATGAACCCTTATATTCCTATGCAAAAACAATTAGTATATTCTATCATATATTAAATTTGTGATAATATTGCTTATGGGTGACCCTATAACCTGCATACAATAGGTATGAAGTGCAGTACTATTTCCTTCAGTATACTTTACGAATAATTTCCAAAAATACGAGCAAAATCTATAGCTTAAATATATAAAAAATATATGTACACGTGCAGTAAGCTGCATAGGACAATACAATACCTTATTCTCTAACACAGGACTGCTGCTACTGACTGATGAAAATTAGAATTAAACGAACAAAATCTATTATTTTATAAATCGGGGTCAATTAAAAGCAATTTTTTTTTCATAGATTTAATATTTTGTAAAATTTTGATTCGTATATGTATCACTGTGTAAAGATGCAAGCCAACAGTCTGTTTCTGTAAAAAGTGTTTTAAAATTCTGAGTTTTAGTCAGTAGGACATTATTATTGTAATATATGTATAGATTATATTTTGTAGATGTCTTTTTTGCACATACATTGTTAAGGTGTATAATGTTTTGTATTGAAAGTTATGTATGCTCAGTGCAAGAGTCACTTTTACATGACTGTACTCGTATTTTAATTTGAAAATGATGGTCATTCCCTATTTACCTTTGTTTCGTGTCAAACTAAATAAAAGTATTTATTTTGAAAATTTTTTGTCTTCTTTCGTGGCTTCTAACAGCAGGTGTTCATACTGACAGATATTACATACTTACAGAAAGTCATCTAGAAATAGCATTACATCATAAAAAAATGACTTTATATATCATTAAGACTCTTACACGGTTAGTATCATTCAAAGCATTTATCAACTTGTAATTGAAGAGCTGAGTGAAAGAATATGTTAAGTAACAAAAATTACATTTGAAGAAATTTGATGTGAAAGTTTTTGTTGTCAATTTTAATGATTTATTTTCTATTGGATACCATGTGTTTAAAATATTAACAGGTGTGATACTAAACGCTATCAAAAAAACTTATTTAATTTTTAAATATTAAAAAATATTAATATTATTTAGATTAAATATTAAATGTTAATGAATAATGTCTTAAATCTTCAAGGCTAAATAGAATTTTGGTATCTATGTAATAGAATACCTGATAACGCCTTCGTCCAAAATATAAAATAATTCTTAAAAAAATGTACCATAACATGTTCTTCCACTCGGCTCTTCCATTGTAATGTGAGTCAATGTTTCTAAATCTCTTCCTCACTATTATACAAGTTGATGCAAGTTGTTATGAATACTGTGTTCTGAAGAATATCGATCCAAGTCATTCTTTTGAGAGGACGCCACTTTACATTTCATGTGTAGCCTTTACATTCTGAAATTTTTTCATACAATACATTTGCCTTTATTAAGAAACAACGTTTAAAAATCACAAGTGTAAGTATAGCGTCGCCCTAGAGCAACAGCAAGGCATCTAGTAATAATCGAAAATGAGATGTCTGACTGACTGCTATGAGGAAATGTGTTTGCATCGAGTGGAACAACCTCTGAAACACAAAGTTATGTTTAACACTCTATCTCAGATGTGTTTCATAAAAATTCCCTACTGTTCCACCCGGTGCAGACAGTTTTCTTGACTCTATTTCGACCGGTGTCCAATGACACCTTTTAAGATTTCAATTTATGGTTTTCCATTTGTAATTTTTAAACTGAAACAATTACAAATCATTTTTAATACTTCGAAACTTTTTTTCCATCTTCACATTCACAAACTATAGGCAATATAAACATAAATCAAAACTTTAAAAAGGTGTCATTGGATGCCGGTAGAAATATTCCATGGAGGAAAAAGATAGATGGAGATGCTGTATGCCCTAAAAATGGTTTGCAATAGGATGCACGTTATCGCTCAAATTTAAATGCTCTCTCACTCGGCCCAAATAAAACAAGCACACCGAATTCTTTGACATCACCCGTCCATTTGTTTCTCTCAATGAAAGTGATCTGCTTATTTTTAAGCCTTCTAAAGCAGCATTCCATTGCATTATGAATTAAAAACTGTGTTACTAAAAGTTTCTGCGGATTATAATCCGTGACGTTTTTAAATAAAAGATTTCTTTTCTTTTTTAAAAACACTTTTCAACTGTGTTGAAAAGTGTCTGTGAATTGGGTTGTGCTCTAACTCAAGTCAATAGTCATACAGCCATGGATATAGTCAATGTATATAGGTTATTAGGGTTTACTGTGTCACGTACTGTATTTAATTGAAAATGCGGCGTGTAGCCTGGACGTCTCGTTTACAGGAACGCTCAAAAGAATTCCGATGCAGGACGGTCTATGAGGAATAAAATCATTTGCGGTGTATTGGAATAATGTGGCACTCTTTTAAACATACTGAAATAGAAATACATCACCAAGAGGGGTTACAAGGTCCTTACTGTAGAATAGAATGAATAGTTCCTTTATGGGCAGAGACACGCAAAAGGATTTGACTACTGAAGAAAATAAACAAAATTTGAACTGTAAACTATAATGACTGGAAGTGCGTTTTCAGTGTGGTATGAGTTTTTAAATGGAACTATATTTTTAGTATTACTGGGTGAGTCTAAATTTTATCAATCCTATACAAGGCTGTACGAAAGTTCTCATGTCCATCTCCGTTGAGGGACGGTCATGGCTGAATGGAATTTTTCGACTGTGCGATGCGTTTAACTAAACTTTTAGGATACTATGTAGTCTACATCAGTGATGTGGGAAGGGTAAACATCCAGCGGATAGGTATATATTTTTGGGGTATATACCCGGATATTTTTTCCAACGCCTGGGTAAATGCCCCAAAACTGGGTATTTTCATATTTCACTGTAAAATATCATCATCTTGAAAAAATTCTTGAAATCATAGGTTAGAATGTTTCAAATGGGATAACAGCATTCAGTTTAATAATAATAATTTTTAAAAAATATCTGCATGTTGTCTGATTGAGTGGCCTTTAAAATTTTTTCCATTCAGTATGTTCTGACATTTTATGATATCAGTTAATTAAGCATTTTTTTTAAAGAAATGTAATTGATATAGCCCTTAAATGAAGCAACCCTTTATAGGCAGTGTAAAATATGAAAAGAAAAAAACGATCCCTTGAAATTGCCAAGAACTATAGGAGAAAACTATTTGCACCGTCTTTAAACCTTTAACGGTCAAGCTATTTTAAAATTTGTTTTTAATCAAGATTGTTTCTCTAAATAATTTTTTAACATAAAAAAATCTTCTAAATTATTGCCTCCATAATAACAAAGAAAGACACTTTTTAAATACACAATAAACAAGAAGATAATGCAACTCATTTCAAAAATCTTTCTTCATCCATCACAAAAAGACTGTTTTATGAACAGGTACAAAAGCAGAAGAAAGTTTTCTTAAGGGGGCTAGTCACTCAGCCTCCGATTTCCCCTCACTCATGTCAAGTCTATGGCCATTGGATGCATTCGTCTATTTAAACTATCTCCTCGGGAAATGAATATTTTTAACTTCTATTTGTTGTGTACACTTCCTAAAAGATGTCACCTTTTTTCTTAGTGCACAAAATATTTCTAAAGTATAGACTTCATTTTATAGGAAGTGTTAAAATCTTGCTCACAGTTCGCCCACTTTGAACGCATAAAATATTAAATTCAGCATAGATTTTAGAAAAAGTTTGAAAACTAAGTAAAAAAGAAGACATCTTTTAGGAAGTGTACACAGAAAAAAAGATGTTAAAATACGAATTTCCCGAGAAGATATTTTAAATAGACGAAGGCATCCAAAGTCCATAGACTTAACATGACGGAAGAGAATTCCGAAACTCAGTGACCAACCTCCTTAACGTTCTCTGTGTTGTAGTATGTAATACAATTCGGATGTGCCTTATCAGTTGTAGTAATTCTTTGTAAGGGGAAACAGCCATTGACTCCAAAAAGAGTAAAATGGTGGCGTTCAAGCTCCAGCACAAGACCGAAAAACTAGACTATACCATTACCCAGCTATATGAAGAAGTGAATAGAAATATACTAGGATACATGAAGGCCCACAAAAGAGCCAATAACGCATCAACCCTTTAGGAAATAATAATGGGAAAACTATTATCCGAAAGGACTATAAAGGGTTAAAAGCTTTTATAACAAATTGAAGACCTGAGTGGATGAACATGTTACGCTACATTTTCTAAAAAAAATTTTTTATCTTTTGGATGAAAGCGTTATGAGGTATCCTATCACATGCTGAAGCTAAAATACTAAGATTCTATTTAGTCTTGAAGATTTAAGAGATTATTCATTAATTTTTAATATTTTATAATGTCAATAATATTAAAATATTTAATATTTGAGAATTAAATATGAATAAGTTATTCTGAAAGAGTTTAGTACTCTACCTGTTAATATTTTAAACACATGGTATCAAACAGAAAATAAATCATTAAAATTGACAGCAAAAACTTTCACTTCAAATTTCTTAAAATGTAATTTTTGTCACTTAACATGTTCTTCCACTTAGCTCTTCAATTATGACAATGAATGAAGAAGTTTATCAGCTAAGAGAACTTTTAGATGTGTTTTGGATTCTTATTTAAGTCTCCGTTTTTAAACCAGTTGTAGAACTAATTGAATCCTTTCAATCAAATGAACATCAGATTAATGTAGTATATGAAAAACTTAACACGATAATATATTATCTACATAACTATTTCCCGTATCTTTATTGCAAAGAAAAGAGAAAAAAAACTTATTCAGGGAAAATTTATGAAAATGAAATAAAATTAAATCCATTAGTTTTTTACATCTTGCAATAGATAGTTTAAATCTCATGATGCAAGGAAGGTACAGTTGGCAAAAAAAAAAAAAATTGACGTCCAAAATTCCAGAGACATTGAACAGAAATAGCCATTCGACTGCAAATTATGACTTTTTCGAATTGTTTACAAAAATTACAAAAGTTAAGGATTCTCTTCATACCAAAATTGTACTAAACTGTTAAATTTTTAATACGAGCATCCAATTGTGAGATCCTATTTGACTTTTACTGTAAATTTTACCCTAGAATACAAAATGGGAAACCATTTGGTCAAATCGCCTAGTAATTATGAAGGTTTAAAAGTTGGAACTCCTAATTTTCATTTCAGATAATTTTTTAAGCATAACTCAATAAATAGTTTCCGGGATGACTGTAAGGATGAAGCAAGGTTTCCAGGTTTTTCCTAGTGATGGACAATTCTGAAAAAGTCGATCGACATCTCATAAAAGAGCATCGATCATAATAAGAATAGATTCCCAAATTCTAGTATCGGATGTTCTAGAATCGATACTCGCACAGGTAAGCTTTTAAAAAAATGTCATTCCCTTGAAAGGGAAGTTGATCGTGAATCGTGATAAAAGGGATAGATCTGTCACTCATTTCATAGCAATGTGTATTTATTCTTTCGATTTCACTATTTTAGCGACAGAGCTGCTGTCCAATTTCGTATAAGGTCCTTTTTCTTACCAGGCTATATTATATTTTTAGCCTGGAAGCCTAGTTATTTGGGTTACTAGTTTAAGTTATATTTTTCAAGTTCGTCCCCTCTCCTCTCCACACAAATCATAACTTTCTTAATTACACTCTTAAAACGAAAGAGCCAAAATAACTCAAGTTGAGCCGAAATCCACTCATCTCATGATTTGAAAGTCAGCTTCTCATAAAGAGTTGAAACAACTCGAGTGAATGAGTTGTTTTTAGGCAACTCATGATTGAGTGGTCTCTATTTTACTCATACTTGAGTGAAATCAAATCAATGAAGGTAAAATCCAGTAGTACTTGAGTGATTTGTAACCAACTCATACTTGAGTGAAATTGAGTCATTTAAGACTAAATCCAGTAGCACTTGAGCTATTTGTAACCAAGTCATACTTGAGTGAAATGAAATAATTTAAGCCTAAATCCAGTACCCCTTGAGCGTTTTGTAATCAATTCAAACTTGAGTGAAATGAGGTCATTTCAGATTTAATCCAGTAGTTCTTGAGCGATTTGTAACAATTCATACATGGATTAAATCAACTCATTTAAGAGTTCATCCAAAATCCCTTGAGTGATTTCTAATAAACTCATTCATAAGAGAACTCGCCAAAATTACCAAAAAAAAACCCTTGAGCGATTTCTAATTAACTGATTAAATAAAATCATGTCATTTTAAATGAAATTCAGTAACCTGTGATTGATTTTTATCAACGTAATTCAAAATAACGCAGAATTCTTGCCACATTTTCAAATTAAAATAACTAATTTTATACTCCTTCATATTGGTTTATATAACTGTAATTCTTATTTAATAGTAAATGACTATTTTTTGATTGAAAAAATAACTGTGATTTATAATTAAATAAAAATTACAACTAAAAAAAAACAAAACTTGAAATCGCCAAGGGAAGGAAAAATCCCAATGACAACTTTTAAAAGATGACTGCTCCCCTTAAGGGTGTTCTCAAATTCAAAAGGGCAGCTTTCTGACATAAGCTTGAATTTATTTTTGATCGAAAATGCATGAAACCAGCTGGTGGTGTTGTTCTAAAACTATGTAATAGAGCTGCTTTTTCCAATTTTTTTTTTTTTAAACACAATAGATTTTTCAGAAAATAGTGTCAAAGTGGAAGTTTTGAACTGAATTTCCACGCAAAAGGAGAAAAAACATACCAGAGCGGGCGAAAACGTTTGTCACATAATCAAAATCGCTTATAACTCAACAGATAACTTATTGATCAAAAAATGGAAAATCCAGTTCAATTCCAAATTGCTTCCATAACAAGGCTTTTCAATTTTATATCTTTCCGTTAAAAAAATTAATTTGTAAATGCATCAAAACGCTTTGTGCTTGTTGAGCAGACCAGTTAAGAACAGCCTTAAGATCCTACACTAGTCGCTAAAAAAGATCTGGATGCTTGTGTTAATCTTATGGAGAAGTTATTTTCAAATACATTGTTTGGATTTTTAAAAAAAAAAATATATATATATATATTTTTTGGAGGGGGGGGGGAGGGATATAGGATCTTTATGCAGGCTAATTTTTAATTTTGGTTAGTTTCTCTTATACAGTAGATGTCCAATTTTACGAACTGATGTTACTCCCATTTACGAACACATTATATGAATCCCACTGAGTTCGTAAAATCGAGCGTCTACTGTATTAAGATATAAATTTTAGAATCGGTTCCAAAAAGGAAAGTATTTACAATAAAATATAAAACCTAAATTAAAAAAGTAAAGACTACCCACAATACATATTGTCTTCAGCTACCATATGCAAAAAGAATCATGTACAAATATTAAAAATCCAAGCAAGATATTTGAAAATAACTTCCCCATGGAATTAACATTATCACAGGTCTTGTCACATGGCTAGTGTTAGGCCTTAATAAGTAAAATTGAAAATATTTCAAAAAAGATAAACACCCACCTATTATATACTTTGTTGTAACTATCCCTTGATTTAATTCACACTACTTCTTAATAGACTAACTTTTAAAGAAATATTTATTCTTAAGCCTTTTTTTATGCTAATTAGCACTGAGTGATAAATGTCAATTTAATGCAGTTGATACATTTACAAATAAAATATGCACCAAAATAACTGTAGAATATTGAAAAATAAGGTTTGGGTTCACTATTTAACATTTGAAAAGATCTTTTAATGCAAATGAAAATCTAAAATGGCCTTTTACTGCCCAATAAACTTACAAATCTGTCTCGATATGCAAATGTTAGGAATTTTATCCATTTTTCATGCACTATGTGTACTTTCATTTGATTTGGATTCAAGTATCCTAAAACTTATAGCTAGAATTTTGGTCATGATACTATTTTTTTTTTTTTTTTTTTTTGTATATGAAGAACCTTCCACTAAATATTGTAGTATAAAAGTCAAATGCATAAATAACTGAAAATTGAGCTTATTGACTCAAACAACGTGCAACTTAATTCTTTATATCATTTGTTGAAACTAAATTATGTTCAATAATAATTTTTAGAATTTAACTTCTGGATTAGAAGGAACAATGTCTTGAATGGATAAACACCAACCCATTAGGTACTCTCTTGCAGTTATTCCTTCTTAATCTTGTTGTGAAATATAAAACTTTAAAATGGCATAAGATTGTAGCTTTTTATGTCAAAAGCAGGAGCCAAATGTGCAATTCAAAATATTGTGGGGGGAAAAAACAACAACATTATTTACTAACAATTTTATTTAACAAAAAGAAAAAACAAACTTAGCAATGATAGCGATTTTAACAACAGATGCAGTGCATTGATAGCAATTTTAACAACAGATGCAGTGTTTTCATTAAAAATTTTCTCGTCAAGACAAGAAAATATGTATTCTTCTCTGCTGAAGATCCTTCAGAGATTCGATAGGGCTGTTGAATTACATTCCTCGCAGTGGAATTGCATTTCTCCATGAGGTCACTATTCTCCTGTGTTAAAAGAAAATATTGAAATTAAGTTAAATAGCAAAAATTGTAATGTAAAGGAGTGATTATGAACCTTTTAAAACATTTTAGTTTTTAGATTAAAGTAAATATAAATAAATTCTTAAAGTCTTAAGCAAGTTCTTAAAATATTGTTGAAAATTCACCTTTGTTACCATTTTCAAAATGTATACAAACATATCTTTTTAAACAATAATTTAAATTTGGGGGAAAAAATGAAACTACATTTCATATTAAATTTATTCTAAATATGAAAATACATATACAGGGGTCATTCCAAGAAAAATTTAGGGCCCTTCACAAAAATCTATTTAATAAAATAAGCCCCTTCACAAAAATAAATTTAATAAAATGGGCCCCTTCGTAACATTCTTTTTCATACGAACTGTTTTAAAATGTGTAAATTGTAAATAAAACCAGCTCACTGAAAACAAACTTTAGCAAGGGGATTTAAAGGAGTTTTGTCAAATTCTTCATTTAAGTTTGAGTAACTGGATTTCAATTTTCGCTACAAAATATTATTTTTCACAAAAATAACTTGTACTTTTCACAAAATCGGCCCCAAGAATAAAAACAAACAAACAAAACACACACAAACAATCGCCTCCCCATGCATATTCTGAAAGAAAAGAAAAGAAAAAATGAAATAAAAAACCATACACTAAAACTTTTAGCTTTATATAAAAAGTTACACCACTGAAAATTCAGCCAATTGTGAATAAAATGGAAAATGAATAAATGAAACCCTCAGTGCGATCACCGGGGTTCGTTGATATATATCAATCAATATATATCCAATATTTATTTTCAAAATATCAAGATTTTTGATATTTTCATATTACCTGATATTTATTTTCAAAATATCAAGATGCATGATATTTTCAATATTTTTCTATGTTTGCTATTTATTTTCAAAATATCACTGTGTAAGATGTTTTTGATATTTTCAGTCAAAACAAGTGCAAATGAAATTTCCAACTGTTATGGACTGTGTTGTTCTGTAAATAAGGAATTTATGTCTCTGATAGTTACTTTTTTAGCCGAAGAAAACAAATATCTTTTTAAAACTTTGTTTGAATTTTTTACTTTTAACTGTAGATTATTATGAGGGACATAATTCAGAACAGACACTGAAACATAAACTGTCTAATTTAGATACTCAGTTATATATACAGCTTCACTATAAAAGAATCTGATGTAAGCGTATAAAGCAAATTGTTTCTGTTTTCAATTAGTTGATTTTAAATTTTGTTCTAAGTGTAAAAAAAAAAGAAAGAAAAAGAAAACTGCACTTTTAATGTATTGTTTAAGTTTTCATGTTAAGTGGAATATGTTTTAGTTTCTAATTTATATTATGCTTGAATATATTTATTATCAGCAATAAGGTGACTATTTTGAAAATATCGGATATATATCAAAAATATCAGATATATATCAAAATATCGGACATTTTTGATACTTTTGAAAATATCATTTAAATTGGGGGGGGGGGGGGGAGAAACTACATTTAAATTCATTCTAAATATGAAATGTTTTATTACAACAATGATGTTTAACCTTACCCCATAAAATCTAACTAAGCAGCCAAACGGCAGTTTTCTTCCAACAGTCAAATGCATGTGTCTGAGACATACATGTCTAATTTAATACAGTATAACCTCGAAAATCAAGACTAAGACTAGATTTATAAAAATTCTAGATTTCACAAAGATAATCGAAACTTTCAATGTTCTTAACAGTACCTTTAACCATAATTTAATTAATAACAAAGTGATAATTATGTAAGGAAAAAATAATATCGAAAGGCTTACTTTCATTGAAATTTGTTAAAACTTTTTCAATAAACAGTGAATTTTGAAAATCCAATTGCAATTTGCTTCCTTTTTTTTTTTTTTTTTTTTTTGGAACTATTTTTAACAAAAATGTTTTTCATATTAAATACATGTTAGGAATATCTATTTCAGAAATACAGACTTGTTTTTCTAAACTGCATAATGTTATGACAAAATTAAATTTTATATGCTATTTCTATACCGCCAACATTACTCTCTTCTATTTTAAAAATTACCTATCATTAAAAAGAAAATCTTCCAAATCTAACACATGTCACGGATTTCTATCTAATCTTGGAAGAAAATGTGCATTATTGGGCAAATGTATCTGATTGATAGATGATACTAAATAAATGAACTGAAACTGGATAGCACTGCATTCTAAACACATAGGAAAGATACACTATATGGCCATTAATGACCGGCAATTTTCAATTTTAGACATTTTGTCGAATATTTAGAAATATACTTGACAGATTCTTCTGAAATTTCAGTATTAAAAAAAAAAAAAAACAGGTATCAGGGGTCTGTCCACACTTTTCTCACAGGGTCCTGTTTTTGTGAAATTGTGGTTTTTCTTATTTTTGTGAAAATTCTAGTCATAATTTTGTGAATTTTAAATTATCGATGTCTTCATGTTCTATCCTTCATATAAAAAAAGCTAAGTAATATGCTCTTTGGTGAGTTCAACTGTTTACTTACAGACCAGATTTTATTTTTAAATGACTAAATTTGTGAAAAATTCAATTTGAAGGTGAAAATATTCTGTGAAAGGTCTATTTAAGAGACAAATAATTTTGTGAAGGGTCCTGTTTTGGGATAAAATGTTTTGTGAAGGGTCCTGTTTGGGGATAAAAAATTTTGTGAAGGGTCCTGTTTTAAGATAAATTATTTTGTGAAGGGTCCTTTAAAAGACCTAAAATTTTCCTAAACATATCCCTGGGTATGATCTTGTATTTAACAATGTCGATTTGTTAACGGGGTTGGGTGGGGTGGGGGGCAATTAGGGGCCAACAAAAAAATCAAAGAAAAAAATAATACTTGGGATCACCCTGTAAAATGCACGAAATTATCTACCACTACCGAATATAAATAAACAGACATTGTGCAATATGTGTAATTTTTTGTGTAAGACTAGCACGTATATTAATAGAAATATAGCGATTTATTTAAAAAAATAAAATTCTTGCATATTTTTTGCTTATAACATGCAGGGTTTTCAACCCAATTTAACGCCAGTTTCAGAAAAATTGACAATATAATAGAAACAATATAGTGCAATTGGAATATAGCTATATTAAATATTTTAGGAAATATGAGCAGTTGTATGAAATAATTTTTATCTGTGCATGCGCAAACGATAACAAGGATCATTTTACATAATTTAATATTCTATAGAGCAACTTATAAAAAAAATCTACTAGTCAAATATCGTAAAAATTCAGAAGGATATCGGCATTAAAGTGAGCAAATTTTTAGTTTTTCTCTGAAAGTAACTGAATGATAAGGGATTTTCCACAAATTGTCAATTTTTATTAACTGACTTTCAGAAAAAAGTATTTAGTAAGTATCAACGAGTAGATTTGGAAAAAATGCTTCAATTTTTATACTTCTTTTGATCATGGTATAGGCTCGTTCTGGTGGTTATCCAATAACTAAAGCATCAATAAAAAATGGAAATTAAAAATGACAATTTGTGGAAAATCTCTTATCATTCAGCTGCTTTTAAAGAACAACTAAAAATTTGCTCACTTTAACGCCGATATCTTTCTGAATTTTTACGACATTTGACTAGATTTTTTTAAAAATAAGTTGCTCCATAGAGTTGACTATTAAATTATGTAAAATGATCCTTGTTATCGTTCACGCATGCACAGATAAAAATTATTTCATACAACTGCTCATATTACCTAAAATATTTAATATATTTATATTCCAATTGCACTACATTGTTTCTATTATATTTTGTCAATTTTTCTGAAACCAGCGTTAAATTGGCATGAAAATTCTGCGTGTTATAAGCAAAAATCATGCAAGAATTTAATTTTTTTAAATAAATCGCTATATCTCTATTAATATACGTGCTAGTCTTACACAAAAAATACACATATTGCACAATGTCTATTTATATTCGGTAGCGGTAGATCATTTCGTGCATTTTATTTTACAGGGTGATCCCAAGTATATATATTTTTTCTTTGATTTTTTGTTGCCCCCCTAATTGATCCCCTTATTAAATCGACATTGTTAAATATGAGATCATACCTGTTCATTTCAATCCTGAAATTCCAGATGAATATGTCAAGCATATTTCTAAATATTTAACAAAATGTCTAAAATTGAAAGTTGCCGATCATTAATGGCAATATAGTGTAAGATGCTAGGTATGAAGTTTACTAATATGAAAATAATTTTTTTTTTCACATATGTATCTGTAAGGTCACAAAACAATTACAAAACACACACACACACACACACAAAAAAAGAAATTCCAATGACAAAAAACTTAAAAAATATATTTAAGATTAATATGTAAATTTATACCCTGTCTTCTATTTCTTGCTGATAATACACCTCCTCAGGATTATCACATGCCTCTTTGATAGTCTTCTTTGTTGGTACTTCTTTTGGGATGGTGTTAAATTTAACTTCATTGTTTTAAACCTCCATTCAACCATACCAGCTTGAGCGATAGGATCAAAGTATTGTTCCTAAAATGAAAATGTGCAAAAACAATGTTATCGATTTAAAATGTTTCAATGGTTTTAACTTAAAATTTCAAAACACAGACGTAATGATGAGTTTATACGAAAGTGCCTGAAACATACAAAAAAGGAAATTCATTTCCCTCCAATTTACCCAAGCAATAAATTGGACCGATGGGACTGTTGCATAATTAAAAATATATACAGTATAAAGTAAATTATCTGGAATTGTTGGGTTCACGTGTTTTTGGATAACTGGCTACTCACTGCATTAAGCTATCCCTTTGTTGCAATTAAAATTTATTAGAATAATCAGATTAAAGCTCCTTCTCAGAGATAAGTTGCTTTTTCACTTTCCTGTGTTATTCAATGGCCTTTGAAATGCCCCACAATTCTTGGAATATCTCATCACAAAATTCATATTTATAATTAATTTCTTTTTTATTAGATGCTTAGAAGAATTGTTTTCTCAAACTGTCAAAAAATTTAGATTTTGTTTTAAATAAAAAAAAGGTTATTTTTGAAAAATCTAAATCACTTCCTTCACTACCTATATATGCACATATTGTTATGAATTGGTATCAATTCTGCCTTATACCAAAATTTAAATTTCTACCCTTTCAGATTTGACAAAAAAATCTGAAATCGTAATCTGAAAAAATCGTACTGAAGCTCAAAAATCATTCAAAATAGACTAAACTAACAACTGGCACTGTTGTGGTATTTGTAATTGGCTGAATTTAATTTTGAGAAATTATAACCAATCCACGCCTCCTCTAAAAAATATATATACAGTAGAGCACCTAATTCACTGACCTATAATTCATGATAAATTTTTTGAATGTAAACAAAGATTTTTTTTTTTTAATGTTTGAATGACAACGAAATTTTGAAAACTAATTCAATCAATTTTAATAAAGGACGAAGTTATTTATAGAATACAAGATAAATTTAATAAACCAAAGACAACGCCATGATGCCATGTTTAAAAATAAACTAGATGGAATCCGCCAAAACTTGACGGCAACAATTTGAAAGCACCACAGAAAAAAAAAAGTATTTTACAGCTAAAGAAATTTTTAAAGGCTAATTTTTAGGAAAACTTTCAACAATTGAAAAAAAAAAACCCTGCATTTTATATCCAGGCAAATGACCCATTATTGCCAGAGTTACATTCACCCAGACACAGTCAAAAGTATTTTTTTACATTACACCCAATGGGAAAATAGTTACTTATTACTTTCTCAGGAAGAGTTGGACAGTTACATAATCAATGCTTAACACATGATTTCTTCATTTTAAAGACTACTGTAGAACACAGTACAGGACTTTAATTTCAGGGTGGGATTCATCACCAAAATTTTGAAATCCCACCCAAAAACACATCATGAGCAGGAGGCTTCCATCTAAAAAATTTGTTTTCAAAAAAGTGTTTCATTTTAAAACAAATCCTGCGAACCTTGTGATATTTTCGGATGACAGGTTGATACATTTTGCGGCGAAAGAATGTTGAAATTCATATTTTGGTCCTGCAACCGAGAGACAAATTTTGAGATTTCCCCCCCCCCCCCCCGGAGATTGAATGACAAGTTTCTCGTTAATTTCTGTGACTGATTGCAAATTGAGGGGCGATTCTGTTCCAAAAATTATGAAAAATCATTCATCAGTCTGGAAATTTGGACATAAAAAAATATGTCTCATATTTCGAGAAATTGTCACCGAAAAAATCAATTTCGTCAAACGTTAGCTAAAATAAAAACACCAATTTTGTTAAAAGTAGGGATGCCAAAACCTGTGGCCTGCAATGAATTTCGTCAATTTGCCACAAAAAAAATTGAAAATTTCATCAGTCAGTTTAAGAATCGTGAATTTCATTGATCGGGCATGGAAAAATTGTGCGTTTTGTCGATTGTGTACAGGAACATTGAGAATTTCGTTATGGTAAAATAGCGAATTTTCTCGATGCACGAAGAAATTGAGAATTCTGTTGATCAACTGCAGAACCAATCATGATTTTCATCAGTTTATAGAGAGAAAAAGAAATCTCAAATTTGTCAATTTATTGCCTGAAATTTTTTTTAAATTTCATCAGAGATAATGCAGAATCATGAATTTCATGATCAGTCAGAAAAATTGCAAATTTTGTTGATTGATAATCACTAATTCCGTTGGTCAGACACGAAAATATGTTATTTTGTCCATAATGCATGGAAAATAGCGAATTGTCGATCAGTCTCAGAAAAATCAAGAATTTCATTGGTCTGAAATGAAAATATCACAATTTTTGTCGATAATGTGCAGAAAAATCAAATTTCGTCGATCGGCTACTCGAAATAGAATTCTCTCAGGTGTGGGCCTCGACAAAACAGACTTTTTCTAAAAAGCCCTTATCTTAAAAAAGTTGTGCACCCGTAATTAAAAAGATCACGAATAAAATAAGTTTTGTCTAAGGATTGCAAATAAAATGAAAATTTCGTCAAAAGATGGGGAACAAATGCCTGTATCGTTAGAAGATAGCAGGGAAAAGAAAATGGCAACTCCTTCAAAGGATTACGGAAAAAAAAAAGCATATTTTGTAAAAGAATCCGGAAAGAAAATGCATGTTTCGTCAAAAGATAGCAGAAAAAACGTTTTGACAAGGGACCCCCCCACCCACAAAAAATAAATAAATAAATTTCGCCAATGGATCATGCGAAAAATGTGGAATTAGTCATAATGTCGCAGGACCCCCCCCCCCCTTGCGAAATTCATCAAAAGGTCGCTGAAATAAATAAATAAATAAATTTTGCTAAAGCGTTGCAGAAAAAAAAAAATTGCCAAAGGGTTGCAAAAAAATGAAATAAATTTTGCCAAAGTGTTGCAGACACAGTTGTATAATATAGACGCATGTGCGGAAAATTTTCCAAAAATTCGGAACTTTGCGGAAAAATTTTTTAGAAAAAAAAAACTTAATTTTTGTCCTTGTAAATTTTTTTTTTAAATACCGAAAAATTAAAAATATTCTCCAATTTTATGTACGATTTATTTGCCAGACAGATTATTATTCAGGGGTCGATGCAGGTTTTTATTCTTGGGGCCCATTTTGCGAAAAGTAGAAGTTATTTTTATTAATTTTATTATATTTTTGTGAAAAATAACATTTTTTAAACGAAAGTTGAAATCCAGTTACTCAAATTTGAACCAAGAATTTATGAACAAAATCATTTTTTACATCCCCTTGCTAAAGTTTCGTAACCTAGTTTTATTTACAAATTACACATTTTAAAGCAGTTTTTATGAAAAAGAATGTTACGTAGGGGGCCTTATTTTATTAAAAGGAATTTTGTGAAGGGGCCTGTTTTATTAAGTTCATTTTTGTGAAGGGGCCCATTTTATTAAATTTATTTTTATGAAGGGGCCTATTTTATTAAATGGAATTTTGTGAAAGGGCCCTAAATAGGCCCCAAATTTTGTCTGCATTGACCCCTGTTATTGTTTGACAGACGTGATTCTGTTCCAAATTTTCAGAAAATTTAAGGCATTTGGTTTTGAAAATTTAAAAAAATCAGCCATCAGTCCAAAAATTCAGACATAAAAAGATACCACTGCGAATTTCAACAAATGGTTGCCGTAAAAACGCAAATTTCGTGAAAGGATCGTAAAAAAAAAAAAAAAAAAGAATTTCATAAAAGGAGTGCAGGAAGAAACGAATTTCGTAAAAGAATAGCGCGGAAAAAGCCTAAATTCTGTCAAAGGATTTAAAAAAAAAAAAAGAGCAAATTTCGTAAAAGAATCGCACAAAAATGATCATCAATTGATCGGGGAAAAAAAAAAAAAAAAAAAAAGAATTTCATAAAAGGAGTGCAGGAAAAAACGAATTTCGTAAAAGAATAGCGCGGAAAAAGCCTAAATTCTGTCAAAGGATTTAAAAAAAAAAAGAGCAAATTTCGTAAAAGAATCGCGGAAAAATTATCATCAATTGATCGGGAAAAAAAAAAAAAAAAAAAGAAATTTGTCAAAGGGCCATAGAAAAAGGTGTGAATTCCGTAAAAAACGCAAGAAAAACACGAATTTCGTAAAAAGATCGCAGAAAAAACGCGAATTTCGTCAAAGGACTGCAAAAAAGAGAGCAAATTTCATCAAAAGCGTGCACGAAAAAAAAATTCTTAAAAGCATAATGGAAAAAAGCCCGAATTTTGTCAAGATTGTGAAAAAAATGCAAATTTCGTAAAAGAACGCGTAAAAAACTAATTACTTCAAAGAATCGTGAAAAAAAAAATGCAAATTTCGTCAAAGCGCTGCGTAAAAAGTGCGAAATTTGTCAAAAGATCATAGGAAAATGCGAATTTCGTCAAAGGATTGCGGGAAAAAACTGATTTCATGAAAGGATCGCAGATAAAATGTGAATTTCGTAAAATGATCACAGAAAAAAAAAAAAAAAAAAAAAAAAAACGAGAATTTCGTCAAACGGCCACAGAAAAAAATGATTTTTGTCAAAGGGCCACGGTAAAAACTCACCGGTCTCTTTAATGATGATACCCATGAATGGACCTCTCCCTACAAAATGTGATTTAGTTGTTTCAGTAGCAATGTCACATTATTTCTGCCCTGCTTATCATGGATTTTTAGCTTTATTTTTTTTAACCAAAATAATTATTCTTTGATTAATATTAATTATTTTTAAATATAAATGGTAATTACTTTAAAACTACTGTTTCTAATCCATATCGTTAAAATAACATAACACGGTATTTTACGTTATTAAACATTAAATTAATTTGCAGATAGTTTTTGACCCAATATTTATGTGCACAGAAAGTTTTTGGTTTTATAGAAGTCTGGTTGCAGAAAAAACACAAATTTTTCCAAAGGGTTACATAAAAAATGGAAGTCTCTTTAGAAAACAGCACGTACACAAATATCTATGTTTATTATAACAGGGATAGTTTTTAAACTTAAAAAATATACCAAACTAACTTTTGAAATTTTGGGTTTAACCCGAACCCAACTTGCAGGAATTCACACTCAGCCTCAAATCAACCTGAACCAAAAACAGAGTTTACTCAACCTACAACAAAAATAATTATCGATTGTTTTAACAAATGTTAATTCATAGAAGAAACCATTAAATTAAAAATTTTATTAATTAAAAAAAAGGTCATCCTTTAAATAAACACAAAGCAAGTTTTTTTCCCAATATGAAATTTACTATGTAAATGTAATTGGTTTTATTAAATATTATGTAAAGTTGTTTTAAAAAATGACATTTTAATACCTTTAAACTTTGAAATATAAAAAGGTATTTGGCCAAACAGTTACTATTCGGCTAGCTGAATATTCAGTATTCGGCCAAATCACTATTCGGTACATCATTAAACCTAACTTGCTACTTTGAACAACACTCATAATCTTCAGTTTTAATTTTTAACTGAATTGTTTACATATCAAATACATGTGTGAATTATTAGTTCCTGCCACTTAATGAAATTAGTTTCTGCCTGATGATATGAAAAAGTAAAATGTTTTAAAATTTTACTGCTGTATGATATATTTCTCAAATCATTTTCATTTATTAATTTTTTTTTAGATTATGCGAAATTATGGCTAAATTGATCAGTCGGGGGAGGGGGTACATCATAAAAAATACCAGAAATTTTAGCGAACACAGTATTGACTAGAATAAAAAGACTTTTTACTGCAAAAACATTATCCCCCCCCCCACCCACCCACCCACCACAAGATTCTTTGACAAAATTCATATTTTTTTCATGATTCTTTAGTGAAATTTGAGTTTGTTTTTTTTATAATTCTCTGGCAATATTCGCGTTTTAATGAAATTAGTGCTTTTTAACTTTTGACAAACTTTGTATTTTTTTCCCTACCCCATTATGTGAAGATACTCGCGGGTTAGTGCTATTCTTATTTGCATTTTGAATATATATATATATATGTATGTATACATATAATTTTTTTTTTTGGGGGGTGGGGGGGTTGGACATCTGAGCTTGATCCTCATGGCACTCGTTTACTTTTTCAATTTTGATTGCAGAATTTTTTTTTTTTTTTTTTTAGAGAAATTACTTTTACTTTTAGAATCTGTTCCAAAAGTAAAAGTATTGTCTTAAAAAAAAAACAAAAAAACCTGCGATTAAAATTAAAGTAAACAAGGGGCACTGAAGATCAAATCAGCTATACAATGCCACAAAAAAAGAAAAAAAATGCAAATGAGATCAGCCAAAAACCTCCTCATAGGAATAGCACTCGAGTGTGGTCCCTCTCTACATCACTACTCAACAAGTACAAAACATTGACACATTTTCAAATTCATTTTTTAACAGAAAGATATAAAATTGGAAAGCTCGACTATGGAAGAGATTCAGAATTGAACTGTATTTACCATTTTGTGATCAATAAATTACCTGTTGAGTTATAAGCGTTTTTGATCACATGACAAGTTTTTCACTTCTGGGTGGTTTAGTGTTGGGGACACAGAAATTTTTTGATGTTTTTATGAGGTACCTCCAAAAAACTTTTGTCATGACAATGTCATGCTTCCAAAGGAGTGAGGTGGGTGGGGTTTATATGCAAGAACTAAAATTGAGTTAGGATGGATGTAATTTCTCCCTCCTCCTCGGTGTATGCTGCTTAATCCGACAACTCGAAGTTAGGTGTTAGCTCCGTAGCAGAAACTGTGCAGCACGGCAGCAGCGATGCAGGTTATTTTAGACCTTGCAAATTAATCTACCAGCTTAAAAATAATATTGTGCTTAAAAAAATTCACCAAAAATTTACTTTGATTTAAGAGTTTTTGTATTTCTTATTAATTTTCTATGTGAAATGCAATTTCTGTTTATTTTATGGGTCACTATAAGTATTTAAGATAGTAGCTTGTTTCAGTATTGTTAGGTTGCAGATAAATTTTGGTTTGCTGCAGATGGACATCGAAAATTCTGCTATTGGGGACATTAGGAAAGTGGAACTTTAGTTAGGGTCACCCGGGGTAAAATGGGTATAAAAAAAGCTTTTTTTTTATTTTAATGTTTCATAGCAGGAACATTATGAAATATTATCATGTTTTTGTTCAATATTTTTTACATTATGTACTTTAGGTCTAAATTCAACATAATTACCCATTTTATCTCAGTTCGGGGTAAAATGGGTATATGCTGGTTAAAGTTGAATTACATTATAATTAATGTATAGACCATTTAAAAGTTTTGTACCTTCATCCTCTGAATCATATGTAAACTGGGGCGAGGAGGGAAGACAAAAAACTGTCTCTTTCACTTTGTTTACATTTTTTTCTTGACAAATAAAATCTCTTATGAAACTAATAGAAATAAGATACAAGTACACACAAATCCTATCCCCCCCCCCCCCCAAACTGTTCTTAATTTTCACCACATCAATTTACGTCCATGCTCTGAATCATGTTTCTAACAGTGTTTCATTTTAAAAGTTGTTTTTTTTTTTTATTATTTAATGCAGCTCAAAAGCAGATAGATATCAGCATGAGTATCTGTAGGAAAAAATGAGAAATTAAGTTAACTGAAAAATATTTTAAATCAAAAGCAATTTATAAAGTTAACTAGCTATAAGTGAATGAAAATTTATGTACAAAATATGTATATGGCAACGACTGGTACAGCTTGGTTGAGATAGACTTCCTGACAATTTGGGATGCCTCCACATCAGCAGACTTAGATAAAATGTAAAACTGTCTGCGAACTCAAATAATTTCTTTAAAATTTTCTGCAAAAAACGCCGTGCTCCTCCCGAGTGCTGTATTGCCGCCAAAAGCAAAAATGAAAAGTTATATACTTTAAAGGTTTAACTTCCTTGGATTGCTTCGACTCTTTTTACTGTTTATCCTGTTATAAGGGTGTATTCAGATCCAAACTGCTGTTTTTCTGATTCATTTTTGCTTTCAAACAGGGTTGGAAAAAAACCGGGTTTTTTTGTAAAAAACCAAAAAAACCGGTTTATTTGGTTTAAACCAGGTTTTTTTGGTTTAAACCGGGTTTTTTTAAATATAATTTCCTATTGCATACAGATGCATATCTGTTGATAAAATAAACATTTCTGGATGTTATATAAGTAATATAACTTTTGAAAATATTTAAATTAAATAATTACAGTTAATTATATAGAAAATTGAAATCATTTCCAATTTAAACATTATTAGTAACAGCTATGTCTTATGTTCAAAGTAAACTACTCTACACAGTGAAACATTGATACCTTGAAAATCATATGAAGAATCCTTTGATTTATAATACAATAATCAATCAATAAACATTTAATGCAGTTTCATGAATATAATATATTATTCTGTGGTTGTTATTATTTTTTTAATATCCACATACTTCTGGTTATTTTGTTTTCTGAGTGATAACTCCAAGTGTCCAAGTCAACATTTTTGGCCATTAGATTCAGCAACTAACAGGAAAGACTGATTGGTATTATTGAAATGCTATAACTAGCACTCAATTTTTGCAAACTGTGTTATTCAATTTGATATCTTAAGTTACTCTTTTAAATTCTTTAAGGATAATCTTCCCGAATCCCAATCCAGAAAATTTTCTTTTACAACTTAACCAAAATCTTATAAAGATCATTGTATTTTGTTATTAGCTGCTGTAAATAATATGAATTTTTTAAATGAAAATATTTTATGCTAAACATTGAATAGTATTTATCTATTTTATCTTTTCTAATTTCACATGTTTTAAGAAAAATCTTTAGGTACCAGATATGTTCATCAGCACATGTGAATTTTCATTCTACATGCATAGATACATGACCTAGGCTCATTATGTCTCATGTTGTCTACTGAGATGAAGTGTTAAAAGTAGAAATGACTTCTATCAATAATTTAAAACAATTAAATTACAAAAAAGAGAAAATATTATATTAGGTTTTTTTCTAAAAAAACCAAATGGTTTTTTTGACAAAAAAACCAATTGGTTTAAACCGTGGTTTAAACCATGGTTCAAACCACTTGGTTTACACCGTGCCAACCCTGCTTTCAAACGCCTCAAACTGGGAAATTCTCTTATTTAGAAACTACATAATGCGCCGTGCTTTTCGATTTTTTGATAAATGCAGAAAATATTGTCAAAGTGGGCGTTTTGAACCGAATTTTCGGAAGCGGGAGATCTGGGAATGAAAAAAATGGTCATACAGAGAAAATAATTGTTTAAAAATCAAATTCTAATGAATTGAGCGAAAAATGAAATCACATGGCCTCTTATGCATCTCTTCAAAAATCACCCCAGCAAGTTCCATGTTGTTACTTTTAAAAATGAGTCTGAAAATGTCCCAGAAAATTTTGAGCTGTTGAGGGTGGAAAAATATTTTTTCGAATACACCCTTAATCCACCCAATTTAATAAAGTTAGAACATATGTTTTAATTTAATTTATGGCCGGAAATATGGTACTTTGATTTAATGTGATTTTTCAAAAATTGTCGGTTACCAGCGATTTTTAATGTTTACATTCGCTTGATTTATAACGCTTTTAATGGTTACAAGCGCATTCCAAAGCGAAGTGCGGATTAACAGATGTTCGCAACTAATTTATAGCCTAATTTCATATAACAAAGCACAATTTCAGTTTTAAACACAGGATCAATAACAATTTGCTCTCAAAAGTCTTTCAATTTTGATCAATTTTCATACATTCATATCTTGACCTCAACTAGCATAAAAAAGATGGCTTATACCTATACTTCAAATGAAAATCAAATTTCAAAGTAATTGCTTAAAAGTCGCAAAGGCCAACATAGTGAAAAAGATATTCTTATACCTATTTTACCCCATGTGACAAGAAATGCTATAAAATTTTTTTGAATAAATAAATTTACTCATTTTTTGAGTTTTCTATTAGAAAAATCCTTCTTTAAAATCGAAACAGTTTATTTTTTACGATCAAAAATGCTTATAACTCAACAGCTAATTTATTGATCACAAAATGGTAAATACAGTTCAATTCCGAATCACTTTCACAATACATAACAAATTCTTCCTGTAGTATATTTTTCTGGAAAGAGGTTTTTCATTCACTAAAAACACTTTGTTCTACTTTCTGAAAAACAAAATGACTGCTAAGCCCAGTATATATGTAGCTAGTTTGTTTTTACCAAGTTTAAATAACCCTTCTGACAGTCTCATTTCCCAATATGAACCAAAATTTAATTTTAAATAACAGAAATGTATCAAAACACCCAAAAGACAGTGGACAACCTCTGGCCCAGTAATGGACAGGACAACCCATAAAAAGTAATAAATATAATTGTTTTTATGACTGTACTTAGAAACAGAATTTAATGAATACATAGAATGAAACAAAATAGTTATTTTCAAATAAATTTAACAATTAGGATACCAGTTATTAATAAAATATTTGTGATAATCATTTACTGTTTCCATCAGTTATTGTAATTATAAGAAGATCGATGTTTTAATTATTTTAGATGGATAGTTTAAAATACTAAATATCAGGCAATTACAGCTATCAAATTATTGAAACGGGAATTTAAAAGGTATAATTAAAAAAAAGTTTTGGAATATTAGTGTTTAGTCTCACTATTTTTAGCAATTATTCTTCCAGAGACTACTTGATGTATCATTTATAATAATTAATATTACAAATATGAAAGAAATGATATTTTGAGTTGAATATTTTAAACACTAAATAAAATAATTTCAAAATAAAACTGTAGAACTAATGTTGAGGCCACTGATCTGCAGATTTACTTGTTTCATGAATATTACCTATAACTTTCATTAATAGTATTACTTTTTGTGTGTGTGTGTGTGGCGGGGGGCTCAGAGGTGAACAAGGAAACATTTAAGACAGAAAATAGATTTTTAATAGCTTCTGTAACTTAATTGTTTTTATTTAAACGGAGAGGGATTAAGCCCTATGAGCCCCTCTTTGACTGTGCTCTTAAACAATATTTTCTGCTTCCTGGCTGATTTGATTGCCAGATTATAAAATATGCAAGGTATATATAAAAAAAGCATAAAATATTAAAATTTTATCAATCAATAAAATAACTTAAAAGCAGTTATTTATAAAAATTTTAGTGTTATTACCAGGGTTCGTTGATATATATCAATGGATATATATCATGATATATATCTTGATATATATCCGATATTTATTTTCAAAATATCAAGATTTTTGATATTTTCGATATTTTCAAATTCTTGATATTTATTTCGAAAATATCAAAATGTTTGATATTTTGTATATTTGATATTTATTTTCAAACTATCATCGAGCAAGGTAATTTTGATATTTTCTTCAATCAAAACAAATGTAAATGAAATTTTCAACTGTTATTGACTGTGTCATTCTATAGATAAAGAACTTTTGTTTCTGGCAGTAACTTTTTTAGACAAAGAAGAAAAATATCTTTCCAAGCTTTATGTTTAATTTTTATCTTTAAATATATAACTAATAATTATGTGAGGCAATTAATTCAGAATAGCCATTGAAAAATAAACTGTCTAATTTAGATAATCAGCTAACAGCTTCATTGGAAAAGAGTCTTTCTTGAATTTGGTTTAGTTGAGTGTAAACTGTTTAACAGCTTACAGAATAAAAAATAATACAAGCTTACATTTTTGTCAAAGTTCTTCAATTTAAAAAAACTATTTTACATTTAATATTTTGCTTTGTAACATATAAAACTTTCTTGAAACTTGATTCAAATCCTATAGTTTATACCAGTGTATAATGCAAATTATATCGGTTTTCAATTAATTGATCTTAAATTTTGTTCTTAGTGGGGGGAAAAAAAAAGAGAAATGCAGTTTTTGAACATTATTTGATTAAGTTTTCATGTTAAGTGGAATATGGTTTTAGCTTCTAATTTATATTATGCTTGAAAAAATTTATTATCAGCAGTAAGTTGACTATTTTAAAAATATCGGATATATATCGAAAATATCGGATATATATCAAAATATCGGATATTTTTGATATTTTCGAAAATATCATGATATTTACGAACCCTGGTTATTACATTCTGGTAAGTGCAATTTAAAAATTAAAAATTGATTACTTAAGTTTTCAGTTAAGTCAAAGGATTTTAAATGCATTATGAATGTTACTGAAATTGCATTTTTAGCAATGCTTACATGGGGTGTCCTTTACTGGAAATTGACTAATTAAGTGTTCCAGTAATGAACACAGACAGGTCTTAAAATCTTAAAAATAAATGAAATTTTGTAAATGGCCGTTAGTTCATAAAATTCTAAGTTTTCTATTGCTACTCAAACAAAAACATTCAAATATTGCAAGAAAATAAAAAATATATAAATTAATTAAACAAAGCCATTTCTTAACCTCTTCATTAAGATTTTCACAGAAAAACAGCGAAACTTTAAAACATTTTCTGCTTCTTGATGGGTTTGATTAAAAGTGTCAACAATAACCCAGTGCAAGGGGGAATTATAAAATAAATAATTAAAGATAAATATTTTTTTTTTTTTAACCAAAAACATCAAGGGCTGTCCATTACTGGCACATCTACCTATTATAGAGATGGAAACAATTCTTTCGAAATTCTTGTAATTTTTCACAAAATTATTTACTACAAATTATAAAACATATTTTTGGTTGATATGATTCAACTGAAAAATTACTTTCACAAAATACTTAGTACTGTTATATCTGACATAAAGTTTGTCAATCGAAAAAGAAAACTTTTATTATTTTCACCTCCCCTCATCCCCCCTTGGTTTTACATGACGCTATGATCAGCTTATTTATTTATTTATCAACAAAGTAATAAACAGGACATTTTAAACGAAAATAAATAAGTAAAAAATAAAAGGGCAGAACAATTTTAAAATATAGAAGCATTTCTAAAATAAGCTGCCGGCAGTGACGCTGAGCATATGCAGGAATCTTTAGTTATTTATTTTTACAACAAATTAAGAAATGCAGGAGAATTTTTTCAAAATTTTAAAGCTTTATATGCTAGGGAGGCACAGTATGTGTGTAAATTAAGTTAGTGTGTATACGAAATCCGTTACCACGTGCTTCAAGATTAAAATAAAATCAGTACATACAATTCCACTAAAAACTAAGTATAAATTAAATGCTTTTATAAAACTTACCGAGTAAAACAGGTCCATCCTCTTCCTCAATGTTTCATCATTAAGTAAACTTCTTTAACTTCATGTTTACATTCGCCATCTTGTGAGGACAGGCGCGACACGAGACGAGACGAACGAATCGCAAAGAACGGCTCGGTAATGAGTGAATTTTTATCAAGTTGAGTTGTTTAATTTTAGCTCTCCTTGAGCACAATAGAAAAATAACAGCTGAAATCAAGTTGAGCTAAACATTTAAAAATCAACTCATTCACGATCCAATAAATTAGAACTCATTTTTGAGCAACCAAATCCACTCATTCGTTTTAAGAGAGTAGGGTCCGATTTTAATGGGACCCTTTTTATCGTTCTTCCCAAGTCATTGGGTTACAAACTAAACATTGGTATTATGTCTCCTTTTGGTGACCCCTATTGATGAACAATAATCGAAATTTTCGTTTTTTTTTTCAGTTTAAACTTGAACTGGCGGAGGAGACAAACTTGAGAGATACAACTTATCAAGAACTCTGAATAACGTGGCTCTAAAGTCTAAACCGACGATAGAACCTTTAAACTGGGAAAAGCCGGAAACTTTTAAATAATGTTTAGTTGGTAGCCAAATGACTTGAGAAGAATATCAAAAGAAGTCCTATTGAAACCGGACCCTAATTAAGAAAGTTACGATCTGTGGGAGGGTTACCCAACTTTTAAAAATGGGGAATTATGATTAATTCGGTTAATGAGAGGCCAACAAATAGCCAGCATACATGTTTTGTGCAGCTCTATAAACAACTAATTTATAAAAGCAGACCTTTATGTCAAATGCTATGAACAATGTTGGTATTATGGTACAACCCATCATGACAACTGAAATCCAGACCGAAACTAAAATGGAGCTGTAGAATATATTTTACAAATTAAAAAGAAAAATGGGCGTGAAATTGGGGAAAGGGAGTAACAAAATATGAGTGAAGAGACAATAAACTCTCCAACGATATATTACATGAAGTGATCGGAAATATTAAAAAGGTGCCTCCGGAAGGGGGGACGGCAACTAAGCCCCTAATGGTGAAAGGTGACACAAACCGAGGGTATTGGGTACTATAAAACATAACCAAGGGTACTATAAAAACATAGTCTTCGTCAGAGGAATATAAGAAATACAACAGTTATTAACGTCTAATTTTCAAAATCCACGTAGATGGTGACGAAAGGAATGAAAGTAGTCTTCACACTTTCACACTGTCATTCCTTTCGTCACCATCTACGTGGATTTTGAAAATTAGACGTTAATAACTGTTGTATTTCTTATATTCCTCTGACGAAGACTATGTTTTTATAGTTGAAAGTACTAAGGTATTACAGTAATTTAATATTTTTTAAATACTGTCTCATATTTTAAGTAATTTTGCACATAGTGTAAGTTTAACTTTTAAAGATGAATTAAGCATTTCTACTTATTTATTTACCGAGAAGACTTAGCTTTCCATTGATATACTATTACATGTTGGGGTTTGGAAATGCTACAAAAAGTGCCCACCGTGTGGGAAAATAAGCTACTAATCGTCGAGGGGAACACCGAGGGCATGAAACATCTAGTCACGTCAAATATATATTTGGTCAAGGTTTCAAATTGGGATCCATTAGGGAAGAAGAAATGGTTATTGAAAAACAAGATGCATTTTTTTGATCGACCCTCAAACCAATGGAAAAAATGAAACATAATTGGATCTGGATAGAACGAGGAAGACAGAAGTAAAATGGAGCGATGAAATACATATCTTTTCATATTGCACACTAGAACAAAATTTTTGAAAAAAAAACTAGAGAACAGAAATTCTGCTTTTTCAGAATTTAGTGTTGCCCCCGACATTTCCATTACTTCATTTTCTTCTGGTGGACTGATGGTTTCTATTATTATGAAACAGCCATTCTACATGAAACGTTTAGGTGACAAAAAAAAAAAATATGAACAATTTTTTTTCCTATTCTGACCGGAAAATCAGAGTTCTAACTTTTTCCGACTGCTCTTTCATCTTCACCTAACACTTCATTTATAATGGCTGTTTCATCATAATGGAAGCCATCAGTCCATCAAAAGAAAATGATCCATTCCAAAGGTATAAGTTCGATTGAAAAAAAACAATACTTCCCTCAAACCATCCCTTCTATAGCCAAAACGGATAGATGATTTTTTACACTTTCATTGCCCGTATACCCCCATTACTTACTAGACCGGGAGGTGGCAGCACAGACAATCACCTCATCGAGTTTACGGATGAAGTTCTAGGATTACTTAAAATCGATTCGCATATTAAAATGCAATCGGTCTGCCAAGGACTATCTTGGTAGAAAGCACATGAAAACCCGATTTTAGCGCTTGACTCGTAGGTATACTATTGTGTTTTCCTGCTCCCAGTCCTCCATGTATTCATACCTTTGGGTGCAGGAAAACACAATGGTAAACCTATGAGTCAACCGCTAAAATACAAGCGTCTAGCGATCACACTTTTTCATTTTGATCCTGTGATCCTGCGGGATCAGCGCGCTCCGCGCATATCGTTCCGCGTATGACGTATTTTGCATCATACCCATACCGTCCGCGTATGACGTATATTTGTTTATATTATCAAATTTTGGCAGGTACCACTTAGTTAGTTTTTAAGTTATTAGTATTTTATTTTGATTCAAATTAATTAAACTCTAAAATTATTTTAAAAGGACGAAAAAATTATTAAATTGTAATTTAAAAAACAGAAATTATTAAATTCAAAATTTTGTAAAAAACAATTTAAACATTGCGAAAAAAATATTAAATTTAAATTTAAAAAACTGAAATTATTAAATTCAAAATTTTGAAAAATGTAATTTAAACATTATGAAAAAATATTAAATTTAAATTATTAAACATAAAGTTACTAGAAACATATAAAAATTTATCATATTCAGAATTTAAAGTGCCTTTAAATGATAAAAAAAAAATTAAATTACTATCATTATAAAATTTACTATATTCAGAATTTAAAGTGCCTTTAAATGATTAAAAAAAAAATTACTAAATCATTATAAAATTTAAAATTATGAAAAAAAATATTAACAATTATTATTTATTCGAAATTAAAAGTTCTTTTAAAATGATGATAAAAATTAAAATTAATAAATTTAAAATTATGAAAAAATATTTAATTATTATTAAATTTAAAACATTCTTTGTGATTTGCTTATCTTTACACCATTAGATGGCGATACTAAAGGTATTAAATCTGTTAAAACTACGATCACCATATCAAATATTTGGAAAATTCACAGTAAAAAAAAAAAATTGTTAATTGTGGTACAAATATTGAAAAATATAAATTTTCAATTTTTATCTTCAAAAAAATTATTTTTTTTAAAGCAATCTTGACATTAATTTTCATTCAGCTCCGTAAGGAATCGAACCCATGCCAAGTAATCTGATGGTGAGCGTCATACCACTACACCATAAAGTTCCTTAAAGAATTTTGCTTAGAATATTATTTTACACAAACATCGCTACGTCATGTGCGGAACGATATGCGCGGAGCGCGCTGATCCCGCAGGATCACAGGATCAAAATAAAAAAGTGTGATCGGTAGACGCTTGTCCACTAAAATCGGGTTTTCAAGTGTTTCCACCAAGACAGGACTTGGCAAAACGATTGCGTTTTAATATGGGAATCTAATTTTAACCAATTCTGGAATTTCGGCCCTGAACTCGATGAGGTAATTGTTTGTGCTGTAGCCTCCCGGTCTAAATACAATGTTACCACCCGACACTTGAGATAGGGTTAGTTTTAGTACCAGTGCTACTCCGAGATCTTCCTCTTCATGTCACTTTACTCGACTTCCTTACTGTATACACTATATGGCCAAAGGTGACCGGTCACTTGCGATTTTAGATGTTTTCTTAAATATCTAGAAAAATACATGAACCTTTAAACTCCAGGTGTGTAAATGGAACAGTACAGGTCATACATTTCCGTGAAGAGTTTTCCTCGAAACCCCATAGGGAACCGTCAATAAATTGAAAAAGAACGAATATCTGTTGGATAACCCTGTCAAAACTAACGTAGCAAAAGCGTACCACACAGTAGATTATGATAAAGTGCCTTATTGCAATAAACTGTGTTCATTTTTATGAGAATAGCATGTATATTCGTAGAGAAATTAAAGTTTTTATAAAAAGAGTCCCAAATTTTGCCAAGTTTTTTGCTTGTAATTTGCAGAATTCTTAATATAAAAAAAAAGTTCATTTCAGAAAATGTGACAAACGACATTGTACACAATACCCTGCAATCAGAATTAAAAAATAATAAAATTTAGATGAAAAATGAGCAGGTTTACTAAAAAATATTTCACTGCGCATGCGCGAATGCAATCAAAATATGATGTGCATAATGTATTAGCTAAGTGTATAGAGCAACTTTTGTAAAAGTCTCAAAATCATAGTTTGAAAATTCTGAAAATATTCGTTGGATAGAATAAGCTCGAAATCCGTTGTTCCCAAAACGAAGCAAAAATATGAAGGGCTGTATCCAAATACAGTAGTACGTGCAATATTGTATATGCTATATTGGCACTAATTAATGGATATATGGATACGACCCCTCATTTTTTTGCTTCATTTTGGGAACAATGGATTTCGAGCTTATTCTATCAACGAATATTTTCAGAATTTTCAAGCTATGTTTTTGAGACTTTTACAAAAGTCGCTCTATACACTTAGCTAATACATTAAGCACATTATATTTTGATTGCATTCGCGCATGCGCAGTGAAATATTTTTTAGTAAACATGCTCATTTTTCATCCAATTTTTATTCGTTTTTAATTCTGATTACAGGGTATTATGTACAATGTCGTTTGTCACATTTTCCGAAATGAACTTTTTTTTATATTAAGAATTCTGCAAATTATAAGCAAAAAACTTGGCAAAATTTGGGACTCTTTTTATAAAAACTTTAATTTCTCTACGAATATACATGCTATTCTCATAACAAGTTGGAAATTGCTCGTCAAACGTGGCAAATGAGGTGCGTTCGTACTATAACTAGTTTTAAAATTATTTTTTGCACCCCATATTGTACTGAATGTATAATTTTTTGCACTTCATAACGTGCATAGTCTGATACATCATTAAAATGCACTTCCAATAATTTTTTCGGAACACTTTTGACTGTCCCTGTAATTAAACTATACATCCGATTTTCCTAAAATTTGAAATAGCTCAACAAAATTTTGCAACAATTATATCTTTAAAATTTCAGATCATTCGGAAGGCTCTAATACCATTAAAATCCACTTGCAATAATTTTTCCCATTGGCCGTAATGTAAAGAAAAACTTTTGACTGTCCCTGTAATTAAACTATACGTCCGATTTTCCTAAAATTTGAAATGGCTCGACAAAATTTTGCAACAATTATATCTTTAAAATTTCAGATCATTCGGAAGGCTCTAATATCATTAAAATCCACTTGCAATAATTTTTCCCATTGGCCGTAATGTAAAGAAAAACTTTTGACTGTCCCTGTAATTAAACTATACATCCGATTTTCATAAAATTTGAAATGGCTCGACAAAATTTTGCAACAATCACATATTTGAAATGTCAGACTATTCGGTTGGGTAGTTTTTGCTCTGTTACATGCGGACAGACGGACAGACGGACGGACTGAACGACGACTATAGGTGCTACGTATTTATATAATTACGAACGCACCTAAAAATGAACACAGTTTATTGCAATAAGGCACTTTATCATAATCTACTGTATTGAACGCTTTTGCTACGTTAGTTTTTACAGGGTTATCCAGAAGTTATTCGTTCTTTTTCAATTTGTTGACGGTCCCCTATAGGGTTTCGGGAAAAAAATCTTCACGGAAATGTATGACCTGTACTGTTTTGTTTACACACCTGGAGTTTCAAAATAATTCCTCATGTATTTCTCTAGATATTTAAGAAAACGTCTAAAATCGCAAGTGGCCGGTCACCTTTGGCCATATAGCGTAGCAACTCGCCGATAGGCTCGTTGGATTTAGAGTATCGTTTTCGATACGAACGTGATTTTGTGCCGACCGTTAGCTATTTTCGATCTTTCTAAATCAAAGTTTATATGAATTATTATTGAAATCAAAGTTTATTATGTTCGTCTTTAGTTTAGTCTTGTAAAAAGTTTATGTAGTTTTATAGAATAGTGTTAGAGTAAGGTAAGAAAAAATAATATTTGTAAATGTTTTGTTTTTAACCCATCACAAAATTCTCGTGCGTGTGTGGGTGTAGTGAAAGGGGATATAAAATACTTAATATACGATGATGTTGACCCTCCTGTTTTTGGGATTTTGTCTAGACATAACTGTCCGCCAGCGTACACAGTACTGGTACTATGTAAAATATATATATGTATTTTACTTTTCAAAAAATAAAATGAAGTTATTTTGCTATTTTTCGGTAAAACAAAAGTTAACTAATAAAGAAAACAGTACAAAAAAAATAAATAAAAGAATTGAGCCAAAGTGTCATATCTTTGATATAATGAGTAAGCGTCATGAAAGTGATATTAAATTCGCGATGAACCCTTAACTGTTGTTAGCCATCTCCCTTTCAATTTTCAGAATTTAACTCGTCACTTTCAATTTAACTATAGATGTAGGTAACATTTTGTTTTGTTTAGAGCCCAAGTACTTTCTCTAGGGACTTCTGAATCGGTGAATTTTAATTATAAAAGTCATGTACAGTCGTGGAATAAAAAAGTAAACATCCCTACTAACTCTGCAACTAATTATAATAGAGAAAATTTACAGGTACACTGAAAAAAAAGAAGTACTCAAAAATGAGCAAATCGATGTACTCATATCGAATTGACTATGTTTGGATCAGAAATGAACCTATGCTTTCTCAATTTTGATCCATCACATGTTATCAAACTCAAACGAAACGATAATTGTGTACCCTGAAATGGTTTATTTATTTTATGGCGGCATAAAAGATGTTTATTAATGTAAATATTAAATTGTGCACAGTATTTTAAAATAATTTAAAAGTGCTTGAAAACAATGCTCTTATCATAAAAATATTCGATTTGGCTATCTTGCTAATAATTTTGCTATTTTTCTTAAAAAATAATCAAGTAAACATTTCTCGTTAATAATTGTTAACGGGAAATAAATGTCAGAACATTTTTATTTTAATTTGTAGGTTCAGGGGGCAGTACATAAAGATTCCTATTGGAACACAACCATGTAATCAAAAATGAGCACATGTGTTTCTGAATTTTGAGTACATTTGGCTCGGAGCTATTTTGAGTATGTGACGTATTTAAAATGGAGTACTTTTTACTCAATTTTGAGTACTAATTTTTTTCAGTGTACCAAACGATTGGAAATAAAGTCTACTTTTAGATGATGTCTATAAGATTTGCTTAGGGTACGAATAAAAACCAGAGCAAACTTTTTTTTTTTTTTTTTTCAATGACAACACCCCATTATGAGACTCTATTTTAAATCTTGAGTTCAAACTGTGCCTAGAAATGAAATTTCAAGTCACATGGAGATACGTTTTTGAATGATAAACATTCAAAAGGGAGATCAGTTTATGTTCAATGGCATTTTCATATTTTTATTAATATATTCTGAAATTATAATCCTAATGGAATCATTTTTTTTTAATAATTATAATACTAAAAAACCCAAACATAAATACATTGAATTTGTAATTTTAAAAAATTTATAATAGGAATTATGAAATGAATATTCGAAAAAAAATATGAATGACAACCTACCCTTTTTTGGATAGATTTATGTTTATGATGTCCTGCTGGATGCAAATTCTGAATTTTAAAATTTTCTTCCAAGTAGTTTTCGAATTATGAGCATGAAATATCAAAATGACGGTTTAAGGGGCCGTCTATTATCTCCAGAAAAGCATCATTTGAAAAAAATATATTTTACACATTTTAATGAAAAACTTTAGATGGTAAGAGTCGAAACCTATTCAGCGAGTGAAAGGGTCCTATGGGCAAGCAATAATACATTAACAGAAGTGGTATAATCATTCTGTAGCATTTCAACCATCGAGTACCGAACTTCAGTATAGATTACAACCCCTAAATTAGGCTCATTAAAAAAAAATCAATGTCTCGGAAATGAATCGTACGAATTTCATGAAAATTTGGATTTAGGCTAATGTGAGGGTGTAGAATGTATTTAGGGTACCAGATTTGAGTATTGCTATTGAAAAAAAACAAAGTTTGGGTTCGTTTTGATGCTTAGATATCCCCTAAGCCAATTTTATATGCATCCTTTAAAAGTAGACTTTATTTCCAATCGTTTGGTACCAGTCACTTTCTTCTAGAATAATTTGTTGCAGGGTGAGTAGCGGGTGTTTACTTTTTTTTTCCACGACTGTACATTAAATTTAGTACAGAAAGAGTATGAGTTAGTATACCCCATGAGTGAATGGAACCTTTAGTTTATACTTCGATGAAGCGGAGTGAGACTGCCTGGAACTATCTACGCGACAATTTTTTTCACAGCAGTTAAGGATTAAAAGATACGAAGCATAACGAACTATCTAACACAAGGGTCATTCTCCAGAAAGTGTACCTTTTCAACAAAAATATTTTTCAATTTCAAAACCTTGCGTTTCCCTTTTTTTTTTTTTTTTTTTTTTTTTTTTTTTTATATCAAATTTTTACTTACTAGAAGTAACCATGAACAATGGTCCTACTTAATTTTAATTAGTTTACTCATATATATATATATATATATATATATATATATAACCTTATTCAGGGAGATGAGCTTTCATTCACGGAGGTGAGGAATCGTCTATAAAAATAGATTTAATGTATGCTTTTTTTCAAGAAAGGAAATTTATTTCTTCGTATTACAATTTGCATATGTTAAGCATATTAAAACAGGTAAACTTTTATTTTTACAATGTTTTACATATCTGAAATTCAAATTCACGAAGGTGAGAGTTCTCAAAAACCACACTTCATTCTTAAAACAAAATCTATCTTCTTGTTTTTCAACTAAAACTTCAGAACTTCTTTATAGCTGTAAGTAAACAAGATGGATGACTTGTATCATGGGAAATAAAATGGGATGCCAGTACTGCCATCTATCAGTGAAAAACGGACTTTTATGTTTGGGTAATGGAGGTGAGAATTTATTGTGTGACAGAAGTAATTGTTCTTCTAAAACAAACTAAATCATAATATAAAAAATTTAAATGTGCTTAAATATTTAGTATTTGAGACACTTGTTGAGGGAATAATAAATATGTAAATATATTTTTAAAATTAAACAAGTTATTAAACAACATTAACAGCCAAACCAGGTGTGTGACATGGCACGGAGGTGAGAATTCACATACTCTGCACCAAAAAAATAATAAATTAAAAATTATTATAAAAAATTGGATACCGATTTAAATGGACAATATTTTATTGCAATTAAAAAATATAGTTAAATGAATAATTCTTTAAACTTTTTACTGTAAAATGCATTTGACGGAAAGGTTACACTTTTTGAAGAATGATCCATAAATGATTTATGAAATGAGCTTTCTTCAAAAAATCATCAAGAGATACTGGAACGCGTCTTTTCCGTTCTTCATAAAGAGTCATACGCTATGCATTTATTTTTACAAAACGTTTCTCGGAGAGCATTCCCTTTATATTTAGAGAGGAAGACCTTTTCATGATTTCTCTTCGTATTTTTGATGACCTGAAGTGTCACCTTAAGGGAATTAAAATTTTTTAACCTCTAAAAAAAGTTTATTTTTAAATAGTAGAAATTCTACAGCTGAAGCAGGATCTTTAGTATCTGTATCAATTTAACCTTCATTATAACTGTAACATCAGCACGGATAACGGAACTCCTTTCAACCACTGCACAGTGGCTGGATGACCCAGGATACTGTAGTCATTCCGTCACTGTATCGAGGCCATGACGCCACTCTTTAATGACCTAGTAAATACATCCAACGGATACTAGGAAACACATAACCTACTGAAAATATTTAGAAAGCAATGTAATTGAGTAGAATAATGAATAATGACAATGTTTCTTAAGCTAGATTTATTAATATGTTAAGCTTACAGTTTAACTAAAATTGCAAAAGTCACAGATATAAATCTGAGCTGAATCAGCTCCACTACATTGAAATGGGTCCATTTCTCCCACGATTTGCATCTAAAAAAATGTTCATTTAAATCCTATTCCCCTCAAATACAATGGACTCCAAAAGTTAAGGTACAGGGACTGGATGCTTTCGGTTGCACACGGTTTGTCGAATATCTACCAACATTATTTATGAATTATTCTTGAACATCTGGGATGTAAAGAACATGTTTGATTTCATATTTCTGGATGAAGATTGAGTCGGGCCGACAATTAGGGGGCAAATAATAAATTTAATAATAAAATAATATTTGCGACCAGATATGCAACAGAAAACGCTGGAAATGGTTTGTTACTGCGTTAAATGACTATTTGGGTCCTGTGTAACGCTTGTGTGAATTTGTGTAAGCATAGCACTCATATTCGTAAAGATGTTAACGTTTTTGTGAAAAATTCAAAAGTTTTTTGTTTATAGCATACAGAGTTTTCAAACAAATTTAACACAACTTTCCGAAAACCTGACAAAGAATAGTAGCAACAGTACACTTTAATTAAAACATGAATATATTGAATATTTGATGAGATATGGGCACTTGTATGAAATAATTTTGAACTGCGCATGCGTGGAAGATTTCAAAATTTTTATTTCATAATTTGGTAGTCAGCTATTTAGGACAACTTATCTAAAATGTCCAGTCAGCTATTTAGGGTAACTTATCTAAAATGTCCAGTCAAATATCGAGAAATTTCACAAAGATAGGGGCGATATAGTGAGTTGCTCTCTAAAAATAGCTTTATTATAAGGGTTTTTCCACAACTTTTCAATCAACTCGCTATATCTTTCTGAGTTTTCACAATATTTGACTGGACTTTTTACAGAAGTTACCCAAAATAGCTGGCTATCAAATTATGGAATAAAAATTTTGAAATCTTCCACACATGCGCAGTTAAAAATTATTTCATACAAGTGTCATATCTCATCAAATATTCAATATATTCATGTTTTAATTGAAGTGTACTATTGCTACTGTTCTTTGTCAGTTTTTCGGAAAGTTGTGTTAAATTTGGTTGAAAACTCTGTATGCTATAAACAAAAAACTTTTGAATTTTTCACAAAAACGTTAACATCTTCACGAATATGAGTGCTACGTTTACACAAATGCATAAAAACATTGAACAGGGCCCAAATAGTCATTTACCACAGTAACAAACCATTTCCAGCCTTTTCTGTTACACAGCTGGTCGCAAATATTATTTTATTATTAAATTTATTATTAGCCCCCTAATTGTACCCCGATAAATCTTTACCGAGAAATATGAAATCAAACATGTTCTTTACATCCCAGAAGTTCACGAACAATTCGCTAATAATGCTGGTAGATATTCGACAAACCGTGTACAATCGAAAGCATCCAATCCCTGTACCTTAACTTTTGGAGGCCAATGTAATACACCACTCATCGTCTTTTGAACGAATGTCAAGCATATCATCATCCTCATCTTCGTTGTCATCACAAATATTTTGATCGTCGTTAGCATCATCAGAAGACGACGCAATTCTTTGAAGGCTTCCTTTTCTTAGCTGCATCCTCGCTTTTTCTTTCGGGATCACTGGTTCCTTTTTAGGTAGATTTCGTATGAAATACTACCTATTGGGATCGTTCCTATCTTGGAATTTCTGAAAGATTTTTGCAGATCTACACCGATCATGATTCCTAGAACACAAAACCACCCTCAGTAAAAAACTTTATATATATATCTGTCTATCTATCTATCTATCTATCTATCTATATATCACTTTCTTCTGGACACGATAACTTTCGTAATTCTGCACCAATCTCTTCCAAACTGATACATAAAATCAAAGGGCATAAAATCTCGGTCAAGTTCGTTAATGGGCAAAATCGGACCAAGGGGATGGAAATAGGCAGGGGTTTTGTGAAAACCGAAAACACCCCATAACTTCTTAATTTTTGTACATATCAAATCAGTTTAAAGTTTTTATTACTTCTAAAAATAGGGCCAAAATTTTATGTATCACAGATTTTTGATAAAGTTAAAAATGGGCTCAAGGGGCGCAAAAAATAGGGTTTTTGCAAGAAAAAAATTCATAACTTCGTCAATTCTCAAGATATCAATTCCAATTAATTTTATTATAAATTTCCTTAATATTATCTACAACTTTTATATTCACAAGTTTTTGATAGGACCAATTCGTACTGCAAAAAAAAATTAAAAACGAAAACAAAAAAGGGGTTTCAAGAAGTAAAAAATCCATAACTCCGTCAATTCAAAAGATATAAAATCCCCATGAATTTATCATATATCTTCTTAATATTGTCTACGACATCTATACAGACAAGTTTTGGATAGAACCAATTCTTACAGCAAAAACAAATTAAAAATACATAGTGGTTGAAGAAAAACAATCATCTAAGTAAGGGTGTATTCAAATCCAAACTGCGTATTTTCTGACTCATTTTACAATTTATTTTCGCTCTCAAAGGCTTCCAATTGGTACGTTTTCTTACTCAGAAACTATATAATGCACCGTATTGGTCGATTTTTTTGATAGAGGCAGAATATATTTTAAAAAGTGCTGTTAAAGTGGGCATTTTGAACCGAATTTCCCGAAGCGGATTGTGTTGGAAAAATCATTGCATTAAGGATGCACTCAAATCCAAAGTGCTTATTTTCTGACTCATTTTTAAATTCATTTTTGCTCTCAAATGCATTTAATTGGTAGATTCGCTTATTCAGAAACTATATAATGGACAGGAATGATCGATGTTTTGATAGAGGCAGAATATATTTCAAAAAATTATGTCAAAGTGGTCATTTTGAACGAAATTTCCCGAAGCAATTGTGTTATCACTTTCTTCTGGACACGATAACTTCCGCAATTTTGCACAAATCTCTTCCAAACTGATACATAAAATCAAGGGGCACAAAATCTCGGTCAAGTTTGTTAATGGGCAAAATCGGACGAAGGGGATAGAAATAGGGAGGGGTTTTGTGAAAACCGAAAACCCTCCATAACTTCTTAATTTTTGTACATATCAAATCAGTTTAAAGTTTTTATTACTTCTAAAAATAGGGCCAAAATTTTATGTATCACAGATTTTTGATAAAGTTAAAAATAGGCTCAAAGGGCGCAAAAAATAGGGTTTTGGGGAGAAAAAAATTCCTTACTTCGTCAATTCTCAAGATATCAAATCCAATAATTTTATTATACATCTCCTTAATATTATCTACAACTTTTATATTCACAAGTTTTTGATAGGACCAATTCGTACAAAAAAAAAAAAAAACGAAAACAAAAACAAAAACAAAAACAAACTAGTATGTTGTGGCCATCACAAAACTTTCATCTATATTAATCACGTCAATTAAATCATTTAAATAGTAAAAGAAATTACATCAATTTAGAACCTATTCCTATCAAAGTATACCTGAATTTGAAGTTTGATGAAAATTCGTGCATTAGTTATTGAGATAGAGCTGTAGGGGAAATTCTGAAAAATGTAGCATAGCAGCGCCACCTGTTGAGCGATTTGCACCAAAACACAAACAGCACTAATTCATATTAAGGTATACCGGAATCTGAAGTTTGATGAAAATCGGTGCATTAGTTCTGGAGCTAGAGCTTTTGTGGAAATCACAAAAAATGCAGCACAGCAGCGCCACCTGTTGTGCGATTTACACGAAAAGGCACAAAACATCAAATCATGTCAAGGACTAATTGAATCTGAAGTTTGATGAAAATCCGTGCATTAGTTCTGGACATTGAGCTATTGTGGAAATCGTGAAAAATGCTGCATAGCAGCGCCACCTGTTGAGCGATTTACACCAAACATAAACAGCACTAATTCATATCCAGTATACCTGATTCTGAAGTTTGTTGAAAACCCAAGCATTAGTTCTTGAGATAGAGCTATTGCGGAAATCTCACAAAATGCAGCATAGCAGCGCCACCTGTTGAGCGATTTACACCACAAGGGGCAAAACGTCAATTCATGTCAACACTAACTGAATCTGAAGTTTGATGAAAATCCGTGCATTATTTCTTGAGACTGAGCTATTACGAAAATCGTGTAAATGCTGCAAAATGCAGCATAGCAGCGCCATCTGTTGGGCGATTTGCACCAAAACGTTACCAGCACCAATTCATATGAAGGATTCACGGAATCTGAAGTTTTATAAAAATCCGTGCATTAGTTCTTGAGATAGAGCTTTTGCGGAAATCCTGCATAATGCTACATAGCAGCGCCACCTGCAGGACGATTTACACCAAAAACTAATCAGCACCAATCTGTATCAGGGACTACCTGAATATAAATTTTTATTAAATTCCGTGCATTAGTTCTAGAGATAGAGCGCCCACAAAATTTGTGTCACATACAGACAGACAGACGGACAGACAGACAGACAGACTCACAGACAGACATTTTGTAAAAACATGTTTTTTGGAATCTCTGACCCATAAAACGTGTAAATCCGTCGAAAACTGGAATTCGAAAATTTTCATGAAACCAATACTTTCTTCTTGTCAAGATAGAAGAAAGTAAAAAGGGGGGGGGGGGGGGGTTGAAGAAGAAAAATTTTCTTAACTCCGTCAATTCACAAGATATAAAATCTCCATGAATTTATCATATATCTTCTTAATATTGTCGTCAACATTTATATAGACAAGTTTTTGATACGGCCAATTCTTAACAAATTAAAAATACGTAGCGGTTGAAGAAAAAAATCATCTTATTAAGGGTGCATTCAAATCCAAACTGTCTATTTTCTTACTCATTTTTAAATTCATTTTTGCTCTCAAACGCATCCAATTGCTAGATTCTCTTATTCAGAAACTATATAATGTACAGTAATGATCGATTTTTTGATAGAGGCAGAATATATTTCAAAAAATGATGTCAAAGTGGGCATTTTGAACAGAATTTCCCGAAGCGATTGTGTTAGAAACGAAAAATATTGCCCTACTGAGAAAATAATTGTTTATTAATCAAGTTTTAATTAATTGAAAGAAAAATAAAAACACAGGTCGCTTATAAATCTTTTCAAAAATCACGTCAGCATGTTTCATATTTTTTCTATTAAAAATGAATCTGAAAATGCGCCAGAAAATTTCGAGTTGTTGAACATGGAAAAGTATTTTTTTTCTTAACTTCGAAATCACCTCTGCCTGTAGGCCGGGCCGGCAAGGATTATTTATAACTATTTTTGGTCTTTTTGTTGGATTCATGCCTAAAAGTTTTGATGCAGCTTTTTGTTCTGCTCGTTTATTTTTTGATTTATTTTCCTCCCTTTTACTGGCTGATTTTTCTAACTCTTTCTTCATTAGACTTCCCGTTAGTATTGTAGAGTGGCTTTTCCATTTTGCTATCTTAGCCATGGTGGAGGCATTACCCCGAGAGGACACTATGGCGGAAATCCCCAAGCAAAGCCGAAAGAAGAACCGAACTTGTTCAACACATTGCCTCAAAATGTCCGCGAATGCATGTAGATTACGGGTAATATTATCTTAAATAACTAAAGTTACAATAAAAGGTGTTTACCTCTACTCATTTGAAGCTCCAAAATAAGAAGCTACAAGATGAAAAATAAATTTTTCACTAGAACAAACGAGCAAAATCGCACTCACTTTAGGCACTGTTTCTATTGTTGGCCCCTCTAGTGCAGGCGCATTCACTATCTCAAACTGCTGTTGGTTTTTAAACTAGGTAGGGTGACGGCATAACACCAGGTGACGCCATTACCCCGGTTTCTCCTAATCGGACATTTGAAATAAAAATGCAAGAAATACAACTTTACGACAAAAAAACCTCATCACAAATTATTCCACGTTCCCTTTATGTATAATCAAGATAATATCAGGATTAAAAAGTTTAAGAAAGGTACAATTAAGTTTTATTACTGTTTTATGAATTATCAAGAGACAAACTATTATTTTAACACAATCAAGCTGATTGGTAAAGCTATCATACGAACTGAATATTTCCAACTGAGCTCAAAAATGCCCAGGCCAGGAATTGAACCCAGATCCTTGCCTTACGGGGCCAATTCTCTACCGTTTAAGCTAACTGGCCCGACAACCGGCGAACCTGTTTCGCTGAGATAACCTTATTGGTAATAACATCTGGTCTTTCATGTAGACGGCTCAACAGAATAAACCGCAGATAAAGGAACCCTATATAAATCTTCACCAGGAAATGGGTTCGCCAGTTGTCGGCCCTGTAAGCCAAGGATCTGGGTTCGATTTCCGGCCTGGATATTTTTCCGCTCTGTTGGAAATATTTAATTTGTACAACAAGAGACAGTTTCTTGTAGTACACTCCTATAAAACGCGAAACAACGGTTTTTAAACTAGTAAATCTGCAGATCAGGAGCCTCAACGTCAGCTCTACAATTCATTGTGTTTAGCACCCTTTGAGTAATATTAATCTTTCTACAAAAAACGAAATTTAAAGTTTTGAAATTGCATAAACATTTATAAAACGAAAAAATATTTCGAAGGTTTCTGACATTAGAAGCGTTAAATTAAACCCCTTGTTATGTAATGGTATTCTGAAAATCTCATGAGCTACTTATTCTGGTAATTTTTAGATAATAAAGTAGATTTCTTCAGGGGGGCTCTGCCCCCCTGAACCCCTTCGTAGTGTAATTTAACTTACATTTGTAATTATCAATTAATTGTTTTAATGTCCTTTAGTAAATTCTACCAATAGACGGAAACGTACATGAATTATTTTCTACAGCCCTGTGTATTACGTGAAGATTTTACACGTCGTCTATAACATTTAAATTTAATGCAGACAAAAAACCCTCTTAAAACTGCTCATATCACATTTCCGGGGATTAGTATGCATAGTGTGCACCATATATCTAGTTTCTGCGGAGTCCTGTATATGGTTCTATTTAAATTCTGCAAACATTTGTTAGTATACTAAATGTAATTGGGCTGGGAAATACATAACTCAAAAAAAAAAACAAAAAAAAAAAAAAAAAAAAACACTGAAGCAATTCGCGCTCATTTTCATTTATACTTACGAATTCATTTGTGTATCCCTGTACATGGTCTATACAATATTTAAGCACTACTTATTAAGCACAAATTTACTTAACGTTAAAACGCACACCATAATCGAAAATGCTCTTCAGCAATCATCCCTAATAGACCAGAACTGTATCCGAAATTTTTTATGTGACCCTATAAATGAACGATAAATACGATACAAATCATATTCAAGCTTCTTGTAGTCAACCACAGTAATGTAATTTAATTTCATAATGTTTGAATTAGTGCAACACAATTAACACACTGACGACAGGCAATTTAATTAAATCTGGGTTTAAAAACAGTAGAAGCTCCTCCCTCTTCTGAAAGTGTCTCGGAAATTGGTTTCTGAAATATGTTTTTCATCTTTATGCAGCAGTAAATATCTTTCAATGTACGGATGTAATATATAATGTCTTACAATCTATAAAAAATATGGACAACACAATATAAATGTCTTTTCTGTAAGGTAGAAGTCACTCCCTTAGCCAATGACGTATTCTGAATAAAAACGAGAATTCTCGTTTCCCGTCGCTAATGTGTTAAAATAAGCTGTGAAGAGTTTTTTCCCCCCGTAGACCACATTTTAATCGACCACTTTTGTGTGACTCTGAAAAAAAACATATGCTTTGCACCCCATATACTACAAAAATGTTTCAAAAATACATATCAATTTTATTATTTTGTAACAGAGTAACATCATTAAAAAACGCCACAAAAGGATTTTCTTCAAAGATTGTAATATTATGAATACTTTTGAGTTCCCTGTACGCATGCTGTAAGTGCTACACATAACATATTTTATAGTAACCAGGTTCTAGTGCACCTTAATAAAGTATATAAATTTCATTACGTTTAAAATTGTGTAACATTATTAAAATACACAGCAGACGATTTTTCCCAAAGACTGTAATGTAACGAAATAGTTTTGAGTGCCCCTGTAATTAAGCTATGAATGCTACACTCTTCATTTTTAATACCAAACATACTTTGGCAAACCTCAATAACGTATATCAATTACATGCAATCCCGACTATATTTACGCGAGTTAGAGCACGTAGAGAAACACGGCAGGCGACAGATAGAAAAACTGAAGTCATAAATAATTTTCATCCATGTTGGAAAGTGTTAAAAAGGATTTACATGCCTTTAACTTTACTTTTTTTTCACTTATAGCATGGTTAAACATTAGTTTAAACATCCTAATCCATGCGATAGGAATAACATATTAAAAGCCCCCCAAAATATGCATATCTGGAGATCTACAAATCTACTGGAAAATAATTCATTATCGTGCCCACTGTTAATTGCATAAATTGCATCGATTTGGCGCGATAAAATATTTTTTGTGATAGCCTCTTAATAGTACCTGCAACAAAATCAACGTAATTTACTAACTTCATTCATATTTGAAGCAATGATAGGCTACGAATAACAGTCGCTAGGCAACGAAGAAAAGGAAAAAAAAAAGAAATATGTATCATGTAAAACAAGAAAATTAATTTAAAAATTCTTTATATTATTGGAATACATGTATAAATGTCCCCAAAACATTATACACGTAAATAAAAAAATCTGATAGATATATTGATAAAACTTCAATATAATAAGGAATAATTTAAAACCCTTATTTGGAATTTTAGTATCCATAATTTGACATTTAAATCCATTAATCAAACGTGCCATTTTCTTTCAACAAATGGAAATTTGAAAATCGTCTGACTTGCCGTAGAAAAGCATTATAAAGAAAAATAAAATCTTCCATATTTTCCGAACGAATGAACCAAATTTAACCAAAAACTATACAGCTACGTCCGGGTATCTCACGAATATGCCCAATTAATTTCAAGCTGATCGGGTGCTTTTTGCGGCAGTTATCGCGGAACAGACAGACAGACAAACGGAAATCAAAACTTTTCGTGTCTCCACAGTAAGCCTTCACTGACGTTTCGGCAATCATTGATTTATGAGATGAAATAGGTTCATTATTCTCAATGTGAGTCCATCACACCAATATTTTATTCTAGAAAAATGGCATTTAAACGAACATGCTTTAGTGGGTGTTTGAAAGTGATCATTTTGATTGGACACTTTTCTTGATAACTTTCCGATAGCCTTATGTTAGAAATGACACATGACCTATTCAGAAACAATGAACTTCTTGGTTAAAAATGAAATGACATCATTACAGTTTTAATATTTTATCAAAAAGACGTAATCCTGTTGACATCCTCTGGGTCAGCGTTCTGCCGCTTTTCTTGCTGTTGAAACCATAAAGACACGTGAAGATTCAACATATAGTGATGCGACACTTTGAGCTACTTTTTCCTGGTTCCACTCACATTTCCATTATTAAAAAATATATGTGATTTTTCAACGTCGAAATGGAGTTGTAAACAATTAACATGAAACAATGAAGCAAACTGTATGGTTTTTAAGAAGAAATTTTTTATTTTTTAACTATTTTTAAAATTTTGGAACAATGTAGCCCCTGCTGGGGGCCTCTTGGGTCCATTCACTTATTTTCATATAAAATGAGCACATTTCATATGTAAAGGAAAATTTTGTTACTGAAACCCCTTTGCAATAGCATTTGCTAATAAATTAACACTGTAAACTCGATAAACAAATGTTTTTTTTTTTTTTTTTTTTTTTTTTTTTTTTAAACATTTAAACGTATAATAAACCAATTGTTAATATTAAAGAAACGAGAAGCAGTTTTCGTCATGTTATCCTCAGCAACTGGAACAAAAACAATTCATGTTACATTTTGCTGCAGTAACATTTGAAAAAAAATGTTAAAACATGTTTTAAGAGATTTGGTTGCATAAAAGGCATTTCTAAGTAATTGGGGCTATTTTCGGACCCAAAAAGGTCTGGTACGAAGTAGCCCCGAAATACTAGTTTCCGTGGTAGCTTTATGAAAACGTAAACATTTCCTGTCAAAATAAAAAGTTAAAGGAAAAACTATGATCACACATGGGTTGCAGGTTACTAAAGGTAATATTTTGACCCTTGCCTAATGTGTACCTCTTATTCAGATTGTTTCACTGTAGAAAGTTTGAAGAGTTAAAATTTACACACGAAAACAGTTGTTTACAAACACACCCAGTGTTGCCACTAAAAAAATTTAAATTATCCCCAAACTATTCAGTTACCCTATAGTAGGGTATAAAATATTTTTCAAGGCCCAAAAACTCCAAATTATCTTGTATTGTTTGTTCAATACAAAGAATAAAATCTTTTTTTATGGGCTGGACCCAAGTAACCCCGCTAGGACCAAAGTAGCCCCGAACGACGGTATCAAAAGGGAGGAACTCCATGGTTACGAATGTATAAATAAACATGCACCGTTCCTTCAGATCGTGACATCCATTCTAAAATATTCTAACGTATTTGTTTTGAAAATGGCTCGGATACATGTAAACAGTCTAATAAAACTATTTCTGCTCTTTTTAAAGTTTTCCTATTACACCTTTCAACCATTATTATAAAAAGGTATATACAGGGTGTCCATAATGAAACGACACTACTTTAAAGTTGTCTACAGACGAAACTGTGGGTCAGAAAGTTGTGAAATTTTGGGAAAGACATAATAAAGGGAGGGGAATTTGTTTAAGCAAAAAAGGTTCAAAATTTCGCCACCAGAGGGCGATTTTTAAATGACTCATTAAAAACAGATAAATGACATACTTAGCCTTGCGATAGTTTAGAAATCTTATTTATTAACTTAACCTGATTCTAAAGAAAGCCTTTCACGACAGGTTCCTAGCATTTCCCAGCACACACTGCGGTGGAACAGGCTATCTTACGATTCTAGATGGTATCTGAAAAGAATGATCGTCATCGAGAACATGTTGGGTTATACCCAACTAAATGTGTCATTCGTTAAAAAAACGGCCTCCTATTTTTTTTCGCTCAAACAAATTCCCATTATATGTCGTCCACAAAATTTCACAACATTCTGAACTATAGTTTCGCCTGTAGACAACTTTAAAGTAGGATCGTTAAAGGATGGCCACTCTGTAAATGAAATTTCTAAACTATCGTCATGCTAAATGTGTCATTTATTAAAAGTCTCGCTCTGGTGGCGAAATTTTGAACTTTTTTTCTCTGAAACAAATCCCCGTTCTTTTATTGTGTCTTTCGCAAAATTTCACAACAGTTTTATCTGTAGACAACTTTAAAGTAGGTTCGTTTAATTATGGACACCCTGTATTTTTTATAAGGTGTTAATTTGTTATTAGCCCCCCGGTACGGTATGCTATTTCTTTCTCCCAGCTTATTTTATGTCGCCTCCAAAAAATAACGTTACCTTACAGAAGCCAGCAATAAACAAAGCAGATGTATCATTGTTCGATTAAATGTTCTATAGCAATTTTTTTAAATTTCTAAGCATAGCACATTTTCAATTTTTATGCCGTCCTATTGGGGAAAAAAAGTACTTTTAACTGAGTTTTGTTTGATAACTGCAACTCCATTTATTTTTGAAATATTATTTTTAAGGTAGTTTTTAGCACCATTTGCTTAATATTGGCAACGGAAGTACTCCATTTCTGGAGAAAGTCAAGGGACAATAGTTGAAAAATAGCAATTATATCATTTTGTTGCCATTTTCTCATAACAACCGAAAGGAAATGTCATTAAAATACGTACTATTTTGAAAAAAATATAAACGGTGAATAATTTCTGCTAAAACATGGAGCTATTATAAACTATATTTAATTACAAATGAAGGCCTATGAATCATTAGAGGGCCGTTTTTTTGTCGAATTTCTTGAATGACGGGCTCTTTTTGCTGTATTTGTGTATTATTTTGCGAAAGTGACATCCCATGGATGCTTTACTCTAGATGTTTAAGAGTGGATCGCCCATGTGGAATTCCTAAGCGGATGCGAATGACGTCATTTTACATAAAATAAAAGTGTGCGCTTTAAGTCTTAAAACTGAAATATGTTTTGTACTATTTATGTATACATATATATTTTTTTTAATTCTGAAAAGGTAGAATTCCTGTTTTCTAGTTATATTTCTAATTTTTTGCTTACATAGAGTGAAATTTCCTTTGAAGTCCTGGTGTAATCGCTCGATACTTCCGAACAGGTGAATTTTGATTAATATATACATGAAGGATACTGTACAAAAACAGGATCCTTTGAGTGAATCGAGCCTTTCATCCATCTTTCGATTGAGCGGTCTCAGAGGATCGCTCGCAGTCACTATCCGACCCTTCTTGTCATAACGGTTAAGATAAAAAGCTATTTTGCTTTTAATAGTAAGATATCTATCTATTACTATATATCAATATACTACGGGCTGGACTCAAAATTAATAAATATCCTTATTACTTTCTTCAATTTTTACAAGAAGTATTGGATTCCTGAAAATTTTCGACTTTCAGTTTTCGACGGATTGACACGTTTTAGGAGTCAGGGATTCCGAAAAACATGTTTTTACAAAATGTCTGTCTGTGAGTCTGTCTCTCTGTTTGTGTGTGACACAAATTTTGTGGGCGCTCTATCTCAAGAACAAATGCACAGAATTTAATAAAAATTTATATTCAGGTAGTCCCTGATATAAATGGGTGCTGATTACTTTTTGGTGTAAATAGCCCGACAGGTGGCGCTGCTAGGCTGCAATTTTACGATTTCCGCAATCGGTGTATATCAAGAACTAATGCACGGATTTTCATAAAAAATCAGATTCCGTTAGTCATTGACATTAGTTGATGATAATGAAGTTCTGGTGTAAATCACCCAATAGGTGGCGCTGCTATTATGCTGAATTTTGCTGGATTGAGACGATTTAAGCGATAGTCATATCTCAGGAACTAATGCACGGAATTTTATCTTTTTAGAATCCGCATGATGAGGATAGCTTGCCATTTAATTTGGCAATATAATAGCGAATTTTGAAGTATTGACATGTATGAGATAGAAGAAAGTTTTGTGATGGCCACAACATACTAGTTTGAGTCATATATTTATGTTTTAATTGCACAATACCGTTTCCACTGTTCTTTGAATACCGTTTCTTTTTGGAAAGTGGTGTTCAATTGGGTTGAAAACTGTGTACGCTATAAACAAACGAGTCGGAAGCGGCAATCCCAAAACTTTCGTCTATCTCATACATGTTAATATTTCCTGTAAAATAAAGTATGTTAGTGCCACTGGTTAGGTGATGGATACCAAAATCTTATCAGCAACAACTTATGTTAAGTTGCAGCTGAATCTGAAGTTTGATGAAAATCCATGCATTAGTTTTTGAGGTAGAACTATTGCGGAAATCGTAAAAAAATCAACATAGCCGCGCCACCTGTGGATCGATGGACTCCAAAAACTAATCGGGACCCATTTATATCACGGACGAGGTGAATCTAAAGTTGGATGAAAATGGATGCATCAGTTCTTGAGGTAGAGCTATTGCGGAAATCGTGAAAAATGCAGCCTAGTAGCGCCACCTGCTGAGCGATTCACACCAAACACTAAACAACACTTAATCGGAAGTTTGATTAAAATTCGTGCATTAGTTCTTAAGGTAGAGCTATTGCGATCATCATAAATAATGCAGCATAGCAGCGCCACCTATTACGCGGTTTACACCAAAAAGTTATCAGCACCCAATTATAGCAAGGACTAACTTAGTCTCAAGTTTCCTGAAAATCCGTGCTTTAATTCTTGAGATAGAGCCATTGAGCAAATCACGAATAATGCAGCATAGCAGAGCCACCTGCTGGGCGATTCACACCTAAAAGTAATCAGCAACCATTTATATTTGGTACTAACTGAATATAAAGTTTTATTAAACTCCATTGATGAGTTCTTGAGTTAGAGCGCCCACAAAATTTTTCTCACACGCACAGACAGACAGACTCACAGATATTTTGTAAAAACATGTTTTTCGGGATCTCTGACCCCTAAAACGTGCAAATTGGTCGAAAACCGGAAGTCGAAAAAAATTTCGATTACAATACTTTCTTCTTGTAAAGATAGAAGAAAGTAAAAGTATTTGAATTTTTCACAGAAACGTTAACATCTTCACGAATATGCGCGCTCATCTTACATAAATGTACACAAACGATGAACAGGACTCACATAGGCCACAGCGACAGACCCTTTTGAATATTTTCTGTTGCATGGGGAATCGCAAATACAGTACAATCTCGATTATCCGAGCTAATGGGGACCGCTAGTACCTCGGATATCGGAAATCTCGGTTAATAGAAACTGTGTGTAAAAACTCGCCGTGCTTGCGAATTTAACATCTCTTAAAATAAAAAACAATAGAACGTTTTTTACATAATAAAAATAAATATATGTAAAGTTATGTTTCACAGCTTAACAAACTTAAAAAGGAAATCAACTACTAGTAGTAAATTTTAAAAAGCAAATTGAAAATTTTACGAAAGTTCACACGGCCACCGGAAACAAAGCATTGTTCACTGTTGACTTCTCAGGATCCAATGTTTCTTAGGAGTTGAGGGCTTTTGAAGGCAGAAGAGCCTGTATAGCACAAATAGTGAACTAAAAAGTGTGATCATTTTCAAGGCTCATTCACACACACACACAAATCAGATTTCGTTATTGGCTCGACAGAAACCCCGATTAATTGAAGCTCGGTTAATCGAGGTTCTACTGTATTATCGTATTACTAAACTAGCTGTTTAACCCGTTCTAAGCACGGGAGTTCCTGATTAATTCTAAAACCAAAATTTAAAACTAAAGGTAAAGTAATTGAAAAAAAAAATGAACGTTATTTAGAAAAGTGATTTAACTTTTTAGTTATATTATGTATAACCCTTTAAAAGTAACCAAAAAATAACTTTTTAAAGATAATAAAAAAGTATATTATTTTAAGGAAAATAAGTTTGATATAAAAAAAAATTAAGAATAAATACTCAAAATAAAGGATAAAACGGCGAATTTAGAGATTTAGATTTAGTTCATAGGTTTAGTTCATTCCATTTAGCAATGGAATAAAGAATTCCGTTTTTAAGTAAAGGATATACGGTCACTGTCATGATACACTTTTGTCATTGACTAAAATGGAAAGAAATTAGAAGAAGAATAAAATTTATTCAACGAGTGAAACTCTTCCTTTTCATACTTTGTTGTCCAATTTTCAAGAATTCTCGGATTTGGATGGGTTGACTTCGTATTGAAGTTTTATCTAAGTGTGAGGATTCTTCTTTGTAAAGTCATTTCAGTCTTATGTATATCCCTATCCATGGGATGACTTCGACATCAGTTAGCTCAGAATGGATTAAAAGAAAGCTGCATACATTGCGACACAGCGTGCAAGGGTTATATAACAGCCTATATATAACAGTTATATAACATACGAATTGAATATTTCCAACTGAGCGAAAAAATGCCCAGGCTGGGAATCGAACCCAGATCCTCGGCTTACAGGGCCAATGCTTTGCCGTTTAAGATAAATGGGCCAACAAGCCTCGTGCCGACAAGCCGACATTGGCCTTGTAAAACAAGGATCTGGGTTCGATTCCCAGCCTGGGCATTTTTTCGCTCAGTTGGAAATAGTGAATTCGTATGATTATTTTACCAATCAGTTTGATTGTGTTAAAATAATAGTTATATAACAGTCCTCTAACAGCCTCTCCTTAAAAAAAAAGAACTCTATTGAAGAAATAGATGTAAAATGTTATAGCTGAATTATTGAACTTGGAGGTTATAAAGAAGGTTTCACACGTAACTGCTATCGATGAAAAACTCTCTTATCGTAACAGAGTGGAGTTTTAACCTTTTACACTCCACAGGACACCTATACGGTGGCATACAAAGTTGAACTACACTGACACCCATGCGGTAAACAACAAACGAACTTGCTTTTAGGGAGTTCCCCCACCTATTATTTCAAATAGGTAAGAATGGCGTGGAGTTGCTGGTGGGTGATTGAAATTTTGGTGTGGAGTGCAAAAGGTTAAAGCTCCGCATGGTATCACAGGGCACGGGTCACAGGGTCAATAGAAATTTCCCCATCTCTAAATTCCTCTTAAGCTGCAACCCTTGAGTAGGGTAACTGTATTAAGCAGTTTATCTCTCGTTTGGTTAAATAAATATTATTTACTGTACAAAAAATAAGCACCGTTTAGAATTGGTTCCGGATGAACACAGAAAGAGAAAAAAAATCGCAAACAAAATAAATATATATTTTTTAAATTGTACTTTCTCTCTATTAATAAATATTTCATCTTTATTAATATACTGAGCAAGAACAAGTTCTAAAGAAGCTTTATTTAAGATAATCTACAATTAAAAAATATTATTGTTTAGATGTACTTGGGGTTACATGATATAGAATTGTACGCAACAAGTAAAATACAAGTATATTGATTTTGATTTTATTAAAATGAATATTATAGTTTTCTGTTTTGAAAATTTGATATATCACAAATTTATAATATGCATATGTGTGTGTGTGTGTGTATTTACTATTGAGAAGATAATAGAGAAAAGATACATAAATTATTTAAAAAACATAACTTTCTATTCGTTTTGTTTTTGAGAAAAAAATTCAACTTCTGATTTTTGTAACATTTAGTTATATAGACTTTTCTGCATACCTGATAAGAAAATTATATTTAAAATTTGAATATGTCAAGTAATTTGTAAATTGTAATAACTTTTTAGCAATTTTGTTTTTAAATATTACCTTTATTCATTTAATGTTTCATAATAAATTATTTAATCAACTTCTTTTCCGCATTTAGTACGAAAGTAAGTAAAAATTAAGTGCGTTAATAATTGTTTAATATTTCTAGGGTTAAAATCAGCATTTTTCTTCTAGGAGGAGGTCTTCCAGTCTTCTATTGATACGAGTTGGAACACGTCGAAATTCGACGAACTAAAATGTTTAGAAAGAAACTGTTAGATCAAATTTATAATAAACCTACAAAAATATTTACAATAAGGAATTCATCTTACATTGGTTGCCTAACTCTTAAAACAAATAATATTTTTAACCTAAAATTAGCAAAATGTTATTTCCACAAACTTCTACTGCTTAAATTATTGAAAAATTAAACCGTATTGGAATACGTAATCAAGATGAATAATTATGATGCAGTTATCGATTGAAGCTCTTACGTTTGTTTTTACGGGATGAAAAAATAGGTAAAAAGGATTTTGCTTTGTCATATCATGAAATTTTCCCCTATAAAATCTAAACTGTACGTTATTTTCACATTCTCAAAATTTACATACGCACCACTCAAGTTCACAATTTAAAAGTATTTTAAAGCGCAATAGATTATTAATGAATGTATTTCCAAACTTAAAGTCGCGTTTGTCCGATACAACTTGCATGTGAACATTCTCACAAACTTTAAGTTCTAATCTCAGTACCGGCGAATAAAAAATTCAGAAGTTTGCCTTTAGTTGTCACAGTATTGGCCACTTAGTATTAGTCAAATATTTAGTTTTATCAAAGAAAATGGTCGTTTTGTTTTAAATATGACATCATTTTTACTCACTGAATTATTCTGCCTAGCGCCTCAAACTCAGTATCAACGTAATGTAAAAATATTGAAATGTAACTGATTTATGAAGAAGAATGCGTGTTTTTTTTTTTTTTTTTTTTTTTTTTTTTTTTTTTTTTTTTTTATGGCTGACGTCATTTTCTGTTCAAAAATTATTAAAAAAAGTTACTTTTATTTGTAATGTGAAAATGGCATCAATAAGGATATAATCAATAAAAATAAACCATGACTATTTTCCCTTTATTTTTAATAGAAATGGGTTGCCACAATTACAAAATTGGTACTAAAAACTATAAAAAAATTAATATCCCACAAATAAATTGAGATAGAGCTTTCAAACAAATTGCATTTAAAAGTACATTTTTTCCCCTATATTACGGTGCAAAAATTTAAACTGTGCGATGTTTAGAAGTTTAAAAATTTGCAGTAGCGAAAATTGCAAAACCGAAATTTCATTTCAAATTTCAGAGTGTTGCCATTCGCAGAATGACGTATGCGTTACGCACAGATATGTTTGTCCTTTATAATATAGATAGTTTGTTTTTTCAATCGGTAGAAGGAATACTGGAAACAGAAAGGAGGAGGGGGAGGGGCTCACTCCCTTCCTAAATGTTTGAAAATATATGAATTTTGGTCACTTTTGGCTAATTATAATCATTTAACACCTTTTAATGAAAATCCTGGTTACTCTTATGGGGGCCCTCCCTTAAAAAGGGAGACCTGGGGCAATTGCCCCGCATGCCCTGCATAGGTCGGGCCCTGTGTGTTATGCCATTAGAAAAATATCGATTAATAAAAAAATGTGGGGGGGGGGGAGACGGCAGTAAATTTTACTTGTACTCTATTATGTCTGTATGTGCCGTATTATTGATTGTTCAATGTATCAGTTTATATAAATATATTCTTTTTTATCAGATGTATAGGAATATATTTTATAACGACCCTTTTTAGATTCTAGAAAAACAAACCATAAATTTTATTTATTTCATCATATTAAAAAGTAACAACTATTACTAAAATAAAATATTTCAGTTTAAATAATCCAGTTATTTATCAAGATAATTTTATTGAGGTTGCAAGAAATCTTCACAATAATTCTGACAAAATGGATGATTAAAACTAATTTTTAAGATATGCGTGTTATGAAAAGGCAGGTTTACTTTATGTAATGGGCCTTTCACTATTTAATAATGCCTTAATTATCTTAAAAACTTTTGCTCATAAAAAGTATTTAGAAATTAAAATAATACTCGTTTGAACAAAATTTCTTTGATTCGCATTTTATCATATAAGACATTCACCTTTATTTAAATTTTTATTTTGTCTTTCCAAAAGAGTAACTTTTATTTGTTCTAAAATTAATTTAATTTCAGACTATTAAGTCGTCAAATATAATAAACATCAATAAATTAAACAAGCAAACAAACAAAAAGGAAGGAAGGAACACGTAGAAAAAGTTCTAATATCACAGAATACAAGAGTAATTTTTATTTAATTTAAAATTAATTTAATTTGAAAATGTTAAGTTATATAAGCAATTTACATAAATAATCTAATGAGAATAATAATTCAATAAAATAAAATAATAGATTACTACTTTAACCCTGTCGGGTCCGAATAGTTTCCATTTTGAGAAATAAATTATTACTTCAATAATGTTAATCCTAGCTATCCAAATAGACTTACTGAAGTTTAACGAATATTTCATTGTCTGAAATCTAATGAATGTTTTGTGTACTATTAAACTCATTTTTATGTGAAAATAGGCTAAGCAAGATATTTTGAAGACGTTTGGAAAATAACGTAATACAACAGGATGTAAGAGAGTGTTACAAATTGCTAATGTTTTTTGCGTTTTATCATACATGATTCTTTCAGAAAAGAAACATATATTTCAAATTCAAAGAGTGAAACATATGTATAAAATAAAGAACCGCCAACGGTGCAAAAAGAATTACGTAAACATTTAGTATTATTATTATTATTACTAAATGGCAAAACGTAAATGAAACCATAATAAGAAAGGCATAGCCATAAACTATCATTTCTATATGTAAAAAATAACTAAATAATTGTTACAGCAAAATAATACTCGATGAAAAGACACGTACTATTAATAGTACACCAAACCCGAAAGGGTTAAATATCAATATTTAAATTTAGTTACAGTATTTACATTTAAATAATGAAACCTAACTTCACCGATATATAGAATGTATGCTAAACGCTATATTATACTGCATAAAAATGAACTTTTGCTCTTTTTATAATAATATTTCTTTTATAAATATATATTTATAAAATATTATATAAAAGGTAATTGGAAATGTTCACTTAAAATTTCAGTCATATCCAGTGGCAAATAATTACATATTGTATTTATTTATTATTGTTTGTGCAGTTTTAATGAAATAAAAACTTTACAATAAAAGCTATATTAATTATATTGTATACACATATTTTATTGTTTTAATTTATTAACATTTTTTGTCGCAACATATTTTGATGTTCTCACGCTTACAATCAGCAAAGAGAAAATTCGGGTCAGAGCTGGACGTCTGCACTGGGTCGAATTTTTAGGACTAGGTTCAGCCCAGCCCGGCCCACACGAAAACTCTCTTGGCCAGATCAGTGTAAAATTAAAATTTTGGACAAAAATAAGAAAAAAACGGATCTACTCCGGCCCATGAAATAAATAATTAGATATGATAGGTCGGGTCAAACTTTTTCAGTATATTATAGATTATGTCTCTTCAAGACAATTACACAACAGCAGCCTTAATTATTATTTAGAAACCAAAGACTTTTCAACATTCAAATAAAGATTCATTAAAAAAACTGACGTAATTTAGAATAAAATACAAATGAAAGTTGTATAATAAAAATATATTTTTGAAAATATTTCTTTGTAATTTATTATGGCTGTTCTCAAATCCAAAGGAACTAGTTTCTGACACATTTCTGAATTAATTATTGACTAGAAATGTATAAAATGGGCAAGTTTTCTTATTCAGGACCTTCGTAATCGAATGGTGTTGCCCATTTTTTGATAAAGGCAAAAGATCTATAAAAAATACTGTAAAAAATACTGTCAAAGTCAGCATTTTGAATAAAATTTCACTAAGTGATAGCCTGGGAAAGAAGAAAAACCTGCCGGCATATGACAAGAATTTCTATAACTCAATAAGTAATTTATTTTACAAAATATGGAAATTAATATTCATTTCCAACCGTTTCAATAGTCCGACTTGGCAACTTTATACCTTTACAGTTGGAAATTAGTAAGAAAATCTGTCAGAAAGTCTCACGTTATTGAGCAGGGAATTTGAGAACCAACCACCTTAAGGCTGTTCTGAAAAGTTCTGCTCAACAAGCGCAAAACGTTTTGACACATTTACAAATTCATTTTTTAGCAGGAAGATATAAAATTGGAAGATCTGACTATGGAAGTGATATGGAATCGAATCGTGTTTTTAATTTTTTGATGAACAAATTACTGATTGAGTTATAAGCGATTTTGATCACGTGACAAACACATTTTTCACCCTTTCTTGAGTGGTTAGTCTTCTTTCGCACGGAAATTCGGTTCAAAACACCCACTTTGACACTATTTTCTGAGAGATCTATTGCAAAGAATCTGAAAAGATGCGTTCCCCCCCCCCCAAAAAAAAAAACCCGGAAAAAACAGTTAGATTAGATAGTTTCTGAACAACAACGCTTGCTAATTTTAAGCATTTCCGAACAAAAATAAATTAAAACTTATGTCATAAAGTTGCCCTTTTTAATTTGAGAATTTTGCCCTTAATGTATATTTTCTATGATTCCATCAACGGGGTTGGGGTTGGGGTTGATTTTTGACGGCCAATTATCTACACGAGGGATATAGGCCCAGGGGGAGTGCCCTCCGTGGGGGTCTTTCTAAGGGAACCTAATCCGTATTAACGCATGGAAGATCCACGGCTCGAAGAAAACCACGAAAACTCCGAACGATTAGGCCGACGGGCGCGATTGGGATCGAACCCAGCACCTCCCGTCTACCAGCTTCGAGAGCAGAACCTCTCGGCTACTGGTGGGGCCCGATTCCATCAACGGAAGTTCATTATGGTTATTACTATTTTTGAAAAACATACTGCCTGCCTGACACATCCTGCAAATAATTAATTCCAATTCTGCTATGTAGAAAAACAAATTTGATCCTCGTATAATCAATGTTCATGATATGTCCATGTAAGCTTGACACAAGTAATAACTCATTTTTAAAAGTACAAAGTTGGCAGATTTTGATAAATAAATTAATTAGTGAATTCTAAGTGATTTTGGTCGAATGATAACCATTTATTCACCTCTCTGTGACTATTTTTTCCCCCCGAAAATTCGGTTCAAAACGCCCATTTTGATGGTATTTTCTGAAAGATCTTTTACGTTTACCAAAAAAAACTGGAAAAGTCTTTCGATTACATAATTTCTGAAAAACAGCCACTGCCGATTGATGTATTCATGATTGAACATTGGGATTTTATAATTGAGCGCTTGGCGAAATCTCTTCGTTTCAACGCCAAGTAACACACGCGAATGCCTCTTTAATAAACCACTCTCCCTTTACAATCTCCCATCTTGACCTTTGGGGAGAAAACAGCAGGGAGGCAGTAATTATACCGTGCCAGGCGATGCTACACCCTTGGAAGAGACTTCGAAGAGAAAGTCCTCGTAAGAAAATGGAATGCGTGGGTTTATTTCAGAATCAGCGGATTATTCCGTAAAAATGAAATTCGACTTAATACCTATTTCGTTTGGAGAAAATAAATTTTTCCTCCGAAGTTTAGATCCTCGACCTATAGAGATTTTTCTATAGCATGCAACACTGCTAATACATCAATGGGGAAAAGGCAAAATTTAAGCGATTTCTTTTTCAGAAATAAGGATTTTTTTTTAATTCAAATAAATAAATTATTATTTTTCAATCTTAAACATGTTCAGTACACATTTATTTCAAATATTGCTTGGTTATCGTTGAAAATTACGAAGAAGTATGGCAAGCAAGAACGCTTTAAAAATAATCCTTTTACACATTTAATGTTTTTTCATTACATTAAAAAAAAACTATTTAAATGAACACATAGTTTAACACTAAGCTCTGATCTTTGTTAAACACGTAAGCCCTGTTTAGTTTCAATTCAACAATTCATTGAGCCACAAAAAAATTATATTTAAACATAACAACAATGCCAAAAAACAACAAAAAAACACGTCTTCTTAGAAAGAAACTTCCTCTTCAGCAGAGGCCAGGAGCCACCGGATATAACTCAGGTTTCTAAATTAGCCATAGATCGATGCACCAATTAGTTAGCTATTAAAAAATATGATTTTTACAACTGTTGACGAAATTTTAATTTTTGCATTTTTGGGTCAAATACTGTGTGACGCCGAGAAACATAACAAACTTAGGAAGTGTAATGCACATCTAAAAACATACTCTATTAAGTAAACCAAGTCATATTTCTGTACATGAGAGATGTAAATAAATATGAAAGTTAGTGCTTATCTTATAACATATGTTATAAAACCCACTCTTTCAAAGAATTCTATTCAGACGCGTAATACTGCGATCCTATGAATACCGCCATTGCTTCTTCTTCACTTGGCACAACTAGTTTATGTGTTACACTGCAGACAGCGCGACCTGTCTGGAAGAAAACATACCGCTCACCCGCAAGAAAAGCGACACATCTCGACAAAAGTAAATTTCACAGGAGAGGCAAAAGAAAATTCGCATGATTTTACTGTAACATGACATTATAGCACTTGGCTCTGCATGCTGGTGTAAAAAAGTGCATAAAAGCACAAAACCTTTAAGGATGAAGACGTAGGATGAGGTTTGGATTGTTAGATAATTTTACCTCCCTACACAATCCACCCCTTTTCTGTGGTCACGAATGCACCTAGAGCGTAATAAAGAAAATTTACGTATAACTACACTTATGAAACTGTTTGTGTAGCAAGACACGCCTATGACAGACCTATTAGTGGAATAAAACGCAAAATAATTTTTTGCGAGATGTGTCACTTTTCTTGTAAAACTTATTCATATTCAAAACTATCGTGAAACATCATTCGAAGTAATAAAATTATTTCGAGAAAAACAATATATTTCGTTGAATCAAATTCTTGAAAAGTAATAAATCTTGAAAGTCTTTTTATATTTTATTTTTGATTGCACACCAAGACGACACATTGCACATTTAAAATTTAACATTTAAAATAAGATAATAATTTCCGAGAATGCCATATAAATATGCATCTCAGCCAAGTATAAATATATTCTAAACATTTCGAGAAAATATATTCAAGCATCACTTCACTGCATTAAATCGCACTTGTTCATATAATTATTCACAATTCCGAGAAAAATATTTTTTCCCGACCAAACACAATTCGAGTTTTTTACTTACTAAAAGAATTCTAGCATCAGTCAGTTTTATTCGCGCTCTTTCGCAAACACACGTACCTAGCCACGTGATCTCGGCTATTTTTAGCTTTCTCCCCAACGCAAGGCAGAAGACATTTCGTAACATCTTGCGGGTGAGCGATATGTGGATCGTTTTAGGCCCCCTTCCCCTAATAATATTTTTTTTTCATCATCGGAGGCGACATTCAATTGTGAAAAAGCAGAATTCCTGTTTCCTGCTACTTTTAATGCCACGCCTACTTTACGATAGAACGCATTGCTTTAAACTAGGTCTAAATTTCTTTTAACTATGGTAAGAAATGATTTTATTTGTTAAGTAAATGATTAAATAATTAAATTAAGAAATATTTTAAAATTTTTGGAGGAAAAATATTTGTCTTTCTAATAGAAGAAAATTATTTATCTTGGACGTTTATCTTATTTATGACTACTTCTATATTATAAAGAACAAAAATGTCCGAGCGTAACGCTGACGTCATTTTGCGAATGGGAACAATTTTAAACGGTATCGCATTTTATTCATTTTCAAAGCTTTTTAAAATAAATTTCAAATATGATTTTTCTTTATCTGTCTCTATAACGCGCAGACGATTATGAAAGTTAAATCCGTTTGTACGTCAGATAATATGAATAGTTCAGCATTTGTTTCCCGGATAGAGGTTCCATAAAAAAGTTAAATCTTCACCAATAAAACTAATCGGATGTATCAATCCCAAAACTTTCTTCGATCTAATGCACGTTAATACTTCAAAATTCGCCGTCGCATTCCAAAGTTAATTGACAATCTATGTCCATCTTGAGGATTTTAAAGGATCTATTTACGTGAAAGTTAATATGAAATGAATTATTCTATTTATTATTATAATTATCAATGCGCAAATTCCGGTGCACGGCTGAAAATTCATTTCCTAATTAAAAAACACATTTCCAAATGATTGTCGTAAATATTTTTCGGTTTTAAAAGGGTTAGACTGTGTGAATTTTAAGAAATGTAAAATAAAGTATAACCGAATACATAGTTTCAACAATCAAACCATTGTTAGAAAATCATTTAAACTGAGTTACCGAATATAAAACAAGCAATATTTATGATTTAAATTCCGGTGCACGGCTTAAAATTAATTTCTTAATAAAAAAGCACATTTCAGAATGAATGACGTACAAATTTTTCGGTCTTAAAAGGGTTCGACTGTTTGAATTTATAGAAATGTAAAATAAAGTGATACCGAATACATTGTTTCAACAATGAAACCATTTTATAAAATCCCTTAAACTGAGATACCGAATATAAAACACGCAATATTTATGAATTAAATTCCGGTGCACGGCTGAAAATTCATTTCCATATAAAAAAGCACATTTCCAAATGAATAACGTAAACATTTTTCAGTTTTAAAAGGATTCGACTGTGTGAATTTTTAGTAATGTAAAATAAAGTGTAACAGAATACATTGTTTCAACAATCAAACCATTGTTAGAAAATCCCTTAAACTGAGATACCGAATATAAAACAAGCAATATTTATGAATTAAATTCCGGTGCACGTCTAAAAATTAATTTCCTAATAAAATACCACATTTCCAAATAAATAACGTAAAAATTTTTCGATTTTAAAAGGGTCTGACTGTGTGAATTTATAGAAATGTAAAACAGAGTGATACTGAATACATTGTTTCAATAATGAAACCATTGTTATAAAATTCAGTGAACTGAAATACCGAATAAAAAACACGAAATATTTATGAATTAAATTACGGTGCACGGCTTAAAATTAATTTCTTAATAAAAAAGAACATTTCAGAATGAATGACGTAAAAATTTTTCGGTCTTAAAAGGGTTCGACTGTTTGAATTTATAGAAATGTAAAAAAAAAGTGATACCGAATACATTGTTTCAACAATGAAACCATTAAAATAGCAATTATAGCCTTTGTGCAGGAATATTAAAAAGCAGTAAACCAACGTTTAAAATGCACAAATAATGGATGAAAAGCAGCAAACAGCTGTTTCGAATCTACAGCGAGATTCTTCTTCAGTGCAAGATAGGGAAAAAGGAACAGCGTGCTAGAAAAAGCAAGGCTGAGCAAAATGATAGACAGAGACGCGCTGCCTTATATACCCTATGCAGGTATCGAAAGCGCCTGAAACAACCAATGAGAGAGAAGCAGTGGAAACGACTGGGTGGACAAGTAGCGGCATCTACCCGAGAAGGAGAGAAAAAGAAACCAAAAAAGAGGAAATTAAATTAATGCTTTCCAAATACTTGGAAAATCTGGAGTACTGGATAAGTCATTGACTAAAGAGTGAGAATTTTTAATGATGTGGTAAGCTTCCCAAAAATCAAGATCAATGTTGAAGAACATTTTTGGATAATGGTGGCTGAGGAAAAATCGAACCTATGTTGAGAAGTCCAAGAATGTTGAGCAATAGAAGAACGTTTGAGCTCCTGATTTTTAACATAACCTTCATGCTCTTTTAAACGAAATCTAAGAGCACGTTTAGTCTGGCCAATATAAGAAAGGCCACACTGGCAAGAGATTTGGTAAATACCCCAGTTGTCAAGGCTATCAACGGGATGTTTGAGATTTGAAAAAGTGATTTTATTAACAGGAGAAAAAATAACATTAAAATCAAATCTTCTTAGGATTTTAGCAACTTGCTGACTAATTTTAGGAAAAAGTGGCAACACAACTGAAATATTAGAGTTGGAATTAGAATGCTTTTCAGAATGGACGGATTTCGTCAATTTCTTATAAATAGAATCAATAATATTAGAGGAATAACCACGATCAACAGCAATAGCTTTGATGTAATTAAGTTCAGCACTAAGTAACTGAGGAGTGGAACAAATATTGGTAGCCCGAAAAACAAAAGTATTGAAAGCAGCGAATTACTGGTTAGGGGGGTGAGAAGAATGCCTGTGAGGTGGGAGACTGACAGCAAAAGGTTTACGAAAGACGGTAGTCTGAAAGCCATTTTCACTACGAATAACAAGGACATCGAGGAAAGAAAGACAGTTATTGGTCTCAATTTCAGAGGTAAATTGAATGCAGGGATCAATGGAATTCATAATAGAGAGAATATGATTAATGTCCGAATTTATTTCAACCAGGACATAAACATCATCAACATAACGAACATAGAACGGAAATTTTAAAATTTCAAAAAGTTTGACCTCAAAATAGTGCATATAAATATCGCATAAAATTGGACTAAGAGGATTACCCATAGCCAAACCATCAATCATGCGGAAGAAATTACCATTGAAAACAAAAGTATTTTGCGACAAGCAAGCGCGAGTGAGAAGGATAAGTTCCTCGATTTCAAAATAGGAGAAATGGAATTCACAAAGCCTGTTCTTGAGGCAATCTAAAGCCCCCGCAACCGGAACGTTTGTAAATAATGATTTAACATCAAAAGAAACCATCATGTGACCCTGCGGCTTAAAATTATGAAGTTTTTTAACAAAATCAAAAGAATTCTTAACAGTGAAACAGTTACTGCTCAAAAGTGGGGAAAAAACAGAAACTAAATATTTGGCAAGCTTATAAGAAGCTGTACCGATACTAGAGACAATAGGTCTAAAAGGAATGTCAGGTTTATGGACCTTAGGTAAAGCATAAAACCTGGCACAATGCGCAATAGATGGAATAAGAGACTTCTTAAATTTAGCAGGAATAATGGAAGAAGACTTGATGGCAGACTTAATAGAGTTAATTTCACTAGTGGAAGGATGTTTACGGATGTCCACATAAGGACCATCTTTAATTAATTTAAGAGATTTTTCCAAATACGAAGATTTGTCGAGTAGAACAATCTGACCACCTTTGTCCGCCTTGGTAATGATGGATCAGAACGCAAATTTTTCAGACATTGTTTAACTGGATTTTTAAGATTGGGCTTATAAACATTAGAATTGAAATCAACAGTATTGACAATGAGATGCCTGATGGACTCTTTTTGAGAAGAAGATAGGGCGCTATGCTTAAAGGCCCTTTCAATAGGAGCAATTAGATTAGGTAAAGAAGGAAAAGCAGAGACAGCGAAATTGTTATTCAATTTGAGAGCATCGAGCTGATTGTCACTTAAAGAAACACTAGAAAGATTGACAACAACATTTTGGTTAACAACAGGCAAATTGCTAGAGTTGTTAACGACAGAACTTTTACAAAGTGCATTAAATTTGTTCTTTAAAACCGAACAATGAACAGAAGAAGCTGTGAGAACTCTACTCCATGACCTTCTGTCTATAGACTCAAAATCAGGTGTAGAATTAGCGAGGCTGATATGTAAGGAATATAACTCGCGTTCTATTTGAGCAATTTTATGGCGAGTCTCTTGAATCAAAGTTCTTAAAAGAGCTAATTTAGAACGAAATAAGACCTTGTCAATTCTATTAGAAGAAAATAAATTACAACGTATAGAAATGAAATTAGGAATAACCTTCTTACGCCTACAGTCAAGTAAGAAATGTAAGTGTTCCAAAAACCTGTACTTTTTTAATCGTAAATTACAAAATCTATTAATTTGAGACATTGTGGGAAAAAAAAAATTGAGAAAAAGAATAAAGAAAGAAATCACAGAAGAATAAAGGCCCGTTAAAGCCGAATACATTAAAATAGCAATTATAGACTTTGTGCAGGAATATTAAAAAGCAGTAAACCAACGTTTAAAATGCACAAATAATGGATGAAAAGCAGCAAACAGCTGTTTCGAATCTACAGCGAGATTCTTCTTCAGTGCAAGATAGGGAAAAAAGAACAGCGTGCTAGAAAAAGTAAGGCTGAGCAAAGTTAAAAGGGTCTGGCTGTGTGAATTTTCAGAAATGTAAAAAAAAAATGAAATTGAATACATTGTTTCAACAATTAAACCATTGTTATAAAATTCAGTTAACTGAGATACTGAATATAAAACACGCAATATTTCTGAATTAAATTCCGATGAACGGCTGAAAATTAATTTCCTAATAAAAAAGCACATTTTTTGTCACTTGTTTTTATAAATGTAAAATAAAGTGTAACCGAATACATTGTTTCAACAATCAAATTATTGTTAGAAGATCCCTTAAACTGAGATAAAGAATCTTAAACACGCAATATTTATGAATTTAATTCCGATACACGGCTGAAAATTCATTTCCTAATAAAAAAGCACATTTCCAAATGAATGTCGTAAAAATTTTTCAGTTTTAAAAGGGTTCGACTGTGTGAATTTTAAGAAATTTAAAATAAAGTGTAAACAAATACATTATTTCAAAAATCAAACCATTGTTAGAAAATCCCATAAACTGAGTTACCTAATATAAAACACGCAATATTTATGAATTAAAATCCTGTGCACGTCTAAAAATTAATTTCCTGATAAAAAACCACATTTCCAAATGAATAACATAAAACTTTTTCGGTTTTAAAAGGGTTCGACTGTGTGAATTTTTAGAAATGTACAATAAAGTGAAACCGAATACATTGTTTCAACAAGGAAACCATTGTTATAAAATTCAGTAAACTGAGATACCGAATATAAAACACGCAATATTTATGAATTAAAATCCTGTGCACGGCTGAAAATTAATTTCCTAATAAAAAAGCACATTTCCAAATGTATGACGTAAAATTTTTTTGGTTTTAAAAGGGTTCGACTGTGTGAATGTTTAGAAATGTACAATAAAGTGAAACCGAATAAATTGTTTCAGCAATCAATCCATTGTTAGAAAATCACTTAAACTTAGATACCGAATATAAAAGAAGCAATATTTATGAATTAAATTCCGATGCACGGCTGAAAATTCATTTTCTATTTAAAAAGCACATTTCCAAATGAATGACGTAAAATTTTTTCGGTTTTAAAAGGGATCGACTGTGTGAATTTTAAGAAATCTAAAATAAAGTGAAACCGAATACAATGTTTCAACAATCAAACCATTGTTAGAAAATCCCTAAAACTGAGATAAATAATCTAAGACACGCAATATTTATGAATTAAATTCCTGTGCACGGCTGAAAATTAATTTCCTAATAAAAAAGGACATTTCCAAAAGAATGACGTAAAAATTTTTCGGTTTTAAAAGGATTCGGCTGTGCGAATTTACAGAAATGTAAAATAAAAACAATGAAAACATTGTTAAAAAATTCACTAAACTGAGATACTGAATATAAAACACGCAATATTTATGTAATAAATTCCAGTGCACGGCTGATAATTAAATTCCTAATAAAAAAGTACATTTCCAAAATGAATGACGTAAAATTTGTTTGGTTTTAAAAGGTTTCGACTGTGTGAATTTTTAGAAATATAAAAGAAAGTGGAACCGAATAAATTGTTTCAACAATCAAACCATTGTTAGAAAATTCCTTAAACTGAGATACATAATCTAAAACACGCAATATTTATGAATTAAATTCCGGTGCACGGCTGAAAATTAATTTTCTAATAAAGAAAGCACATTTGAAAAAGAACGACGTAAAAATTTTTCATTTTTAAAAAGGTTCGACTTTGTAAATTTTTAGAAATGTAAAATAAAGTGAAACCGAATACATTGTTTCAACAATAAAACCATTGTTATAAAATTCAGTAAACTGAGATACAGAATATAAAACACGCAATATTTATGAATTAAATTCCGGTGCACGGCTGAAAATTAATTTCCTCATAAAAAATCACATTTCCAAATGAATGTCGTAAAAATTTTTAGGTTTTAAAAGGGTTCGACCGTGTGAATTTTACGAAATGTAAAATAAAGTGAAACCGAATACAATGTTTCAACAATCAAACCATTCTTAGAGAATCCCTTAAACTCAGATACATAATCTAAAACACGCAATATTTATGAATTAAATTCCGGTGCACGGAAAATTAATTTCCTAATAAAAAAGCACATTTCCAAGTGAATGACGTAAAAATTTTTCGGTTTTAAAAGGGTTCGACTGTGTAATTTTTTAGAAGTGTAAAATAAAATGAAACCGAATGCATTGTTTCAACAATACAACCATTGTTATAAAATTCCATAAACTGACATACCGAATATAAAACACGCAATATTTATGAATTAAATTCCGGTGCAGGGGTGAAAATTAATTTCGAAATTATAAAACACATTTCCAAATGAATGACGTAAAACATTTTCGGTTTTAAAAGGGTTCGACTGTGTGAATTTTTAGTAATGTAAAATAAAGTGTAACCGAATACATTGTTTCAACAATCAAACCATTGTTAGAAAATCCCTTAAACTTAGATACCGAATATAAAACAAGAAATTTTTTGAATTAAATTCCGGTGCACGTCAAAAAATTAATTTCCTAATAAAAAATCACATTTCCAAATGAATGACGTAAACATTTTTCGGTTTTAAAACGGTTCGACTGTGTAAATTTTTTGAAATGTAAATTAAAGTCAAACCGAATACATTGTTTCAGCAATAAAACCATTATTATAAAATTCAGTAAACTGAGATACCGAATATAAAACACGCAATATTTATGAATTAAATTCCGGTGCACGGTTCAAAATTAATTTCCTAATGAAAAAACACATTTCCAAAAGGATGACGTAAAAATTTTTCGGTTTTAAAAGTGTTCGACTGTGTGAATTTATAGAAATGTTAAATAAAGTGTATCGGATACATTGTTTCAACAATCAAACCATTGTTAGAAAATCCCTTAAACTGAGATACCGAATATAAAACAAGAAATATTTTTGAATTAAATTCCGGTGCACGACTGAAAATTAATTTTCTAATAAAAAAGCACATTTGCAAATAAATGACGTAAAAATTTTTCGGTTTTAAAAGGATTCGACTGTGTGAATTTATAGAAATGTAAAATAAAGTATATCGAATACATTGTTTCAACAATGAAACCATTGTTATAAAATTCACTTAACTGAGATTCCGAATATAAAACACGCAATATTTATGTATTAAATTCCAGTGGATGGCTGGAAATTAATTTCCTATTAAAAAAGTACATATCCAAATGAATGACGTAAGATTTGTTTGGTTTTAAAAGGTTTCGGCTGTGTGAATTTTTAGAAATATAAAATAAAGTGTAACCGAAAACATTGTTTCAACAATCAATTCATTGTTAGAAAATCCCTTAAACTGAGATACCGAATATAAAACACGTAATATTTATGAAATAAATTCCGGTTCACGGCTGAAAATTAATTTTCTAATAAAAAAGCACATTTGCAAAAGAATGACGTAAAACTTTTTCGGTTTTAAAAAGGTTCGGCTTTGTGAATTTTTAGAAATGTAAAATAAAGTATATCGAATACATTGTTTCAACAATGAAACCATTGTTATAAAATTCACTAAACTGAGATACCGAATATAATACACGCAATATTTATGAATTAAATTTCGGTGCACGGTTGAAAATTAATTTCCTAATAAAAAAGCACATTTCCAAATGAATAACGTAAAAATTTTTCGGTTTTAAAAGGGTTTGACTGTGTAAATTTTTAGAAGTGTAAAATAAACTGTAACCGAATACATTGTTTCAACAATCAAACCATTGTTAGAAAATCCCTTAAACTGAGATACCGAATATAAAACATGCAATATTTATTAATTAAATTCCGGTGCGCTGCTAAAAATTAATTTCCTGATAAAAAAGCACATTTCCAAAAGAATGACGTAAAAATTTTAAGTTTTAAAATGGTTCGACTGTGTGAATTTATAGAAATTTAAAATAAAGTATATCGAATACATTGTTTCAACAATGAAACCATTGTTATAATATTGACTTAACTGAGATACCGAATATAAAACAAGCAATAATTATGTATTAAATTCCAGTGCATGGCTGAAAATTAATTTCCTAATAAAAAAGTACATTTTCAAATGAATGACGTAAAATTTGTTTGGTTTTAAAAGGTTTCGACTGTGTGAATTTTTAGAGGTGTAAAATAAAGTGAAACCGCTTAAATTGTTTCAACGATCAAACCATTGTTAGAAAATCTCTTAAACTGAGATACATAATCTAAAACACGCTATAATTATGAATTAAATTCCGGTGCGCTGCTGAAAATTAATTTTCTAATAAAAAAGCACATTTCCAAAAGAATGACGTAAAAATTTTTAGGTTTTAAAATTGTTGGACTGTGTGAATTTATAGAAATTTAAAATAAAGTATATCGAATACATTGTTTCAACAATGAAACCATTGTTATAAAATTGACTTAACTGAGATACCGAATATAAAACACGCAATATTTATGTATTAAATTCCAGTGCATGGCTGAAAATTAATTTCCTAATAAAAAAGTACATTTCCAAATGAATGACGTAAAATTTGTTTGGTTTTAAAAGGTTTCGACTGTGTGAATTTTTAGAGGTGTAAAATAAAGTGAAACCGCTTAAATTGTTTCAACGATCAAACCATTGTTAGAAAATCCCTTAAACTGAGATACATAATCTAAAACACGCTATAATTATGAATTAAATTCCGGTGCACGGATGAAAATTAATTTTCTAATAAAAAAGCACATTTGCAAATGAATGATGTAAAATTTTTTCGGTTTTAAAAGGGTTCGACTGTGTGAATTTTTAGAAATGTTAAATAAAGTGAAACGGAATAAATTGTTTCAACAATCAAGCCATTGTTTGAAAATCACGTAAACTGAGATACATAGTCTAAAAGACGCAATATTTATGAATTAAATTCCGGTGCACGGAAAATTAATTTCCTAATAAAAAAGTACATATCCAAATGAATGACGTAAGATTTGTTTGGTTTTAAAAGGAATAGGCTGTGTGAATTTTTAGAAATATAAAATAAAGTGTAACCGAATACATTGTTTCAACAATCAATTCATTGTTAGAAAATGCCTTAAACTGAGATACCGAATATAAAACACGTAATATTTATGAAATAAATTCCGGTTCACGGCTGAAAATTATTTTTCTAATAAAAAAGCACATTTGCAAAAGAACGACGTAAAACTTTTTCGGTTTTAAAAAGGTTCGACTGTGTGGATTTTTAGTAATATAAAATAAAGTGTAACCGAATACATTGTTTCAACAATCAAACCATTGTTATAAAATCCCTTAAACTGAGATACCGAATATAAAACAAGAAATATTTTTGAATTAAATTCTGGTGCACGTCAAAAAATTAATTTCCTAATAAAAAATCACATTTCCAAATGAATGACGTAAACATTTTTCGGTTTTAAAATTGTTCGACTGTGTAAATTTTTTGAAATGTAAATTAAAGTCAAACCGAATACATTGTTTCAACAATAAAACCATTATTATAAAATTCAGTAAACTGAGTTACCGAATATAAAACACGCAATATTTATGAATTAAATTCCGGTGCACGGCTCAAAATTAATTTCCTAATGAAAAAGCACATTTCCAAAAGAATGACGTAAAAATTTTTCGGTTTTAAAAGTGTTCGACTGTGTGAATTTATAGAAATGTTAAATAAAGTGTATCGAATACATTGTTTCAACAATCAAACCATTGTTAGAAAATCCCTTAAACTGAGATACCGAATATAAAACAAGAAATATCTTTGAATTAAATTCCGGTGCACGACTGAAAATTAATTTTCTAATAAAAAAGCACAATTGCAAATAAATGACGTAAAAATTTTTCGGTTTTAAAAGGATTCGACTGTGTGAATTTTTAGAAATGTAAATTAAAGTGAAACGGAATAAATTGTTTCAACAATCAAGCCATTGATAGAAAATACCTTAAACTGAGATACATAATCTAAAACACGCAATATTTATGAATCAAATTCCGGTGCACGGCTGAAAATTAATTTCCTAATAAAAAAGCACATTTCCAAAAGAATGAAGTAAAAATTTTTCGGTTTTAAAAGTGTTCGACTGTGTGAATTTATAGAAATGTAAAATAAAGTATATCGAATACATTGTTTCAACAATGAAACCATTGTTATAAAATTGTGAAGCGTAAATTGTTCTGTGATAAGCGCTGTAGTAAAAATTCATATAGTTTGGCTTTGAAATAGGTTATTTGAAATATGAAATGTTAAAATTAAAGATTGCATTCATGTATGCTATGCATCATTAGAACTATAAACGTAGTATTAATATTTTAAGCAACTTGATGGATGAAAATTCAGAAATCTTCGATGTGTAAGATGAAACATATGATAATTTGGTTAATAATATGGATAGAATAACTCAGGCTATTCATGTATACTGTGTATCATTAAACTATAAAGACAGTATTTATGTTTTACGCAACTTGATGGATGATAATTCGAAAATCTTCGAAATGCAAGGTGAACCATAAGACAATTTGATTAATAATATGAGCAGAATAATCTAGACTAGTCCGAATTTCACTGAATCATAAAGTATAGAATATGATTAAATAATGTTTTGTGTGTAAAAATTAAGTTCGAATGTGATAAATTATGGAAATTGGTTTGTAAACTGTTATTTTTATGTGTACAATCACGAAAATATGTGTTTTAAATGTGAAATTTCCAGTTATTGATAAGATTATTTTTTTGTTTAATTATGAATATTTCTTGAGGTGTATGTCATCAAAGTGTTAAAATCTTACAAATTCGATGTAAATTTGTTAAAATTATGTAATGTTAAAATATATAGGAGCAAGAATCGAGTTTGATGCAGATAAGTATTGCTGTAAAGGTCAATTCGTTGTTGAATTTCAAGAAATTGTGTTAAAACAGGGTTTTCTATAAGGAGTTGATGTAATTTCAGTTACAGTCCTTGGAAAATTAATTCAAAAGTAGTTATCTGCTATTTTTTAAAAGGTAATAGTGAAAAGATCTAAGTAATATTCGCTCTTACATGTGAAAATTTCAAATATTTTGGTTTGAAATATAGACTATTCGAAATATGAAATGTTTGAAAATTAAAGTTTGTGTTCATGTATACCCTGTATCATTAGAAAACTGTAAAGATAGCATTCATATTTGAAACAACTTGATGTGTGATCGTTCTGTGATTTAATAATTTTCTGATAAATGAAAAAAAACAGTTTTTAAAATTATGTAATGGTAAAATATATAGGAGCAGGAATCGAGTTTGATGTAGATAAGTATTGCAATAATTCAAAAATCTTCGATGCCCTTGTAGCGCAATCGGATAGCGCATATGGCTGTTAACCATGGGGTTGGCGGTTCGAATCCGTCCAAGGGCGAATAATTATTTTATTTTTATTTATTTATTTATTTATTTTTTACTTAGTAAGATTGGGGGCTTCAAGAATTCATTTGTTTTTCATTTTGAGGGAAAGTTATGCACTAAGCAATTATTTAATAACTTTTTTTTTAATTATGTTTAAGTTTTAATGTGCTGCTAATTCGTCTCGTTTCACCCAATGCTATAAAATTATAGGAGGTGCTCTTGTTTTTTAACTCATAGGATTGGTTTAAAAAGTGAAAATCGGTGAATTTCGTTAAATCTGAAAGTACTGGATTTGATTAAATAATGCTTTGTGTATAAAAATTAAGCTTGAATGTACAAAAATTTAGTTAAATGTAATAAAAATAACGATATTAGTTTGTAAACTCGTATTTTTATCCACATTCATGAAAATATTTTTAAAATGTGTAATTTTCAGTTATTGATTAGATTAAAATTAATTAATTTTGTTTAGTAATGAGTATTTCTTGAAGTGTGTCTCGTTGAAAAGTTAAAATTCTACAAAGGTAGCATCTAAAAGGAGGATAAAATCTCAAACTAGTGTAAAAGTTAATCAAATTCGTTTAAATTTGTCTTTTATCATTAAAGAATAATATTTTCCCTAGTTATTTGTTCAATTATTAAAATTCATTAAGGTAATGATTTTCAAAAACTGAAATAAATGTTTAAATTTCCCTTTTAAGTTGAAATCCTCGTATCTTTCCTCTTTTATGCTGATATTCTGATCTTTTTCCTTAAAAATTGATATTTTCCATTGTTTTACTTAATTATTAATATTCATTAAGATGCTGTTCATTCAAAATTCGGATATATGTACAAAATCTCGAATGTGTCAATGATTAAATGAACTCATAAAACAATTTTACTCATTTACAGTTTCCAACTAGTGTAAGAGTCAATCAAATTCGTTTAAATTTGTCTTCTTTCATTAAAATATAATATTTTCCTTTGTTATTTTTTCACTTATAAAAATTCATTAAGGTTATGGTTGTTCAAAACTAAAATAAATGTTTACATCTTTCATGCAACAGTTGTAAAGAATTCAGTCTCTTTTTACTTAAAAACTGATATTTTTCTTGAACGGAAACATTTTCTGTTATGTTTTGTAGTTTACCAGGTGCAGTAAACACGAACTAAAAAATTGGTTCGAATATGACGTCAGAGAAGGTTTGTGATCCCTTCCCAAGTTTGAAGAATGCTAAGGGTAGCATGCAGTGAATGGGATCTTGAATTATTATCTTATTACTAGCCCTATCGAAAAGATTCTGTTGAATCTGCTAAAATTAAGGAAATTAGATTGAATATATTTTGGGTTATAATCGTGTAAGGAATTAAATATTACATAACTAACGTCTAAAAAAGGACGATAAAATCTCAAAGTAGTGTAAATGTTAACCGAATTCGTTTAAATGTGTCTTTTTCATAAAAAAGAAATATTTTCCTTTGTTCTACTTAATTATTAATAATCATTAAGGTAATGATTGTTCAAAACTAAAATATAAGTTTATATCTTTCATTTAACAGTTGAGAAGAAGCATAGAAATTGATATTTTTCTTGAATGTAAACATTTTCCCGATATGCTTTTGTGACGTCAAACTCTATTGTTGTGTTCCCCCATGTTTAGGGAATGTGAGCGGTTGACGATAGTGAATAGGGGTTGAAATTATTTTTTCTTATACCAGACTTGTTGAAAATATTCTGTTGAATCTTCTAAAAATTAAGGAAATTAGCTTGTAAACTCTTATTTTTATATGTACAATCATGAAAAAAAAAATATATATATATATATATATATATATTTAATGATAAATTTTCAGTTATTGATTAAGCTGAAAATTGAATTTATTTTGATTAATTAATATATGTCTTAGGACGTATTTGTCTAAGGTTTTAAATCTTACATAACTAGTGTTTAAATGTCTGTTAAAATCTCAAACTTGTATAAAAGTTAATAAAATTCATCTTTTTATTCCATATTAACTTTTGTTATTTGTTCAGTTAATCAAAATTAATTAAGGTGAGGGTTGTTCTCAAACTGAAATTTATGTTTAAATTTCCATTTTAAGACGACACTCTCATTTTATGGTTGGAAAAAAAAAAATCTGCTTTTTCCATTAAAATTTATATTTTTTTGTTATTTTGCATAATTAATAATACTCATTAAGGTAAAGATTGTTCAAAATTCAAATATATGTTTAACTTTCTCAATTTAAGTTGATATTCTGATCTTGTAGTTGAAAATAATCTACAGAAATCGACTTTTTTCCTTTAAAATTGTTATTATTCATTGTTTTGCTTAATTAACAATACTCATTAAGGTAAAGAATGTTCAAAATTCAAATATATGTTTAACTTTCTCAATTTAAGTTGATATTCTGATCTTGTAGTTGAAAATAATCTACAGAAATCGTCTTTTTTCCTTTAAAATTGTTATTTTTCATTGTTTTGCTTAATTAATAATGCTCATTAAGATGTTAATCATCCAAAATTCAAATATATGTTTAACTTTCTCCATTTAAGTTGATATTCTGATCTTGCAGTTGAAAGAAAATCTACAGAAATCAGCTTTTTTACTTTAAAATTGTTATTTTCCATTATTTTGCTTAATTAATAATACTCATTACGGTAAAAGTTGTTCAAAATTAAATGTAAATTTAATCTCCATCTTATAGTATGATAATCTAGTTGATCTAACGTTCAACTCTCATGTTATAGCAGAAAAAGACACTAAAAACGCCATTTTTCCCGCTGGGGGGCGGTGACGGAGGGGGAACGGGAGGGGGCACGGTGCCCCTGTACCCCCTCCTGAGCCCGAACTCTTATTTTCCTACTACTTCCGGTGCACGGCTGAAAATTAATTTCATAATAAAAAATCACATTTCCAAAAGAATGACGTAAAAATTTTTCGGTTTGAAAATGGTTCGACTGTCTGAATATATAGAAATTTAAAATAAAGTATATCGAATACATTGTTTCAACAATGAAACCATTGTTATAAAATTGACTTAACTGAGATACCGAATATAAAACACGCAGTATGTATGTATTAAATTCCAGTGCATGGCTGAAAATTAATTTCCTAATAAAAAAGTACATTTCCAAATGAATGACGTAAACATTTTTCGGTTTTAAAAGAGTTCGACTGTGTAAATTTTTAGAAGTGTAAAAAAAAGTGAAACAGAATACATTGCTTCATTAATGAAACCATTGTTATAAAATTCAGTAAACTGAGATACCGAATATCATACATGCAATATTTATGAATTAAATTCCGGTGCACGGGTGAAAATTAATTTCCTAATAAAAAAGCACATTTCCAAATAAATTACGTAAAATTTTTTTTCGTTTTAAAAGGTTTCGACTGTGTGAATTTTTAGAAATGTTAAATAAAGTGAAACGGAATAAATTGTTTCAACAATCAAGCCATTGTTAGAAAATCACTTAAACTGAGATACATAATCTAAAACACGCAATATTTATTAATTAAATTCCGGTGCACGGCTGAAAATTAATTTCCTAATAAAAACGCACTTTTCCAAAAGAATGACGTAAAATTTTTTACGTTCTAAAAGGGTTGGGCTGTGTAAATTTTTAGAAATGTGAAATAATGTATATCAAATACATTGTTTCAACAATGAAACCATTGTTATAAAATTGACTAAACTGAGATACCGAATATAAAACACGCAAAATTTATCTATTAAATTCCGGTGCATGCCTGAAAATTAATTTCCTAATAAAAAAGCACATTTGCAAAAGAACGACGTAAAAATTTTTCGGTTTTAAAAAGGTTCGGGTTTTGTGAATTTTTAGAAATGTAAAATAAAGTGTAACCGAATACATTCTTTCAACAATCAAACCATTGTTATAAAATTCCATAAACTGACATACCGAATATAAAACACGCAATATTTATGAATTAAATTCCGGTGCATTGGTGAAACTTAATTTCGTAATTAAAAAACACATTTCCAAATGAATAAAGTAAAACATTTTCGGTTTTAAAAGGGTTCGACTGTGTGAATTTTTAGTAATGTAAGATATAGTGTAACCGAATACATTGTTTCAACAATCAAACCATTGTTAGAAAATCCCTTAAACTGAGATAACGAATATAAAACAAGAAATGTTTTTGAATTAAATTCCGGTGCACGTCAAAAAATTAATTTCCTAATAAAAAATCACATTTCCAAATGAATGACGTAAACATTTTTCGGTTTTAAAAGGGTTCGACTGTGTAAATTTAGAGAAATGTAAAATAAAGTATATCGAATACATTGTTTCAACAATGAAACCATTGTTATAAAATTGACTTAACTGAGATACCGAATATAAAACACGCAATATTTATGTATTAAATTCCAGTGCATGTCTGAAAATTAATTTCCTACTAAAAAAGTACATGTCCAAATGAATGACGTAAAATTTGTTTGGTTTTAAAAGGTTTCGGCTGTGTGAATTTTTAGAAATATAAAATAAAGTATAACCGAATACATTGTTTCAGCAATCAATTCATTGTTAGAAAATCCCTTAAACTGAGATACCGTATATAAAACACGTAATATTTATGAAATAAATTCCGGTTCACGGCTGAAAATTAATTTTCTAATAAAAAAACATATTTGCAAAAGAATGACGTAAAAATTTTTCGGTTTTAAAAGTGTTCGACTGTGTGAATTTATAGAATTGTAAAATAAAGTGTATCGAATACATTGTTTCAACAATGAAACCATTGTTATAAAATTCACTAAACTGAGATACCGAATATAAAACACGCAAAATTTATGTATTAAATTCCGGTGCACCGCTGAAAATTAATTTCCTCTAATAAAAAATCACATTTCCAAAATTATGACGTAAAAAGTTTTCGGTTTTAAAAGGGTTCGACTGTGTGAATTTATAGAAATATAAAATAAAGTATATCGAATACATTGTTTCAACAATGAAACCATTGTTATAAAATTGACTTAACTGAGATACCGAATATAAAGCACACAATATTTATGTATTAAATTCCAGTGCATGGCTGAAAATTAATTTCCTGATAAAAAAGCACATTTCCAAATGAATGACGTAAAATTTGTTTAGTTTTAAAAGGTTTCGACTGTGAGAATTTTTAGAAGTGTAAAATAAAGTGAAACCGAATATATTGTTTAACAATCAAACCATTGTTAGAAAACCTTTAAACTGAGATACATAATCTAAAACATGCTATAATTATGAATTAAATTCCGGTGCACGGCTGAAAATTAATTTTCTAATAAAAAAGCACATTTGCAAAAGAACGACGTAAAAAATTTTCGGTTTTAAAAAGGTTCGGGTTTGTGAATTTTTAGAAATGTAAAATAAAGTGTAAACGAATACATTCTTTCAAAAATCAAACCATTGTTAGAAAATCCCTTAAACTGAGATACCGAATATAAAACACGCAATATTTATGAATTAAATTCCAGTGCACGGAAAGTTAATTTCCTAATAAAAAAGCACATTTCCAAGTGAATGACGTAAAATTTTTTCGGTTTTAAAAGTGTTCGACTGTGTAAATTTTTAGAAGTGTAAAATAAAATGAAACCGAATGCATTGTTTCAACAATAAAACCATTGTTATAAAATTCCATAAACTGACATACCGAATATAAAACACGCAATATTCATGAATTAAATTCCGGTGCATTGGTGAAACTTAAATTCGTAATTAAAAAAGACATTTCCAAATGAATAAAGTAAAACATTTTCGGTTTTAAAAGGGTTCGACTGTGTGAATTTTTAGTAATGTAAGATAAAGTGTAACCGAATACATTGTTTCAACAATCAAACCATTGTTAGAAAATCCCTTAAACTGAGATAACGAATATAAAACAAGAAATATTTTTGAATTAAATTCCGGTGCACGTCAAAAAAATAATTTCCTAATAAAAAAGCACATTTCCAAAAGAATGACGTAAACATTTTTCGGTTTTAAAAGGGTTCGACTGTGTGAATTTATAGAAATGTAAAATAAAGTATATCGAATACATTGTTTCAACAATCAAACCAATGTTAGAAAATCTCTTAAACTGAGATACGCTATAATTATGAATTAAATTCCGGTGCACGGCTGAAAATTAATTTTCTAATAAAAAAGCACATTTGCAAATAAATGACGTAAAAAGTTTTCGGTTTTTAAAACAGTTCGACTGTGTAAATTTTTAGAAGTGTAAAAAAAAGTGAAACAGAATACATTGCTTCAACAATGAAACCATTGTTATAAAATTCAGTAAACTGAGATACCGAATATCATACACGCAATATTTATGAATTAAATTCCGGTGCATGGCTGAAAATTAATTTTCTAATAAAAAAGCACATTTGCAAATGAATAACGTAAAATTTTTTCGGTTTTAAAAGGGTTCGACTGTGTGAATTTTTAGAAATGTTAAATAAAGTGAAACGGAATAAATTGTTTCAACAATCAAGCCATTGTTAGAAAATCACTTAAACTGAGATACATAATCTAAAACACGCAATATTTATTAATTAAATTCCGGTGCACGGCTGAAAATTAATTTCCTAATAAAAACGCACTTTTCCAAAAGAATGACGTAAAATTTTTTCCGTTCTAAAAGGGTTGGGCTGTGTAAATTTTTAGAAATGTGAAATAATGTATATCGAATACATTGTTTCAACAATGAAACCATTGTTATAAAATTCACTAAACTGAGATATCGAATATAAAACACGCAGTATGTATGTATTAAATTTCAGTGAATGGCTGAAAATTAATTTCCTAATAAAAAAGTACATTTCCAAATGAATAACGTAAAAAATTTTCGGTTTTAAAAGGGTTCGACTGTGTAAATTTTTAGAAGTGTAAAATAAAGTGTAACCGAATACATTGTTTCAACAATCAAACAATTGTTAGAAAATCCCTTAAACTGAGATACATAATCTAAAACACGAAATATTTATGAATTAAACTCCGGTGCACAGCTGAAAATTAATATTCTAATAAAAAAGCACATTTGCAAAAGAATGACGTAAAAATTTTTCGGTTTTAAAAAGGTTCGGCTGTGTGAAATTTTAGAAATGAAAAATAAAGTGTAACCGAATACATTGTTTCTACAATCAAACCATTGTTAGAAAATCCCTTAAACTGAGATACCGAATATAAAACATGTAATATTTATTAATTAAATTCCGGTGCGCTGCTGAAAATTAATTTCCTAATAAAAAAGCACATTTCCAAAAGAATGACGTAAAAATTTTTCGGTTTTAAAATGGTTCGACTGTCTGAATATATAGAAATTTAAAATAAAGTATATCGAATACATTGTTTCAACAATGAAACCATTGTTATAAAATTGACTTAACTGAGATACCGAATATAAAACACGCAGTATGTATGTATTAAATTCCAGTGCATGGCTGAAAATTAATTTCCTAATAAAAAAGTACATTTCCAAATGAATGACCTAAACATTTTTCGGTTTTAAAAGAGTTCGACTGTGTAAATTTTTAGAAGTGTAAAAAAAAGTGAAACAGAATACATTGCTTCAACAATGAAACCATTGTTATAAAATTCAGTAAACTGAGATACCGAATATCATACACGCAATATTTATGAATTAAATTCCGGTTCACGGCTGAAAATTAATTTCCTAATAAAAAAGCATATTTCCAAATAAATTACGTAAAATTTGTTTCGTTTTAAAAGGTTTCGACTGTGTGAATTTTTAGAAGTGTAAAATAAAGTGAAACGGCATAAATTGTTTCAACAATCAAACCATTGTTAGAAAATCCCTTAAACTGAGATACATAATCTAAAACACGCTATAATTATGAATTAAATTCCGGTGCATCGCTGAAAATTAATTTTCTAATAAAAAAGCACATTTGCAAATGAATAACGTAAAATTTTTTCGGTTTTAAAAGGGTTCGACTGTGTGAATTTTTAGAAATGTTAAATAAAGTGAAACGGAATAAATTGTTTCAACAATCAAGCCATTGTTAGAAAATCACTTAAACTGAGATACATAATCTAAAACACGCAATATTTATTAATTAAATTCCGGTGCACGGCTGAAAATTAATTTCCTAATAAAAACGCACTTTTCCAAAAGAATGACGTAAAATTTTTTCCGTTCTAAAAGGGTTGGGCTGTGTAAATTTTTAGAAATGTGAAATAAAGTGTAACCGAATACATTCTTTCAACAATCAAACCATTGTTAGAAAATCCCTTAAACTGAGATACATAATCTAAAACACGCAATATTTATGAATTAAATTCCGGTGCACGTCTGTAAATTAGTTTCCTAATAAAAAAGCACATTTCCTAATGAATGTCGTAAAACTTTTTCGGTTTTAAAAGGGTTCGACTGTGTAAATTTTTTGAAGTGTAAAATAAAGTGAAACCGAATACATTGCTTCAATAAAGAAACCATTGTTATAAAATTCAGTAACTGAGATACCGAATATAAATCACTCAATATTTATTAATTAAATTCCGGTGCACGGCTGTAAATTAATTTCCTAAGAAAAAAGCACATTTCCTAATAAATTACGTAAACATTTTCTGTTTTAAAAGGATTCGACAGTGTGAATTTTTAGAAATTTAAAATAGAGTGAAACCGATTATATTGTTTCAACAATCAAACCATTGTTAGAAAATCTCTTAAACTTTGATACCGAATATAAAACAAGCAATATTTATGAATTAAATTCCGGTGCACGGCTGAAAATTAATTTCCTATTAAAAAATCACATATCCATATGAATGTCGTAAAATTTTTTCTGTTTTAAAAGGGTTCGACTGTGTGAATTTTAAGAAATATAATATAAAGTGAAGCAGAATACATTGTTTCAACAATCAAACTATTGTTAAAGAATCCCTTAAACTCAGATACATAATCTAAATCACGCATGACACACATTTTCATTTACATTTCCAAAAGAATGACGTAAAAATTTTTCGGTTTTAAAAGTGTTCGACTGCGTGAATTTATAGAAATGTAAAATAAAGTGTATCGAATACATTGTTTCAACAATCAAACCATTGTTAGAAAATCTCTTAAACTGAGATACATAATCTAAAACACGCAATAATTATGAATTAAATTCCGGTGCTCGGCTGAAAATTAATTTTCTAATAAAAAAGCACATTTGCAAATAAATGACGTAAAAATTTTTCGGTGTTAAAAGGATTCGACTGTGTGAATTTTTAGAAATGTAAAATAAAGTGAAACGGAATAAATTGTTTCAACAATCAAGCCATTGTTAGAAAATCACTTAAACTGAGATACATAATCTAAAACACGCAATATTTATTAATTAAATTCCGGTGCACGGCTGAAAATTAATTTCCTAATAAAAACGCACTTTTCCAAAAGAATGACATAATTTTTTTTTCCTTTCTAAAAGGGTTGGGCTGTGTAAATTTTTAGAAATCCTAAATAATGTATATCGAATACATTGTTTCAACAATGAAATCATTGTTATAAAATTCACTAAACTGAGATACCGAATATAAAACACGCAAAATTTATGTATTAAATTCCGGTGCATGGCTGAAAATTAATTTCCTAATAAAAAAGCACATTTGCAAAAGAACGACGTAAAAATTTTTCGGTTTTAAAAAGGTTCGGGTTTGTGAATTTTTAGAAATATAAAATAAAGTGTAACCGAATACATTCTTTCAACAATCAAACCATTGTTAGAAAATCCCCTAACCTGAGATGCCGAATATAAAACACGCAATATTTAACAATTAAATTCCGGTGCACGGCTGAAAATTAATTTCCTAATAAAAAAGCACATTTCCAAAAGAATGACGTAAACATTTTTCGGTTTTAAAAAGGTTCGGCTTTGTGAATTTTTAGAAATTTAAAATAAAGTATATCGAATACATTCTTTCAACAATCAAACCATTGTTAGAAAATCCCTTAAACTGAGATATCGAATATAAAACACGCAAAATTTATGTATTAAATTCCGATGCACGGCTGAAAATTAATTTCCTAATAAAAAATCACATTTCCAAATGAATGTCGTAAAAATTTTTCGTTTTTAAAAGGGTTCGACTGTGTAAATTTTTTGAAGTGTAAAATAAAGTGAAACCGAATACATTGCTTCAATAATGAAACCATTGTTAGAAAATCCCTTAAACTGAGATACATAATCTAAAACACGCAATATTTATGAATTAAACTCCGGTGCACAGCTGAAAATTAGTTTCCTAATAAAAAAGCAAATTTCCTAATAAATTACGTAAAAATTTTCTGTTTTAAAAGGGTTCGATAGTGTGAATTTTTAGAAATTTAAAATAGAGTGAAACCGATTATATTGGTTCAACAATCAAACCATTCTTAGAAAATCTCTTAAACTTTGATACCGAATATAAAACAAGCAATATTTATGAATTAAATTCCTGCGCACGGCTCAAAATTAATTTCCTAATAAAAAACCACATTTCCAAAAGAATGACGTAAAAATTTTTCGGTTTTAAAAGTGTTCGACTGCGTGAATTTATAGAAATGTAAAAAAAGTGTATCGAATACATTGTTTCAACAATCAAACCATTGTTAGAAAATCTCTTAAACTGAGATACATAATCTAAAACACGCAATAATTATGAATTAAATTCCGGTGCTCGGCTGAAAATTAATTTTCTAATAAAAAAGCACATTTGCAAATAAATGACGTAAAAATTTTTCGGTTTTAAAAAGGTTCGGGTTTGTGAATTTTTAGAAATGTAAAATAAAGTGTAAACGAATACATTCTTTCAACAATCAAACGATTGTTAGAAAATCCCTTAAACTGAGATACATAATCTAAAACACGCAATAATTATGAATTAAATTCCGGTGCACGTCTGTAAATTAGTTTCCTAATAAAAAAGCACATTTCCTAATGAATGTCGTAAAACTTTTTCGGTTTTAAAAGGGTTCGACTGTGTAAATTTTTTGAAGTGTAAAATAAAGTGAAACCGAATACATTGCTTCAATAAAGAAACCATTGTTATAAAATTCAGTAACTGAGATACCGAATATAAATCACTCAATATTTATTAATTAAATTCCGGTGCACGGCTGTAAATTAATTTCCTAAGAAAAAAGCACATTTCCTAATAAATTACGTAAACATTTTCTGTTTTAAAAGGGTTCGACAGTGTGAATTTTTAGAAATTTAAAATAGAGTGAAACCGATTATATTGTTTCAACAATCAAACCATTGTCAGAAAATCTCTTAAACTTTGATACCGAATATAAAACAAGCAATATTTATGAATTAAATTCCGGTGCACGGCTGAAAATTAATTTCCTAATAAAAAATCACATTTCCATATGAATGTCGTAAAATTTTTTCGGTTATAAAAGGGTTCGACTGTGTGAATTTTAAGAAATATAATATAAAGTGAAGCAGAATACATTGTTTCAGCAATCAAACTATTGTTAAAGAATCCCTTAAACACAGATACATAATCTAAATCACGCATGACACACATTTTCATTTACATTTTCTAAAGAATGACGTAAAAAATTTCGGTTTTAAAAGGGTTCGACTGTGTGAATTTATAGGAATGTAAAATAAAGTATATCGAATACATTGTTTATACAATAAAACCATTGCTATAAAATTGACTAAACTGAGATACCGAATATGAAACACGCAAAATTTATGTATTTAATTCCGGTGCACGGCTGAAAATTAATTTCCTAATAAAAAATCACATTTCCAAATGAATGACGTAAACATTTTTCGGTTTTAAAAGGGTTCGACTGTGTGAATTTTTAGTAATGTAAGATAAAGAGTAACCGAATACATTATTTCAACAATCAAACCATTGTTAGAAAATCCCTTAAACTGAGATAACGAATATAAAACACGAAATATTTATGAATTAAATTCCGGTGCATGGCTGAAAATTAATTTCCTAATAAAAACGCACTTTTCCAAAAGAATGACGTAAAATTTTTTCCGTTCTAAAACGGTTTAGAAATGTAAAATAAAGTATATCGAATACATTGTTTCAACAATGAAACCATTGTTATAAAATTCACTAAACTGAGATACCGAATATAAAACACGCAAAATTTATGTATTAAATTCCGGTGCACGGCTGAAAATTAATTTCCTAATAAAAAATCACATTTCCAAAATTATGACGTAAAAATTTTTCGGTATTAAAAGGGTTCGACTGTGTGAATTTATAGAAATGTAAAATAAAGTATATCGAATACATTGTTTCAACAATGAAACCATTGTTATAAAAATGATTTAACTGAGATACCGAATATAAAACACGAAATATTTATGTATTAAATTCCAGTGCATGGCTGAAAATTAATTTCCTAATAAAAAAGTACCTTTCCAAATGAATGATGTAAAATTTGTTTAGTTTTAAAAGGTTTCGACTGTGAGAATTTTTAGAAGTGTAAAATAAAGTGAAACCGAATAAATTGTTTAACAATCAAACCATTGTTAGGAAATCCTTTAAACTGAGATACATAATCTAAAACATGCTATAATTATGAATTAAATTCCGGTGCACGGCTGAAAATTATTTTTCTAATAAAAAAGCACATTCTCAAAAGAACGACGTAAAATTTTTTTGTTTTAAAAAGGTTCGGGTTTGTGAATTTTTAGAAATTTAAAATAGAGTGAAACCGATTATATTGTTTCAACAATCAAACCATTGTTAGAAAATCTGTTAAACTTTGATACCGAATATAAAACAAGCAATATTTATAAATTAAATTCCGGTGCACGGCGGAAAATTAATTTCCTAATAAAAATCCCATTTCCATGTAAATGACGGGCCCCACCAGTGGCTGAGATGTTCTGCTCTCGAAGCTGGTAGACGGGATGTGCTGGGTTCGATACTAATCGCGCCCGTCGCTCTAATCCTTCGGAGGTTTCGTGATTTTCTTGGAAACATGGATTTCCATCCGTAAATACAGGTTAGTTTGCCTTAGAAAGACCCCCACGAAGGGCACTCCCACCTCGGACATATATCCCTAGTATAGATAATTCGCCATCAAAAATCAACCAACCAACCAAGTGCATGACTTAAAAATTTTTCGGTTTTAAACGGGTTCGTCTGTGTGAATTTTTAGAAATGTAAATTAAAGTGAAACCGAATACATTGTTTTAACAATCAAACAATTTTTAGAATATCACTTAAACTGAGATACCGAATATAAAACACGCAAAATTTAAGTATTAGTTTCCGGTGCACAGCTGAAAATTAATTTCCTAATAAAAACATTTATGAATTTATTATATATTATGAATTTATGAAGACCCCCACAAAGGGCACTCCCCCTTCGGGCCGATATCCCTAGTGTAGTTAATCCGTAGATAGGCCGTCAAAAATCAACCAACGAACCAAGTGAATGACGTAAGAATTTTTCGGTTTTAAACGGGTTCGTCTGTGTGAATTTTTAGAAATGTAAATTAAAGTGAAACCAAATACATTGTTTCAACAATGAAAACATTGTTATAAAATTCAGTAAACTGAGACACCGAATATAAAGCACGCAATATTTATGAATTATATACCGGGTCACGGTTGAAAATTAATTTCCTAATAAAAATGCACATTTCCAAAAGAATGACGTAAAAATTTTTCCGTTTAAAAAGGGTTCGACTGTGTGAATTAATACAAATGTAAAATAAAGTGAAACCGAATACATTGTTTCAACAATCAAACAAATTTATAATATCACTTAAACTGATATACCGAATATAAAACACGCAAAATTTATGTATTAAATTCCGGTTCACGGCTGAAAATTAATTTCCTAATAAAAAATCACATTTCCAAAATTATAACGTAAAAATTTTTCGGTTTTAAAAGGGTTCGACTGTGTGAATTTTACGAAATGTAAAATAAAGTGAAACCGAATACAATGTTTCAACAATCAAACCATTGTTAGAGAATCCCTTAAACTCAGATACATAATCTAAAACACGCAATATTTATGAATTAAATTCCAGTGCACGGAAAATTAATTTCCTAATAAAAAAGCACATTTCTAAGTGAATGACGTAAAATTTTCTCGGTTTTAAAAGTGTTCGACTGTGTAAATTTTTAGAAGTATAAAATAAAATGAACCCGAATGCATTGTTTCAACAATAAAACCATTGTTATAAAATTCCATAAACTGACATACCGAATATAAAACACGCAATATTTATGATTTAAATTCCGGTGCAGGGGTGAAACTTAATTTCGTAATTAAAAAACACATTTCCAAATGAATGACGTAAAACATTTTCGGTTTTAAAAGGGTTCGACTGTGTGAATTTTTAGTAATGTAAGATAAAGTGTAACCGAATACATTGTTTCAACAATCAAACCATTGTTAGAAAATCCCTTAAACTGAGATAACGAATATAAAACAAGAAATATTTATGAATTAAATTCCGGTGGACGGCTCAAAATTAATTTCCTAATAAAAAAGCACTTTTCCAAAAGAATGACGTAAAATTTTTTCCGTTCTAAAAGGGTTGGACTGTGTAAATTTTTAGAAATGTAAAATAAAGTATATCGAATACATTGTTTCAATAATGAAACCATTATTATAAAATTGACTTAACTCAGATACCGAATATAAAACACGCAAAATTTATGTATTAAATTCCGGTGCACGGCTGAAAATTAATTTCTTAATAAAAAATCACATTTCCAAAATTATGATGTAAAAATTTTTCGGTTTTAAAAGGGTTCGACTGTGTGAATTTATAGAAATGTAAAATAAAGTATATCGAATACATTGTTTCAACAATGAAACCATTGTTATAAAATTGATTTAACTGAGATACCGAATATAAAACACGCAGTATGTATGTATTAAATTCCAGTGCATGGCTGAAAATTAATTTCCTAATAAAAAAGTACATTTCCAAATGAATGACGTAAACATTTTCCGGTTTTAAAAGAGTTCGACTGTGTAAATTTTTAGAAGTGTAAAAAAAAGTGAAACAGAATACATTGCTTCAACAATGAAACCATTCTAATAAAAAGCAGAAAAACCAACGTTTAAAATAAACAAATAATATATGAAAAGCAACAAACAGCTGTTTCGAATCTACTAGCGAGATTCTTCTTCAGTGCAAAAGGAACAGCGTGCTAGAAAAAGCAAGGCTCAGCCTTGCTTTTTCTAGCACGCTGTTCCTTTTGCACGAGCCTTGCTTTTTCTAGCACGCTGTTCCTTTTGCACTGAAGAAGAATCTCGCTAGTAGATTCGAAACAGCAGTTAGCCTTGCTTTTTCTAGCACGCTGTTCCTTTTGCACTGAAGAAGAATCTCGCTAGTAGATTCGAAATAGCTGTTTGTTGCTTTTCCTATATTATTTGGGCATTTTAAACGTTGGTTTTTCTGCTTTTTAATATTGTTGCACAAAGTCTTTATTTGCTATTTTTATACATTGTAATAAAATTCAGTAAACTGAGATACCGAATATCATACACGCAATATTTATGAATTAAATTCCGGTGCACGGCTGAAAATTAATTTCCTAATAAAAAAGCACATTTCCAAATAAATTACGTAAAATTTGTTTCGTTTTAAAAGGTTTCGACTGTGTGAATTTTTAGAAGTGTAAAATAAAGTGAAACCGCATAAATTGTTTCAACAATCACACCATTGTTAGAAAATCCATTAAACTGAGATACATAATCTAAAACACGCTATAATTATGAATTAAATTTCGGTGCATGGCTGAAAATTAATTTTCTAATAAAAAAGCACATTTGCAAATGAATAACGTAAAATTTTTTCGGTTTTAAAAGGGTTCGACTGTGTGAATTTTTAGAAATGTTAAATAAAGTGAAACGGAATAAATTGTTTCAACAATCAAGCCATTGTTAGAAAATCACTTAAACTGAGATACATAATCTAAAACACGCAATATTTATTAATTAAATTCCGGTGCACGGCTGAAAATTAATTTCCTAATAAAAACGCACTTTTCCAAAAGAATGACGTAAAATTTTTTCCGTTCTAAAAGGGTTGGGCTGTGTAAATTTTTAGAAATGTGAAATAATGTATATCGAATACATTGTTTCAACAATGAAACCATTGTTATAAAATTCACTAAACTGAGATATCGAATATAAAACACGCAGTATGTATGTATTAAATTTCAGTGAATGGCTGAAAATTAAGTTCCTAATAAAAAAGTACATTTCCAAAGGAATGACGTAAAATTTTTTCGTTTTTAAAAGGGTTCGACTGTGTAAATTTTTTGAAGTGTAAAATAAAGTGAAACCGAATAAATTGCTTCAATAATGAAACCATTGTTATAAAATTCAGTAAACTGAGATACCGAATATAATACACGCAATATTTATGAATTAAATTTCGGTGCACGGTTGAAAATTAATTTCCTAAAAAAAAGCACATTTCCAAATGAATAACGTAAAAATTTTTCGGTTTTAAAAGGGTTCGACTGTGTAAATTTTTAGAAGTGTAAAATAAAGTGTAACCGAATACATTGTTTCAACAATCAAACCATTGTTAGAAAATCCCTTAAACTGAGATACATAATCTAAAACACGAAATATTTATGAATTAAACTCCGGTGCACAGCTTAAAATTAATATTCTAATAAAAAAGCACATTTGCAAAAGAATGACGTAAAAATTTTTCGGTTTTAAAAAGGTTCGGCTGTGTGAAATTTTAGAAATGAAAAATAAAGTGTAACTGAATACATTGTTTCTACAATCAAACCATTGTTAGAAAATCCCTTAAACTGAGATACCGAATATAAAACATGTAATATTTATTAATTAAATTCCGGTGCGCTGCTGAAAATTAATTTCCTAATAAAAAAGCACATTTCCAAAAGAATGACGTAAAACTTTTTCGGTTTTAAAATGGTTCGACTGTCTGAATATATAAAAATTTAAAATAAAGTATATCGAATACATTGTTTCAACAATGAAACCATTGTTATAAAATTGACTTAACTGAGATACCGAATATAAAACACGCAGTATGTATGTATTAAATTCCAGTGCATGGCTGAAAATTAATTTCCTAATAAAAAAGTACATTTCCAAATGAATGACGTAAACATTTTTCGGTTTTAAAAGAGTTCGACTGTGTAAATTTTTAGAAGTGTAAAAAAAGTGAAACAGAATACATTGCTTCAACAATGAAACCATTGTTATAAAATTCAGTAAACTCAGATACCGAATATCATACACGCAATATTTATGAATTAAATTCCGGTGCACGGCTGAAAATTAATTTCCTAATAAAAAAGCACATTTCCAAATAAATTACGTAAAATTTGTTTCGTTTTAAAAGGTTTCGACTGTGTGAATTTTTAGAAGTGTAAAATAAAGTGAAACCGCATAAATTGTTTCAACAATCAAACCATTGTTAGAAAATCCCTTAAACTGGGATACATAATCTAAAACACGCTATAATTATGAATTAAATTCCGGTGCATGGCTGAAAATTAATTTTCTAATAAAAAAGCACATTTGCAAATGAATAACGTAAAATGTTTTCGGTTTTAAAAGGGTTCGATTGTGTGAATTTTTAGAAATGTTAAATAAAGTAAAAAGGAATAAATTGTTTCAACAATCAAGCCATTGTTAGAAAATCACTTAAACTGAGATACATAATCTAAAACACGCAATATTTATTAATTAAATTCCGGTGCACGGCTGAAAATTAATTTCCTAATAAAAACGCACTTTTCCAAAAGAATGACGTAAAATTTTTTCCGTTCTAAAAGGGTTGGGCTGTGTAAATTTTTAGAAATGTGAAATAATGTATATCGAATACATTGTTATAAAATTCACTAAACTGAGATACCGAATATAAAACACGCAAAATTTATGTATTAAATTCCGGTGCATGGCTGAAAATTAATTTTATAATAAAAAAGCACATTTGCAAAAGAACGACGTAAAAATTTTTCGGTTTTAAAAAGGTTCGGGTTTGTGAATTTTTAGAAATGTAAAATAAAGTGTAACCGAATACATTCTTTCAACAATCAAACCATTGTTAGAAAATCCCTTAAACTGAGATAAATAATCTAAAACACGCAATATTTATGAATTAAATTCCGGTGCACGTCTGTAAATTAGTTTCCTAATAAAAAAGCACATTTCCTAATGAATGTCGTAAAACTTTTTCGGTTCTAAAAGGGTTCGACTGTGTAAATTTTTTGAAGTGTAAAATAAAGTGAAACCGAATACATTGCTTCAATAAAGAAACCATTGTTATAAAATTCAGTAACTGAGATACCGAATATAAATCACTCAATATTTATTAATTAAATTCCGGTGCACGGCTGTAAATTAATTTCCTAAGAAAAAAGCACATTTCCTAATAAATTACGTAAACATTTTCTGTTTTAAAAGGGTTCGACAGTGTTAATTTTTAGAAATTTAAAATAGAGTGAAACCGATTATATTGTTTCAACAATCAAACCATTGTTAGAAAATCTCTTAAACTTTGATACCGAATATAAAACAAGCAATATTTATGAATTAAATTCCGGTGCACGGCTGAAAATTAATTTCCTAATAAAAAATCACATTTCCATATGAATGTCGTAAAATTTTTTCGGTTTTAAAAGGGTTCGACTGTGTGAATTTTAAGAAATATAATATAAAGTGAAGCAGAATACATTGTTTCAACAATCAAACTATTGTTAAAGAATCCCTTAAACTCAGATACATAATCTAAATCACGCATGACACACATTTTCATTTACATTTTCTAAAGAATGACGAAAAAAATTTCGGTTTTAAAAGGGTTCGACTGTGTGAATTTATAGAAATGTAAAATAAAGTATATCGAATACATTGTTTATACAATAAAACCATTGCTATAAAATTGACTAAACTGAGATACCGAATATAAAACACGCAAAATTTATGTATTTAATTCCGGTTCACGGCTGAAAATTAATTTCCTAATAAAAAATCACATTTCCAAATGAATGACGTAAACATTTTTCGGTTTTAAAAGGGTTCGACAGTGTAAATTTTTAGAAATTTAAAATAGAGTGAAACCGATTATATTGTTTCAACAATCAAACCATTGTTAGAAAATCTGTTAAACTTTGATACCGAATATAAAACAAGCAAAATTTATAAATTAAATTTCGGTGCACGGCTGAAAATTAATTTCCTAATAAAAAATCCCATTTCCATGTAAATGAAGGGCTCCACCAGTGGCTGAGATGTTCTGCTCTCGAAGCTGGTAGACAGGATGTGCTGGGTTCGATACTAATCGCGCCCGTCGGTCTAATCCTTCGGAGGTTTCGTGGTTTGCTTGGAAACATGGATTTCCATGCGTAAATACAGGTTAGTTTGCCTTAGAAAGACCCCCACGAAGGGCACTCCCACCTCGGACATATATCCCTAGTATAGATAATTCGCCATCAAAAATCAACCAACCAACCAAGTGCATGACTTAAAAAATTTTCGGTTTTAAAAGGGTTCGACCGTGTGAATTTTACGAAATGTAAAATAAAGTGAAATCGAATACAATGTTTCAACAATCAAATCATTGTTAGAGAATCCCTTAAACTCAGATACATAATCTAAAACACGCAATATTTATGAATTAAATTCCGGTGCACGGAAAATTAATTTCCTAATAAAAAAGCACATTTCCAAGTGAATGACGTAAAAATTTTTCGGTTTTAAAAGAGTTCGACTGTGTAAATTTTTAGTAGTGTAAAATAAAATGAAACCGAATGCATTGTTTCAACAATAAAACCATTGTTATAAAATTCCATAAACTGACATACCGAATATAAGACACGCAATATTTATGAACTAAATTCCGGTGCAGGGGTGAAAATTAATTTCGTAATTAAAAAACACATTTCCAAATGAATAAAGTAAAACATTTTCGGTTTTAAAAGGGTTCGACTGTGTGAATTTTTTGTAATGTAAGATAAAGTGTAACCGAAAACATTGTTTCAACAATCAAACCATTGTTAGAAAATCCCTTAAACTGAGATAACGAATATAAAACAAGAAATATTTTTGAATTAAATTCCGGTGCACGTCAAAAAATTAATTTCCTAATAAAAAATCACATTTCCAAATGAATGACGTAAAATTTGTTTGGTTTTAAAAGGTTTCGGCTGTGTGAATTTTTAGAAATATAAAATGAAGTATAACCGAATACATTGTTTCAGCAATCAATTCATTGTTAGAAAATCCCTTAAACTGAGATACCGAATATAAAACACGTAATATTTATGAAATAAATTCCGGTTCACGGCTGAAAATTAATTTTCTAATAAAAAAACACGTTTGCAAAAGAACGACGTAAACATTTTTCGGTTTTTAAAAGGTTCGGCTTTGTGAATTTTTAGAAGTGTAAAATAAAGTATATCGAATACATTTTTTCAACAATGAAACCATTGTTATAAAATTCACTAAACTGAGATATCGAATATAAAACACGCAAAATTTATGTATTAAATTCCTGTGCACGGCTGAAAATTAATTTCCTAATAAAAAATCACATTTCCAAATGAATGTCGTAAAAATTTTTCGTTTTTAAAAGGGTTCGACTGTGTAAATTTTTTGAAGTGTAAAATAAAGTGAAACCGAATACATTGCTTCAATAATGAAACCATTGTTATAAAATTCAGTAAACTGAGATACCGAATATAATACACGCAATATTTATGAATTAAATTTCGGTGCACGGTTGAAAATTAATTTCCTAATAAAAAAGCACATTTCCAAATAAATAACGTAAAAATTTTTCGGTTTTAAAAGGGTTCGACTGTGTAAATTTTTAGAAGTGTAAAACAAAGTGTAACCGAATACATTGTTTCAACAATCAAACCATTGTTAGAAAATCCCTTAAACTGAGATACATAATCTAAAACACGCAATATTTATGAATTAAACTCCGGTGCACAGCTGAAAATTAGTTTCCTAATAAAAAAGCACATTTCCTAATAAATTACGTAAAAATTTTCTGTTTTAAAAGGGTTCGATAGTGTGAATTTTTAGAAATTTAAAATAGAGTGAAACCGATTATATTGGTTCAACAATCAAACCATTCTTAGAAAATCTCTTAATCTTTGATACAGAATATAAAACAAGCAATATTTATGAATTAAATTCCTGCGCACTGCTCAAAATTAATTTCCTAATAAAAAACCACATTTCCAAAAGAATGACGTAAACATTTTTCGGTTTTAAAAGTGTTCGACTGTGTGAATTTACAGAAATGTAAAATAAATTGTATCGAATACATTGTTTCAACAATCAAACCATTGTTAGAAAATCTCATAAACTGAGATACATAATCTAAAACACACTATAATTATTAATTAAATTCCGGTGCACGGCTGAAAATTAATTTTCTAATAAAAAAGCACATTTGCAAATAAATGACGTAAAAATTGTTCGGTTTTAAAAGGATTCGACTGTGTGAATTTTTAGAAATTTAAAATAAAGTGAAACGGAATAAATTGTTTCAACAATCAAGCCATTGTTAGAAAATCCCTTAAACTGAGATACATAATATAAAACATGCTATAATTATGAATTAAATTCCGGTGCACGGCTGAAAATTATTTTTCTAATAAAAAAGCACATTTGCAAAAGAACGACGTAAAAATTTTTTGTTTTAAAAAGGTTCGGGTTTGTGAATTTTTAGAAATGTAAAATAAAGTGTAAACGAATACATTCTTTCAACAATCAAACCATTGTTAGAAAATCCCTTCATCTGAGATACCGAATATAAAACACGCAATATTAATTAATTAAATTCCGGTGCACGGCTGAAAATTAATTTCCTAATAAAAAAGCACATTTCCAAAAGAATGAAGTAAAAATTTTTGATTTTAAAAAGGTTCGACTTTTGAATTTTTAGAAATGTAAAATAAAGTATATCGAATACATTGTTTCAACAATGAAACCATTGTTATAAAATTCACTAAACTGAGATACCGAATATAAAACTCATTAAATTTCTGTATTAAATTCCGGTGCACGGCTGATAATTAAATTCCTAATAAAAAATCACATTTCCAAATGAATATCGTAAAAATTTTTCGGTTTTAAAAGGGTTCGCCTGTGTAAATTTTTAGAAATTTAAAATTGAGTGAAACCGATTATATTGTTTCAACAATCAAACCATTGTTAGAAAATCTGTTAAACTTTGATACCGAATATAAAACAAGCAATATTTATAAATTAAATTCCGGAGCACGGCTGAAAATTAATTTCCTAATAAAAAATCCCATTTCCATGTAAATGACGGGCCCCACCAATGGCTGAGATGTTCTGCTCTCGAAGCTTGTAGACGGGATGTGCTGGGTTCGATACTAATCGCGCCCGTCGGTCTAATCCTTCGGAGGTTTCGTGATTTTCTTCGAAACATGGATTTCCGTGCGTAAATACAGGTTAGTTTGCCTTAGAAAGACCCCCACGAAGGGCACTCCCACCTCGGACATATATCCCTAGTATAGATAATTCGCCATCAAAAATCAACCAACCAACCAAGTGCATGACTTAAAAAATTTTCGGTTTTAAACGGGTTCGTCTGTGTGAATTTTTAGAAATGTAAATTAAAGTGAAACCGAATAAATTGTTTTAACAATCAAACAATTTTTAGAATATCACTTAAACTGAGATACCGAATATAAAACACGCAAAATTTATGTATTAAATTCCGGTGCACAGCTGAAAATTAATTTCCTAATAAAAAATCACATTTCCAAAATTATAACGTAAAAATTTTTCGGTTTTAAAACGGTTCGACTGTGTGAATTTATAGAAATGTAAAATAAAGTATATCGAATACATTGTTTAAACAATGAAACCATTGTTATAAAATTGACTTAACTGAGATACCGAATATAAAACACGCAAAATTTATGTATTAAATTCCAGTGCATGGCTGAAAATTAATTTCCTAATAAAAAAGTACATTTCCAAATGAATGATGTAAAATTTGTTTAGTTTTAAAAGGTTTCGACTGTGAGAATTTTTAGAAGTGTAAAATAAAGTGAAACCGAATAAATTGTTTAACAATCAAACCATTGTTAGAAAATCCTTTAAACTGAGATACATAATCTAAAACATGCTATAATTATGAATTAAATTCCGGTGCACGGCTGAAAATTAATTTTCTAATAAAAAAGCACATTTGCAAAAGAACGACGTAAAAATTTTTCGGTTTTAAAAAGGTTCGGGTTTCTGAATTTTTAGAAATGTAAAATAAAGTGTAAACGAATACATTCTTTCAAAAATCAAAACATTGTTAGAAAATTCACTAAACTGAGATACGAATATAAAACACCCTAAATTTCTGTATTAAATTCCGGTGCACGGCTGATAATTAAATTCATAATAAAAAATCACATTTCCAAATGTATGTCGTAAAACTTTTTCGGTTTTAAAAGGGTTCGACTGTGTAAATTTTTTGAAGTGTGAAATAAAGTGAAACCGAATACATTGCTTCAATAAAGAAACCATTGTTATAAAATTCAGTAACTGAGATACCGAATATAAATCACGCAATATTTATTAATTAAATTCCGGTGCATGGCTGTAAATTAATTTCCTAAGAAAAAATCACATATCCTAATAAATTACGTAAACATTTTCTGTTTTGAAAGGGTTCGACAGTGTGAATTTTTAATAATTTAAAATAGAGTTAAACCGATTATATTGTTTCAACAATGAAACCATTGTTGGAAAATCTCTTAAACTTTGATACCGAATATAAAACAAGCAATATTTATGAATTAAATTCCGGTGCACGGCTGAAAATTAATTTCCTAATAAAAAATCACATTTCCATATGAGTGTCGTAAAAATTTTTCGGTTTTAAAAGGGTCCGACTGTGTGAATTTTAAGAAATGTAATATAAAGTGAAGCAGAATACAATGTTTCAACAATCAAACTATTGTTAGAGAATCCCTTAAACTCAGATACATAATCTAATACAGGCATGACACACATTTTCATTTACATTTTCTAAAGAATGACGTAAAAAATTTCGGTTTTAAAAGGGTTCGACTGTGTGAATTTATAGAAATGTAAAATAAAGTATATCGAATACATTGTTTATACAATAAAACCATTGTTATAAAATTGACTAAACTGAGATACCGAATATAAAACACGCAAAATTCATGTATTTAATTCCGGTGCAAGGCTGAAAATTAATTTCCTAATAAAAAATCACATATCCAAATGAATGACGTAAACATTTTTCGGTTTTAAAAGGGTTCGACAGTGTGAATTTTTAGAAATTTAAAATAGAGTGAAACCGATTATATTGTTTCAACAATCAAACCATTGTTAGAAAATCTGTTAAACTTTGATACCGAATATAAAACAAGCAATATTTATACATTAAATTCCCGTGCACGGCTGAAAATTAATTTCCTAATAAAAAATCCCATTTCCATGTAAATGATGGGCCCCACCAGTGGCTGAGATGTTCTGCTCTCGAAGCTGGTAGACGGGATGTGCTGGGTTCGATACTAATCGCGCCCGTCGGTCTAATCCTTCGGAGGTTTCGTGATTTTCTTGGAAACATGGATTTCCATGCGTAAATACAGGTTTGCCTTAGAAAGACCCCCACGAAGGGCACTCCCACCTCGGACATATATCCCTAGTATAGATAATTCGCCATCAAAAATCAACCATCCAACCAAGTGCATGACTTAAAAAATTTTCGGTTTTAAAAGGGTTCGACTGTGTGAATTTTTAGAAATGTAAATTAAATTGAAAACTAATACATTGTTTCAACACTGAAAACATTGTTATAAAATCCAGTAAACTGAGATACCTAATATAAAAGACGCAAAATTTATGAATTAAATTCCGGTGCACGGCTGAAAATTAATTTCCTAATTAAAAATCACTTTTCCAAATGAATGTCGTAAAAATTTTTCGGTTTTAAAAGGACTGTGTGAATTTTTAGAAATGTAAAATTAAGTGAAACCGAATATATTGTTTCAACAATCAAACCATTGTTAGAAAATCCCTTAAACTGAGATACCTAATTTAAAACAGGCAATATTTATGAATTAAATTCCGGTGCACGTCTGTAAATTAGTTTCCTAATAAAAAAGCACATTTCCTAATAAATTATGTAAAAATTTTCTGTTTTAAAAGGGTTCGATAGTGTGAATTTTTAGAAATTTAAAATAGAGTGAAACCGATTATATTGTTTCAACAATCAAACCATTTTTAGAAAATCTCTTAAACTTTGATACCGAATATAAAACAAGCAACATTTATGAATTAAATTCCTGCGCACGGCTGAAAATTAATCTCCTAATAAAAAAATCACATTTCCATGTGAATGACGAGCCCCACCAGTGGCTGAAAGGTTCTGCTCTCGAAGCTGGAAGACGGGATGTGCTGGGTTCGATCCCAATCGCGCCCGTCGGCCTAATCCTTCGGAGTTTTCGTGGTTTTCTTCGAGACATGGATTTCCATGCGTAAATACAGGTTAGTTTCCCTTAGAAAGACCCCCACAAAGGGCACTCCCCCTTCGGGCCGATATCCCTAGTGTAGATAATCGGCCGTCAAATTCAACCAACCAACCAAGTGAATGACGTAGAAATTTTTCGGTTTTAAACGGGTTCGTCTGTGTGAATTTTTAGAAATGTAAATTAAAGCGAAACCAAATACATTGTTTCAACAATGAAAACATTGTTATAAAATTCAGTAAACTGAGACACCGAGTATAAAGCACGCAATATTTATGATTAATAATAGTGTGAATTAATACAACTGTAAAATAAAGTGAAACCGAATACATTGTTTCAACAATCAAACCATTGTTAGAGAATCCCTTAAACTGAGATACATAATCTAATACACGCAATATTTATTAATTAAATTCCGGTGCACGGCTGAAAATTAATTTCCTAATAAAAACGCACTTTTCCAAAAGAATGACGTAAAATTTTTTCCGTTCTAAAAGGGTTGGACTGTGTAAATTTTTAGAAATGTAAAATAAAGTATATCGAATACATTGTTTCAACAATGAAACCATTGTTATAAAATTCACTAAACTGAGATACCGAATATAAAACACGCAAAATTTATGTATTAAATTCCGGTGCACGGCTGAAAATTAATTTCCTAATAAAAAATCACATTTCCAAAATTATGACGTAAAAATTTTTCGGTATTAAATGGGTTCGACTGTGTAAATTTTTTGAAGTGTAAAATAAAGTGTAACCGAATACATTGTTTCAACAATCAAACCATTGTTAGAAAATCCCTTAAACTGAGATACCGAATATAAAACATGTATTATTTATTAATTAAATTCCGGTGCGCTGCTGAAAATTAATTTCCTAATAAAAAAGCACATTTCCAAAAGAATGACGTAAACATTTTTCGGTTTTAAAATGGTTCGACTGTCTGAATATATAGAAATTTAAAATAAAGTATATCGAATACATTGTTTCAACAATGAAACCATTGTTATAAAATTGACTTAACTGAGATACCGAATATAAAACACGCAGTATGTATGTATTAAATTCCAGTGCATGGCTGAAAATTAATTTCCTAATAAAAAAGTACATATCCAAATGAATGACGTAAACATTTTTCGGTTTTAAAAGAGTTCGACTGTGTAAATTTTTAGAAGTGTAAAAAAAAGTGAAACAGAATACATTGCTTCAACAATGAAACCATTGTTATAAAATTCAGTAAACTGAGATACCGAATATCATACACGCAATATTTATGAATTAAATTCCGGTGCACGGCTGAAAATTAATTTCCTAATAAAAAAGCACATTTCCAAATAAATTACGTAAAATTTGTTTCGTTTTAAAAGGTTTCGACTGTGTGAATTTTTAGAAGTGTAAAATAAAGTGAAACCGCATAAATTGTTTCAACAATCAAACCATTGTTAGAAAATCCCTTAAACTGAGATACATAATCTAAAACACGCTATAATTATGAATTAAATTCCGGTGCATGGCTGAATCTAATAAAAAAGCACATTTGCAAATGAATAACGTAAAATTTTTTCGGTTTTAAAAGGGTTCGACTGTGTGAATTTTTAGTAATGTAAGATAAAGTGTAACCGAAAACATTGTTTCAACAATCAAACCATTGTTAGAAAATCCCTTAAACTGAGATAACGAATATAAAACAAGAAATATTTTTGAATTAAATTCCGGTGCACGTCAAAAAATTAATTTCCTAATAAAAAATCACATTTCCAAATGAATGAAGTAAACATTTTTCGGTTTTAAAAGGGTTCGACTGTGTAAATTTAGAGAAATGTAAAATAAAGTATATCGAATACATTGTTTCAACAATGAAACCATTGTTATAAAATTGACTTAACTGAGATACCGAATATAAAACACGCAATATTTATGTATTAAATTCCAGTGCATGCCTGGAAATTAATTTCCTACTAAAAAAGTACATTTCCAAATGAATGACTTAAAATTTGTTTGGTTTTAAAAGGTTTCGGCTGTGTGAATTTTTTAGAAATATAAAATAAAGTATAACCGAATACATTGTTTCAGCAATCAATTCATTGTTAGAAAATCCCTTAAACTGAGATACCGAATATAAAACACGTAATATTTATGAAATAAATTCCGGTTCACGGCTTAAAATTAATTTTCTAATAAAAAAACACATTTGCAAAAGAACGACGTAAACATTTTTCGGTTTATAAAAGGTTCGGCTTTGTGAATTTTTAGAAATATAAAATAAAGTGTAACCGAATACATTCTTTCAACAATCAAACCATTGTTAGAAAATCCCCTAACCTGAGATGCCGAATATAAAACACGCAATATTTAACAATTAAATTCCGGTGCACGGCTGAAAATTAATTTCCTAATAAAAAAGCACATTTCCAAAAGAATGACGTAAACATTTTTCGGTTTTAAAAAGGTTCGGCTTTGTGAATTTTTAGAAATTTAAAATAAAGTATATCGAATACATTCTTTCAACAATCAAACCATTGTTAGAAAATCCCTTAAACTGAGATATCGAATATAAAACACGCAAAATTTATGTATTAAATTCCGGTGCACGGCTGAAAATTAATTTCCTAATAAAAAATCACATTTCCAAATGAATGTCGTAAAAATTTTTCGTTTTTAAAAGGGTTCGACTGTGTAAATTTTTTGAAGTGTAAAATAAAGTGAAACCGAATACATTGCTTCAATAATGAAACCATTGTTAGAAAATCCCTTAAACTGAGATACATAATCTAAAACACGCAATATTTATGAATTAAACTCCGGTGCACAGCTGAAAATTAGTTTCCTAATAAAAAAGCAAATTTCCTAATAAATTACGTAAAAATTTTCTGTTTTAAAAGGGTTCGATAGTGTGAATTTTTAGAAATTTAAAATAGAGTGAAACCGATTATATTGGTTCAACAATCAAACCATTCTTAGAAAATCTCTTAAACTTTGATACCGAATATAAAACAAGCAATATTTATGAATTAAATTCCTGCGCACGGCTCAAAATTAATTTCCTAATAAAAAACCACATTTCCAAAAGAATGACGTAAAAATTTTTCGGTTTTAAAAGTGTTCGACTGCGTGAATTTATAGAAATGTAAAATAAAGTGTATCGAATACATTGTTTCAACAATCAAACCATTGTTAGAAAATCTCTTAAACTGAGATACATAATCTAAAACACGCAATAATTATGAATTAAATTCCGGTGCTCGGCTGAAAATTAATTTTCTAATAAAAAAGCACATTTGCAAATAAATGACGTAAAAATTTTTCGGTTTTAAAAAGGTTCGGGTTTGTGAATTTTTAGAAATGTAAAATAAAGTGTAAACGAATACATTCTTTCAACAATCAAACGATTGTTAGAAAATCCCTTAAACTGAGATACATAATCTAAAACACGCAATATTTATGAATTAAATTCCGGTGCACGTCTGTAAATTAGTTTCCTAATAAAAAAGCACATTTCCTAATGAATGTCGTAAAACTTTTTCGGTTTTAAAAGGGTTCGACTGTGTAAATTTTTTGAAGTGTAAAATAAAGTGAAACCGAATACATTGCTTCAATAAAGAAACCATTGTTATAAAATTCAGTAACTGAGATACCGAATATAAATCACTCAATATTTATTAATTAAATTCCGGTGCACGGCTGTAAATTAATTTCCTAAGAAAAAAGCACATTTCCTAATAAATTACGTAAACATTTTCTGTTTTAAAAGGGTTCGACAGTGTGAATTTTTAGAAATTTAAAATAGAGTGAAACCGATTATATTGTTTCAACAATCAAACCATTGTCAGAAAATCTCTTAAACTTTGATACCGAATATAAAACAAGCAATATTTATGAATTAAATTCCGGTGCACGGCTGAAAATTAATTTCCTAATAAAAAATCACATTTCCATATGAATGTCGTAAAATTTTTTCGGTTATAAAAGGGTTCGACTGTGTGAATTTTAAGAAATATAATATAAAGTGAAGCAGAATACATTGTTTCAGCAATCAAACTATTGTTAAAGAATCCCTTAAACACAGATACATAATCTAAATCACGCATGACACACATTTTCATTTACATTTTCTAAAGAATGACGTAAAAAATTTCGGTTTTAAAAGGGTTCGACTGTGTGAATTTATAGGAATGTAAAATAAAGTATATCGAATACATTGTTTATACAATAAAACCATTGCTATAAAATTGACTAAACTGAGATACCGAATATGAAACACGCAAAATTTATGTATTTAATTCCGGTGCACGGCTGAAAATTAATTTCCTAATAAAAAATCACATTTCCAAATGAATGACGTAAACATTTTTCGGTTTTAAAAGGGTTCGACTGTGTGAATTTTTAGTAATGTAAGATAAAGAGTAACCGAATACATTATTTCAACAATCAAACCATTGTTAGAAAATCCCTTAAACTGAGATAACGAATATAAAACAAGAAATATTTATGAATTAAATTCCGGTGCACGGCTCAAAATTAATTTCCTAATAAAAAAGCACATTTCACAAAGAATGACGTAAACATTTTTCGGTTCTAAAAGGTTCGACTGTGTGAATTTATAGAAATCTAAAATAAAGTATATCGAATACATTGTTTCAACAATGAAACCATTATTATAAAATTGACTTAACTGAGATACCGAATATAAAACACGCAACATTTATGTATTAAATTCCAGTGCATGGCTGGAAATTAATTTCCTACTAAAAAAGTACATTTACACTGCAAATTGAAATGTCTGAAATTCAGACACTTAAGTGTCTGAAACGGAGTGTTCAATTTTCAGACATTTTAAAATGTCTGAATTTTTTCAGACACTTCAAACGTCTGAATTTCAGACACTTCAAACGTCTTAATTGCAACCATTTTTTAAGCATTATACGCAGCCATGTTTGACCACGTTGAATCCTAGAAAAATTTTTGGCCATGGTCCTGCCCCCTCCACCCCCATACACTGCGATTTTAGGGGCTCTGAAAGTTGGTAAGCAATTTTCTTAAAGCTGATAATTTAAATATTTTTCAACAATGTACATTATAATCAGTATTTTGAACTTCTAGAGTATAATACGATTAAAAATTACAATATATATATATATATATATATATATATATATATATATAAATGCAATAAAACCTCTCAATAGGGGTTTCAAGGGAATTTATCCACCATTCGTTGCCGAGGTGCATGTGATTGAGAGTTTTTACTGTATTTAGATTTTTTTTTTTTTTTTAGTTTTTAATCTTAGTCGGCCTTAAATGTTCAAGATTTTTATTATAATCGGCCCACTATCGAAAAAATTTAAAATATAAACTTTACAATAATTGCATATCTAATTCGGGGCCCCTAAAATTGTAGGGAGGGCGTAGGGGACACTGCCCAGTTCGCCCATGCTTCAATCAAATCCTTCTTCTGCAAAAAATCCAACCCTGCATTATGTTCGCTAAATAGAGATGTCCGGTATTCGGAAGTGTTCGTTATGGAGACTAATGGACATTCCCTAATACCGGACAGCTCTATTTAACAAAAACTTTTTAAAAGCAAAACGCATGCACATTTGTTTATTTTTATCTAAAAAAAAAAACAGACATGTCTGATTCATTGGTCGGCATCAAAATACTCTCTGTAAAAAATAATAGTTGATTCTTATAGATTTTAATCTTCTAAATAAAAATATGGTAACGAAATTACTGTATCACGTACCATTTTTTTGGTAGGAGAGTTTTGCTTTTAAATTTAAAATTAAGATATTTTATATCTTGCTAAAACATGAGTGAAAAATTTTTAAACCATAAAATATAGATAATAATAGGTAAATTACCTGCAAATAAATGTATAAAAACGATTACCAGATTTACAGTGGCATAAGGAATGAAAATATAATAGTGGATAGCAAATAGTAAATTTGGACACGAAAAAGGGAGGGGGGATAAAAAAAATGCTTTACACGAGTATCAACAAATAAAATTTCCATGCTATATTTTGTCACTTTGATATCTAAAACAGTCAAAACATTTCTTTCATGATTTCAATTTTATCTAGCATTGCAAATTAATATAATAATCATTCCATGTTTGTTATTATTATAAAACTGTTTCTCGGAAAAATGGTACGTGCTGGAGCATTTTCAATAACATATTTAGACACTTTACATATTTAGTTTGCAGGGAGAAAAATTTTAATTTTTTTTACCGACCAGTGATTATCGAACAAATTCCACAGTCCTATAGTGTCCACTATTGAAGGCAGGTCCTTTACGGTATTCGGATAAATATATATTTTTTGTTTCTAATCTTATCCTGTTCTAAAAGTTCGAAATACTCATTATAAACAGAGCAATGTCGAAAGAGATTTAAAATATCAGCGTTACAAAATTGCACAAAAATTCCCCCCGCCCCTTCAGAAAAAAGAAAATTAATATCATTTAAAAATTAAATTCTTCTTTTAAATTTATATTGTTACATAGACAAGTTTTTTATACATCAGATGAGAACCTCAAAAGCTATTTATTTAATAATAAATAAAAAATAAATAAAAATTCTATTTTAAATAACATGCAGAAAAAATTACTTCAAATTTTTAAACTTCTTTCGTCTTAAACATACATTTTAATATCTAATTGTCATTTTTTTTTAAATATTTCATGTAAGTGATGATAAATAAAATGATAAAAACTGCAATTTTAATCAAAACTAATTATGAAAGTAAATGTATATAACTCTAGCTTTTTAAATTTCAAATTTATTTTTTGCTAAAAATAATTAAGAATCAATATTAAAATTGATTTCAAATGAAATATATATGTATATCTTTAAGGATTTTTAAGTTACAGTAACATGCATAATTACATGAATGTAAGAATATATATTTCTAGAATTAGCTGTTTTTTCGCAAACAGATTCAAACCTTACTTATATTTCATGCAATATTTTATGTGGTACTATAAACAAAATATCAAAACCACTTACTGTTATCGATATCCTTGCCTTGATTTAAAATAACTGTCATAGTGAATGAGTAACAAAATACTTGCAGCTTTTTAAAAGAAACCCCTTCATATATCCTACTAGTCGTGTTAAAATAATGAAAATTTTCCATTCTTAAAACACAACCCGTGGGACTAGTTTGTAAGTCTGGGGCTAGTTCTTATTCACAAAGTTCTGACGAGATGAATAACCTTATATTATCGACGAAAAACAATAAAAAGTAATACTATCTCTGTTGCACGCTCTTTGTAGAATTCTTGGATGTAATTTTCAAGTGTTTCTTTTCCGTTGTTGTATAAAAATCTGAAACACATATGATTCACGCAGAAATCCAAAATGCAAGAAACTTCTAAATATAACACTTCTAGAAATGACGCAGCCACAGTAGAATTATAATGACAAAACTTTTCACAGTAAAAAATATAGGATCGGTTAAAGATGTGAACTGTTGGAAAACGTTTACATTTGAAAGCGACATTGGACTCTTGAACTCGAATTCGGCTGACAAAGGGAAAAAAGAGTCAGCATTACGTCAGTCATTACGTCAGCATACGGTTTACAGTATGATAAGTTCATTAAAACGTTTTTATTAGCAGGAAATGGAACGTTGTATAAGAAGAAATCAGAAGCATTTTACTTTCTTTATTTGGCATTTTTCGTAATGCTTACACTTATAAATTATCTGAATATAATTATAACAGTTTTTATACTTTCAGGCAGAGAGTGAAAAACATATGATAAATTTAAAAAATCGTCCTAACGCTTCTAAATAATACATTTATTATGCATAATCACAGACAGGAGGGCGGTTGCAGGCCATTTCCCTTCCCTGTATTTTGAAATTTACTGAATTAAATTGTCTTTATATTTAAAAATAATAATAAAATTTATTCTTCCAAATTATTACATAATTAAAGATTAAGACAAAAAGGAACTAATAAATTTTTGTAAGAGAAACACCTCCCCCCTCCCTTCCTAAACCACTAATAGAAATATTTTTTTAATTATTTCTTTTTGACGTTCATATATTTTAATTTATCTTAAATTGGAAGATAAGGGGTGTTCATAAGGGCAATACCCCCCACCAGAAGGAAAGACATGTTCTGCATTTTGAAAAATGTTGTTAGAAATTTATTTTTGAATATTTAATGCTTCTTACTTCTTAATTTTTTTTTATATTTCTTTTATATAAAAAATCTTGTACGAGGTGTTCTGACAAAAGATTCTTAGTTTAACTTATTTCATGTTTATATTTTGCATTTTAGTTAGGCGAACTAGGCAGGGGACTCCAGGCACATCTGTTCAACCTTTCCCCTCCATACATTTTTTTTTTTTCTGAGAGCAATCATATCTCTTTGTATTTAGGGAGCGGCCTTTACATATACAGATGAGAGGAAGTAGTTTTTGAGAAACTTTATATTTTATGAAAAGTTTCTTTAGCTTGTACTTTTGCACCAAACATAATTTAGTTCGAAAGTTAGTAAACGACATTTACAATTTTGGCAGACGTCCTCATGGTCAAATCAAGCTGCTTATTTTTTACACTAATACCAAATTTAGTAAATGGCAATGCATTTCATCCATTCGAAAACATTTTCTGATGGTGCTGCCAGATATATTGCGATACAATTGCATATTAGGACACCAGAAGCGAAGGGGTATAAGTCACAAAATTGAAAAAACTGAGATAAGTACACAGGCTATCTGGAAATATTGCTATTTGTTTTATGATTGCTCTCAGAAAAAAAAAAAAAATGTATGGAGGGGAAACGTTGGACAGATGTGCCTGGAGTCCCTTGCCTAGTTCGCCAAACTAAAACGCAAAATATAAGAGATTTTCTAATTATCTGTTGCGTTCTAGAGGTCAACTACTCAAGCTCTATAAATTACTTAACCTCCTTAATCTCTACTTAAAATTTAAAAAATATATTGTACTCCACTTTTCTTCCACAGTTATTGAAATAAGAGTTCAAACACCGCTATGAAATTAGGAACAGTTTCATATTTTAAGTCAGACACATACTATTGATGTTCATCTTTAAATTCATTTTACTCCAAATCTAAAGTTTGTCACTTGTATCCCTTGGCCTCTGGGGTCCTCATATACAATCATCGTTTCATCATATATATAGTATGATACAATTGTATTACATTCAGACATATAAGTGTCTGAATTTCTACATGTCTTAATTTCAGACACATGATCATTATTCAGACATTTTTCTTAGTTCATTTATACCATGATCACAGTAAGACACCTAAGTGTCTTAAATTTAGACACTTATGATGTCTGAAAATTCATATTCAGACGTTTAAGTGTCTGAATTTCTTTTTCAGTCACATATGTGTCTGAATTTAAGACGCCTCTATTTGCAGTGTACAAAAGAATGACGTACTAATTTTTCGGTTTTAAAAGGGTTCGACTGTGGGAATTAATAGAAATGTAAAATAATGTGAAACCGAATACATTGATTCAACAATCAAACCATTTTTAGAAAATCCCTTAAACTGAGATACCGAATATAAAACACGAAATATTTATGAATTAAATTCCGGTGCATGGCTGAAAATTAATTTCCTAATAAAAACGCACTTTTCCAAAAGAATGACGTAAAATTTTTTCCGTTCTAAAACGGTTTAGAAATGTAAAATAAAGTATATCGAATACATTGTTTCAACAATGAAACCATTGTTATAAAATTCACTAAACTGAGATACCGAATATAAAACACGCAAAATTTATGTATTAAATTCCGGTGCACGGCTGAAAATTAATTTCCTAATAAAAAATCACATTTCCAAAATTATGACGTAAAAATTTTTCGGTATTAAAAGGGTTCGACTGTGTGAATTTATAGAAATGTAAAATAAAGTATATCGAATACATTGTTTCAACAATGAAGCCATTGTTATAAAAATGATTTAACTGAGATACCGAATATAAAACACGCAATATTTATGTATTAAATTCCAGTGCATGGCTGAAAATTAATTTCCTAATAAAAAAGTACCTTTCCAAATGAATGATGTAAAATTTGTTTAGTTTTAAAAGGTTTCGACTGTGAGAATTTTTAGAAGTGTAAAATAAAGTGAAACCGAATAAATTGTTTAACAATCAAACCATTGTTAGGAAATCCTTTAAACTGAGATACATAATCTAAAACATGCTATAATTATGAATTAAATTCCGGTGCACGGCTGAAAATTATTTTTCTAATAAAAAAGCACATTCTCAAAAGAACGACGTAAAATTTTTTTGTTTTAAAAAGGTTCGGGTTTGTGAATTTTTAGAAATGTAAAATAAAGTGTAAACGAATACATTCTTTCAACAATCAAACCATTGTTAGAAAATCCCTTCATCTGAGATACCGAATATAAAACACGCAATATTTATTAATTAAATTCCGGTGCACGGCTGATAATTAAATTCCTAATAAAAAATCACATTTCCAAATGAATGTCGTAAAAATTTTCGGTTTTAGAAGGGTTCGCCTGTGTAAATTTTTAGAAATTTAAAATAGAGTGAAACCGATTATATTGTTTCAACAATCAAACCATTCTTAGAAAATATCTTAAACTTTGATACCGAATATAAAACAAGCAATATTTATAAATTAAATTCCGGTGCACGGCGGAAAATTAATTTCCTAATAAAAATCCCATTTCCATGTAAATGACGGGCCCCACCAGTGGCTGAGATGTTCTGCTCTCGAAGCTGGTAGACGGGATGTGCTGGGTTCGATACTAATCGCGCCCGTCGCTCTAATCCTTCGGAGGTTTCGTGATTTTCTTGGAAACATGGATTTCCATCCGTAAATACAGGTTAGTTTGCCTTAGAAAGACCCCCACGAAGGGCACTCCCACCTCGGACATATATCCCTAGTATAGATAATTCGCCATCAAAGATCAACCAACCAACCAAGTGCATGACTTAAAAATTTTTCGGTTTTAAACGGGTTCGTCTGTGTGAATTTTTAGAAATGTAAATTAAAGTGAAACCGAATACATTGTTTTAACAATCAAACAATTTTTAGAATATCACTTAAACTGAGATACCGAATATAAAACACGCAAAATTTAAGTATTAGTTTCCGGTGCACAGCTGAAAATTAATTTCCTAATAAAAACATTTATGAATTTATTATATATTATGAATTTATGAAGACCCCCACAAAGGGCACTCCCCCTTCGGGCCGATATCCCTAGTGTAGTTAATCCGTAGATAGGCCGTCAAAAATCAACCAACGAACCAAGTGAATGACGTAAGAATTTTTCGGTTTTAAACGGGTTCGTCTGTGTGAATTTTTAGAAATGTAAATTAAAGTGAAACCAAATACATTGTTTCAACAATGAAAACATTGTTATAAAATTCAGTAAACTGAGACACCGAATATAAAGCACGCAATATTTATGAATTATATACCGGGTCACGGTTGAAAATTAATTTCCTAATAAAAATGCACATTTCCAAAAGAATGACGTAAAAATTTTTCCGTTTAAAAAGGGTTCGACTGTGTGAATTAATACAAATGTAAAATAAAGTGAAACCGAATACATTGTTTCAACAATCAAACAAATTTATAATATCACTTAAACTGAGATACCGAATATAAAACACGCAAAATTTATGTATTAAATTACGGTTCACGGCTGAAAATTAATTTCCTAATAAAAAATCACATTTCCAAAATTATAACGTAAAAATTTTTCGGTTTTAAAAGGGTTCGACTGTGTGAATTTTACGAAATGTAAAATAAAGTGAAACCGAATACAATGTTTCAACAATCAAACCATTGTTAGAGAATCCCTTAAACTCAGATACATAATATAAAACACGCAATATTTATGAATTAAATTCCAGTGCACGGAAAATTAATTTCCTAATAAAAAAGCACATTTCTAAGTGAATGACGTAAAATTTTTTCGGTTTTAAAAGTGTTCGACTGTGTAAATTTTTAGAAGTATAAAATAAAATGAACCCGAATGCATTGTTTCAACAATAAAACCATTGTTATAAAATTCCATAAACTGACATACCGAATATAAAACACGCAATATTTATGATTTAAATTCCGGTGCAGGGGTGAAACTTAATTTCGTAATTAAAAAACACATTTCCAAATGAATGACGTAAAACATTTTCGGTTTTAAAAGGGTTCGACTGTGTGAATTTTTAGTAATGTAAGATAAAGTGTAACCGAATACATTGTTTCAACAATCAAACCATTGTTAGAAAATCCCTTAAACTGAGATAACGAATATAAAACAAGAAATATTTATGAATTAAATTCCGGTGGACGGCTCAAAATTAATTTCTTAATAAAAAAGCACATTTCCAAAAGAATGACGTAAAAATTTTTCGGTTTTAAAAGTGTTCGACTGTGTGAATTTATAGAAATGTAAAATAAAGTGTATCGAATACATTGTTTAAACAATCAAACCAATGTTAGAAAATCCCTTAAACTGAGATAACGAATACAAAACAAGAAATATTTATGAATTAAATTCCGGTGGACGGCTCAAAATTAATTTCCTAATAAAAAAGCACTTTTCCAAAAGAATGACGTAAAATTTTTTCCGTTCTAAAAGGGTTGGACTGTGTAAATTTTTAGAAATGTAAAATAAAGTATATCGAATACATTGTTTCAATAATGAAACCATTATTATAAAATTGACTTAACTCAGATACCGAATATAAAACACGCAAAATTTATGTATTAAATTCCGGTGCACGGCTGAAAATTAATTTCTTAATAAAAAATCACATTTCCAAAATTATGATGTAAAAATTTTTCGGTTTTAAAAGGGTTCGACTGTGTGAATTTATAGAAATGTAAAATAAAGTATATCGAATACATTGTTTCAACAATGAAACCATTGTTATAAAATTGATTTAACTGAGATACCGAATATAAAACACGCAGTATGTGTGTATTAAATTCCAGTGCATGGCTGAAAATTAATTTCCTAATAAAAAAGTACATTTCCAAATGAATGACGTAAACATTTTTCGGTTTTAAAAGAGTTCGACTGTGTAAATTTTTAGAAGTGTAAAAAAAAGTGAAACAGAATACATTGCTTCAACAATGAAACCATTCTAATAAAAAGCAGAAAAACCAACGTTTAAAATGCACAAATAATATATGAAAAGCAACAAACAGCTGTTTCGAATCTACTAGCGAGATTCTTCTTCAGTGCAAAAGGAACAGCGTGCTAGAAAAAGCAAGGCTCAGCCTTGCTTTTTCTAGCACGCTGTTCCTTTTGCACTGAAGAAGAATCTCGCTAGTAGATTCGAAACAGCAGTTAGCCTTGCTTTTTCTAGCACGCTGTTCCTTTTGCACTGAAGAAGAATCTCGCTAGTAGATTCGAAACAGCTGTTTGTTGCATTTCCTATATTATTTGGGCATTTTAAACGTTGGTTTTTCTGCTTTTTAATATTGTTGCACAAAGTCTTTATTTGCTATTTTTATACATTGTAATAAAATTCAGTAAACTGAGATACCGAATATCATACACGCAATATTTATGAATTAAATTCCGGTGCACGGCTGAAAATTAATTTCCTAATAAAAAAGCACATTTCCAAATAAATTACGTAAAATTTGTTTCGTTTTAAAAGGTTTCGACTGTGTGAATTTTTAGAAGTGTAAAATAAAGTGAAACCGCATAAATTGTTTCAACAATCACACCATTGTTAGAAAATCCATTAAACTGAGATACATAATCTAAAACACGCTATAATTATGAATTAAATTTCGGTGCATGGCTGAAAATTAATTTTCTAATAAAAAAGCACATTTGCAAATGAATAACGTAAAATTTTTTCGGTTTTAAAAGGGTTCGACTGTGTGAATTTTTAGAAATGTTAAATAAAGTGAAACGGAATAAATTGTTTCAACAATCAAGCCATTGTTAGAAAATCACTTAAACTGAGATACATAATCTAAAACACGCAATATTTATTAATTAAATTCCGGTGCACGGCTGAAAATTAATTTCCTAATAAAAACGCACTTTTCCAAAAGAATGACGTAAAATTTTTTCCGTTCTAAAAGGGTTGGGCTGTGTAAATTTTTAGAAATGTGAAATAATGTATATCGAATACATTGTTTCAACAATGAAACCATTGTTATAAAATTCACTAAACTGAGATATCGAATATAAAACACGCAGTATGTATGTATTAAATTTCAGTGAATGGCTGAAAATTAAGTTCCTAATAAAAAAGTACATTTCCAAATGAATGACGTAAAATTTTTTCGTTTTTAAAAGGGTTCGACTGTGTAAATTTTTTGAAGTGTAAAATAAAGTGAAACCGAATAAATTGCTTCAATAATGAAACCATTGTTATAAAATTCAGTAAACTGAGATACCGAATATAATACACGCAATATTTATGAATTAAATTTCGGTGCACGGTTGAAAATTAATTTCCTAATAAAAAAGCACATTTCCAAATGAATAACGTAAAAATTTTTCGGTTTTAAAAGGGTTCGACTGTGTAAATTTTTAGAAGTGTAAAATAAAGTGTAACCGAATACATTGTTTCAACAATCAAACCATTGTTAGAAAATCCCTTAAACTGAGATACATAATCTAAAACACGAAATATTTATGAATTAAACTCCGGTGCACAGCTTAAAATTAATATTCTAATAAAAAAGCACATTTGCAAAAGAATGACGTAAAAATTTTTCGGTTTTAAAAATGTTCGGCTGTGTGAAATTTTAGAAATGAAAAATAAAGTGTAACTGAATACATTGTTTCTACAATCAAACCATTGTTAGAAAATCCCTTAAACTGAGATACCGAATATAAAACATGTAATATTTATTAATTAAATTCCGGTGCGCTGCTGAAAATTAATTTCCTAATAAAAAAGCACATTTCCAAAAGAATGACGTAAAACTTTTTCGGTTTTAAAATGGTTCGACTGTCTGAATATATAGAAATTTAAAATAAAGTATATCGAATACATTGTTTCAACAATGAAACCATTGTTATAAAATTGACTTAACTGAGATACCGAATATAAAACACGCAGTATGTATGTATTAAATTCCAGTGCATGGCTGAAAATTAATTTCCTAATAAAAAAGTACATTTCCAAATGAATGACGTAAACATTTTTCGGTTTTAAAAGAGTTCGACTGTGTAAATTTTTAGAAGTGTAAAAAAAGTGAAACAGAATACATTGCTTCAACAATGAAACCATTGTTATAAAATTCAGTAAACTGAGATACCGAATATCATACACGCAATATTTATGAATTAAATTCCGGTGCACGGCTGAAAATTAATTTCCTAATAAAAAAGCACATTTCCAAATAAATTACGTAAAATTTGTTTCGTTTTAAAAGGTTTCGACTGTGTGAATTTTTAGAAGTGTAAAATAAAGTGAAACCGCATAAATTGTTTCAACAATCAAACCATTGTTAGAAAATCCCTTAAACTGGGATACATAATCTAAAACACGCTATAATTATGAATTAAATTCCGGTGCATGGCTGAAAATTAATTTTCTAATAAAAAAGCACATTTGCAAATGAATAACGTAAAATGTTTTCGGTTTTAAAAGGGTTCGATTGTGTGAATTTTTAGAAATGTTAAATAAAGTAAAAAGGAATAAATTGTTTCAACAATCAAGCCATTGTTAGAAAATCACTTAAACTGAGATACATAATCTAAAACACGCAATATTTATTAATTAAATTCCGGTGCACGGCTGAAAATTAATTTCCTAATAAAAACGCACTTTTCCAAAAGAATGACGTAAAATTTTTTCCGTTCTAAAAGGGTTGGGCTGTGTAAATTTTTAGAAATGTGAAATAATGTATATCGAATACATTGTTATAAAATTCACTAAACTGAGATACCGAATATAAAACACGCAAAATTTATGTATTAAATTCCGGTGCATGGCTGAAAATTAATTTCATAATAAAAAAGCACATTTGCAAAAGAACGACGTAAAAATTTTTCGGTTTTAAAAAGGTTCGGGTTTGTGAATTTTTAGAAATGTAAAATAAAGTGTAACCGAATACATTCTTTCAACAATCAAACCATTGTTAGAAAATCCCTTAAACTGAGATACATAATCTAAAACACGCAATATTTATGAATTAAATTCCGGTGCACGTCTGTAAATTAGTTTCCTAATAAAAAAGCACATTTCCTAATGAATGTCGTAAAACTTTTTCGGTTCTAAAAGGGTTCGACTGTGTAAATTTTTTGAAGTGTAAAATAAAGTGAAACCGAATACATTGCTTCAATAAAGAAACCATTGTTAGAAAATTCAGTAACTGAGATACCGAATATAAATCACTCAATATTTATTAATTAAATTCCGGTGCACGGCTGTAAATTAATTTCCTAAGAAAAAAGCACATTTCCTAATAAATTACGTAAACATTTTCTGTTTTAAAAGGGTTCGACAGTGTTAATTTTTAGAAATTTAAAATAGAGTGAAACCGATTATATTGTTTCAACAATCAAACCATTGTTAGAAAATCTCTTAAACTTTGATACCGAATATAAAACAAGCAATATTTATGAATTAAATTCCGGTGCACGGCTGAAAATTAATTTCCTAATAAAAAATCACATTTCCATATGAATGTCGTAAAATTTTTTCGGTTTTAAAAGGGTTCGACTGTGTGAATTTTAAGAAATATAATATAAAGTGAAGCAGAATACATTGTTTCAACAATCAAACTATTGTTAAAGAATCCCTTAAACTCAGATACATAATCTAAATCACGCATGACACACATTTTCATTTACATTTTCTAAAGAATGACGAAAAAAATTTCGGTTTTAAAAGGGTTCGACTGTGTGAATTTATAGAAATGTAAAATAAAGTATATCGAATACATTGTTTATACAATAAAACCATTGCTATAAAATTGACTAAACTGAGATACCGAATATAAAACACGCAAAATTTATGTATTTAATTCCGGTTCACGGCTGAAAATTAATTTCCTAATAAAAAATCACATTTCCAAATGAATGACGTAAACATTTTTCGGTTTTAAAAGGGTTCGACAGTGTAAATTTTTAGAAATTTAAAATAGAGTGAAACCGATTACATTGTTTCAACAATCAAACCATTGTTAGAAAATCTGTTAAACTTTGATACCGAATATAAAACAAGCAATATTTATAAATTAAATTTCGGTGCACGGCTGAAAATTAATTTCCTAATAAAAAAGCACATTTCCAAAAGAATGACGTAAACATTTTTCGGTTTTAAAAAGGTTCGGCTTTGTGAATTTTTTGAAGTGTAAAATAAAGTGAAACCGAATACATTGCTTCAATAATGAAACCATTGTTATAAAATTCACTAAACTGAGATATCGAATATAAAACACGCAAAATTTATGTATTAAATTCCTGTGCACGGCTGAAAATTAATTTCCTAATAAAAAATCACATTTCCAAATGAATGTCGTAAAAATTTTTCGTTTTTAAAAGGGTTCGACTGTGTAAATTTTTTGAAGTGTAAAATAAAGTGAAACCGAATACATTGCTTCAATAATGAAACCATTGTTATAAAATTCAGTAAACTGAGATACCGAATATAATACACGCAATATTTATGAATTAAATTTCAGTGCACGGTTGAAAATTAATTTCCTAATAAAAAAGCACATTTCCAAATAAATAACGTAAAAATTTTTCGGTTTTAAAAGGGTTCGACTGTGTAAATTTTTAGAAGTGTAAAACAAAGTGTAACCGAATACATTGTTTCAACAATCAAACCATTGTTAGAAAATCCCTTAAACTGAGATACGTAATCTAAAACACGCAATATTTATGAATTAAACTCCGGTGCACAGCTGAAAATTAGTTTCCTAATAAAAAAGCACATTTCCTAATAAATTACGTAAAAATTTTCTGTTTTAAAAGGGTTCGATAGTGTGAATTTTTAGAAATTTAAAATAGAGTGAAACCGATTATATTGGTTCAACAATCAAACCATTCTTAGAAAATCTCTTAATCTTTGATACAGAATATAAAACAAGCAATATTTATGAATTAAATTCCTGCGCACTGCTCAAAATTAATTTCCTAATAAAAAACCACATTTCCAAAAGAATAACGTAAAAATCTTTCGGTTTTAAAAGTGTTCGACTGTGTGAATTTACAGAAATGTAAAATAAATTGTATCGAATACATTGTTTCAACAATCAAACCATTGTTAGAAAATCTCATAAACTGAGATACATAATCTAAAACACACTATAATTATTAATTAAATTCCGGTGCACGGCTGAAAATTAATTTTCTAATAAAAAAGCACATTTGCAAATAAATGACGTAAAAATTGTTCGGTTTTAAAAGGATTCGACTGTGTGAATTTTTAGAAATTTAAAATAAAGTGAAACGGAATAAATTGTTTCAACAATCAAGCCATTGTTAGAAAATCCCTTAAACTGAGATACATAATCTAAAACATGCTATAATTATGAATTAAATTCCGGTGCACGGCTGAAAATTATTTTTCTAATAAAAAAGCACATTTGCAAGAGAACGACGTAAAAATTTTTTGTTTTAAAAAGGTTCGGGTTTGTGAATTTTTAGAAATGTAAAATAAAGTGTAAACGAATACATTCTTTCAACAATCAAACCATTGTTAGAAAATCCCTTCATCTGAGATACCGAATATAAAACACGCAATATTAATTAATTAAATTCCGGTGCACGGCTGAAAATTAATTTCCTAATAAAAAAGCACATTTCCAAAAGAATGAAGTAAAAATTTTTGATTTTAAAAAGGTTCGACTTTTGAATTTTTAGAAATGTAAAATAAAGTATATCGAATACATTGTTTCAACAATGAAACCATTGTTATAAAATTCACTAAACTGAGATACCGAATATAAAACTCATTAAATTTCTGTATTAAATTCCGGTGCACGGCTGATAATTAAATTCCTAATAAAAAATCACATTTCCAAATGAATATCGTAAAAATTTTTCGGTTTTAAAAGGGTTCGCCTGTGTAAATTTTTAGAAATTTAAAATTGAGTGAAACCGATTATATTGTTTCAACAATCAAACCATTGTTAGAAAATCTGTTAAACTTTGATACCGAATATAAAACAAGCAATATATATAAATTAAATTCCGGAGCACGGCTGAAAATTAATTTCCTAATAAAAAATCCCATTTCCATGTAAATGACGGGCCCCACCAATGGCTGAGATGTTCTGCTCTCGAAGCTTGTAGACGGGATGTGCTGGGTTCGATACTAATCGCGCCCGTCGGTCTAATCCTTCGGAGGTTTCGTGATTTTCTTCGAAAAATGGATTTCCGTGCGTAAATACAGGTTAGTTTGCCTTAGAAAGACCCCCACGAAGGGCACTCCCACCTCGGACATATATCCCTAGTATAGATAATTCGCCATCAAAAATCAACCAACCAACCAAGTGCATGACTTAAAAAATTTTCGGTTTTAAACGGGTTCGTCTGTGTGAATTTTTAGAAATGTAAATTAAAGTGAAACCGAATAAATTGTTTTAACAATCAAACAATTTTTAGAATATCATTTAAATTGAGATACCGAATATAAAACACGCAAAATTTATGTATTAAATTCCGGTGCACAGCTGAAAATTAATTTCCTAATAAAAAATCACATTTCCAAAATTATAACGTAAAAATTTTTCGGTTTTAAAACGGTTCGACTGTGTGAATTTATAGAAATGTAAAATAAAGTATATCGAATACATTGTTTAAACAATGAAACCATTGTTATAAAATTGACTTAACTGAGATACCGAATATAAAACACGCAAAATTTATGTATTAAATTCCAGTGCATGGCTGAAAATTAATTTCCTAATAAAAAAGTACATTTCCAAATGAATGATGTAAAATTTGTTTAGTTTTAAAAGGTTTCGACTGTGAGAATTTTTAGAAGTGTAAAATAAAGTGAAACCGAATAAATTGTTTAACAATCAAACCATTGTTAGAAAATCCTTTAAACTGAGATACATAATCTAAAACATGCTATAATTATGAATTAAATTCCGGTGCACGGCTGAAAATTAATTTTCTAATAAAAAAGCACATTTGCAAAAGAACGACGTAAAAATTTTTCGGTTTTAAAAAGGTTCGGGTTTCTGAATTTTTAGAAATGTAAAATAAAGTGTAAACGAATACATTCTTTCAAAAATCAAAACATTGTTAGAAAATTCACTAAACTGAGATACGAATATAAAACACCCTAAATTTCTGTATTAAATTCCGGTGCACGGCTGATAATTAAATTCATAATAAAAAATCACATTTCCAAATGTATGTCGTAAAAATTTTTCGGTTTTAAAAGGGTTCGACTGTGTAAATTTTTTGAAGTGTGAAATAAAGTGAAACCGAATACATTGCTTCAATAAAGAAACCATTGTTATAAAATTCAGTAACTGAGATACCGAATATAAATCACGCAATATTTATTAATTAAATTCCGGTGCATGGCTGTAAATTAATTTCCTAAGAAAAAATCACATTTCCATATGAGTGTCGTAAAAATTTTTCGGTTTTAAAAGGGTCCGACTGTGTGAATTTTTAATAATTTAAAATAGAGTTAAACCGATTATATTGTTTCAACAATGAAACCATTGTTGGAAAATCTCTTAAACTTTGATACCGAATATAAAACAAGCAATATTTATGAATTAAATTCCGGTGCACGGCTGAAAATTAATTTCCTAATAAAAAATCACATTTCCATATGAGTGTCGTAAAAATTTTTCGGTTTTAAAAGGGTCCGACTGTGTGAATTTTAAGAAATGTAATATAAAGTGAAGCAGAATACAATGTTTCAACAATCAAACTATTGTTAGAGAATCCCTTAAACTCAGATACATAATCTAATACAGGCATGACACACATTTTCATTTACATTTTCTAAAGAATGACGTAAAAAATTTCGGTTTTAAAAGGGTTCGACTGTGTGAATTTATAGAAATGTAAAATAAAGTATATCGAATACATTGTTTATACAATAAAACCATTGTTATAAAATTGACTAAACTGAGATACCGAATATAAAACACGCAAAATTCATGTATTTAATTCCGGTGCAAGGCTGAAAATTAATTTCCTAATAAAAAATCACATATCCAAATGAATGACGTAAACATTTTTCGGTTTTAAAAGGGTTCGACAGTGTGAATTTTTAGAAATTTAAAATAGAGTGAAACCGATTATATTGTTTCAACAATCAAACCATTGTTAGAAAATCTGTTAAACTTTGATACCGAATATAAAACAAGCAATATTTATAAATTAAATTCCCGTGCACGGCTGAAAATTAATTTCCTAATAAAAAATCCCATTTCCATGTAAATGATGGGCCCCACCAGTGGCTGAGATGTTCTGCTCTCGAAGCTGGTAGACGGGATGTGCTGGGTTCGATACTAATCGCGCCCGTCGGTCTAATCCTTCGGAGGTTTCGTGATTTTCTTGGAAACATGGATTTCCATGCGTAAATACAGGTTTGCCTTAGAAAGACCCCCACGAAGGGCACGCCCACCTCGGACATATATCCCTAGTATAGATAATTCGCCATCAAAAATCAACCATCCAACCAAGTGCATGACTTAAAAAATTTTCGGTTTTAAAAGGGTTCGACTGTGTGAATTTTTAGAAATGTAAATTAAATTGAAAACTAATACATTGTTTCAACACTGAAAACATTGTTATAAAATCCAGTAAACTGAGATACCTAATATAAAAGACGCAATATTTATGAATTAAATTCCGGTGCACGGCTGAAAATTAATTTCCTAATTAAAAATCACTTTTCCAAATGAATGTCGTAAAAATTTTTCGGTTTTAAAAGGACTGTGTGAATTTTTAGAAATGTAAAATTAAGTGAAACCGAATATATTGTTTCAACAATCAAACCATTGTTAGAAAATCCCTTAAACTGAGATACATAATTTAAAACAGGCAATATTTATGAATTAAATTCCGGTGCACGTCTGTAAATTAGTTTCCTAATAAAAAAGCACATTTCCTAATAAATTATGTAAAAATTTTCTGTTTTAAAAGGGTTCGATAGTGTGAATTTTTAGAAATTTAAAATAGAGTGAAACCGATTATATTGTTTCAACAATCAAACCATTTTAAGAAAATCTCTTAAACTTTGATACCGAATATAAAACAAGCAACATTTATGAATTAAATTCCTGCGCACGGCTGAAAATTAATCTCCTAATAAAAAAATCACATTTCCATGTGAATGACGAGCCCCACCAGTTGCTGAAAGGTTCTGCTCTCGAAGCTGGAAGACGGGATGTGCTGGGTTCGATCCCAATCGCGCCCGTCGGCCTAATCCTTCGGAGTTTTCGTGGTTTTCTTCGAGACATGGATTTCCATGCGTAAATACAGGTTAGTTTCCCTTAGAAAGACGCCCACAAAGGGCACTCCCCCTTCGGGCCGATATCCCTAGTGTAGATAATCGGCCGTCAAATTCAACCAACCAACCAAGTGAATGACGTAGAAATTTTTCGGTTTTAAACGGGTTCGTCTGTGTGAATTTTTAGAAATGTAAATTAAAGCGAAACCAAATACATTGTTTCAACAATGAAAACATTGTTATAAAATTCAGTAAACTGAGACACCGAGTATAAAGCACGCAATATTTATGATTAATAATAGTGTGAATTAATACAAATGTAAAATAAAGTGAAACCGAATACATTGTTTCAACAATCAAACCATTGTTAGAGAATCCCTTAAACTGAGATACATAATCTAATACACGCAATATTTATTAATTAAATTCCGGTGCACGGCTGAAAATTAATTTCCTAATAAAAACGCACTTTTCCAAAAGAATGACGTAAAATTTTTTCCGTTCTAAAAGGGTTGGACTGTGTAAATTTTTAGAAATGTAAAATAAAGTATATCGAATACATTGTTTCAACAATGAAACCATTGTTATAAAATTCACTAAACTGAGATACCGAATATAAAACACGCAAAATTTATGTATTAAATTCCGGTGCACGGCTGAAAATTAATTTCCTAATAAAAAATCACATTTCCAAAATTATGACGTAAAAATTTTTCGGTATTAAAAGGGTTCGACTGTGTAAATTTTTTGAAGTGTAAAATAAAGTGTAACCGAATACATTGTTTCAACAATCAAACCATTGTTAGAAAATCCCTTAAACTGAGATACCGAATATAAAACATGTATTATTTATTAATTAAATTCCGGTGCGCTGCTGAAAATTAATTTCCTAATAAAAAAGCACATTTCCAAAAGAATGACGTAAACATTTTTCGGTTTTAAAATGGTTCGACTGTCTGAATATATAGAAATTTAAAATAAAGTATATCGAATACATTGTTTCAACAATGAAACCATTGTTATAAAATTGACTTAACCGAGATACCGAATATAAAACACGCAGTATGTATGTATTAAATTCCAGTGCATGGCTGAAAATTAATTTCCTAATAAAAAAGTACATATCCAAATGAATGACGTAAGCATTTTTCGGTTTTAAAAGAGTTCGACTGTGTAAATTTTTAGAAGTGTAAAAAAAAGTGAAACAGAATACATTGCTTCAACAATGAAACCATTGTTATAAAATTCAGTAAACTGAGATACCGAATATCATACACGCAATATTTATGAATTAAATTCCGGTGCACGGCTGAAAATTAATTTCCTCATAAAAAAGCACATTTCCAAATAAATTACGTAAAATTTGTTTCGTTTTAAAAGGTTTCGACTGTGTGAATTTTTAGAAGTGTAAAATAAAGTGAAACCGCATAAATTGTTTCAACAATCAAACCATTGTTAGAAAATCCCTTAAACTGAGATACATAATCTAAAACACGCTATAATTATGAATTAAATTCCGGTGCATGGCTGAATCTAATAAAAAAGCACATTTGCAAATGAATAACGTAAAATTTTTTCGGTTTTAAAAGGGTTCGACTGTGTGAATTTTTAGTAATGTAAGATAAAGTGTAACCGAAAACATTGTTTCAACAATCAAACCATTGTTAGAAAATCCCTTAAACTGAGATAACGAATATAAAACAAGAAATATTTTTGAATTAAATTCCGGTGCACGTCAAAAAATTAATTTCCTAATAAAAAATCACATTTCCAAATGAATGAAGTAAACATTTTTCGGTTTTAAAAGGGTTCGACTGTGTAAATTTAGAGAAATGTAAAATAAAGTATATCGAATACGTTGTTTCAACAATGAAACCATTGTTATAAAATTGACTTAACTGAGATACCGAATATAAAACACGCAATATTTATGTATTAAATTCCAGTGCATGCCTGGAAATTAATTTCCTACTAAAAAAGTACATTTCCAAATGAATGACTTAAAATTTGTTTGGTTTTAAAAGGTTTCGGCTGTGTGAATTTTTTAGAAATATAAAATAAAGTATAACCGAATACATTGTTTCAGCAATCAATTCATTGTTAGAAAATCCCTTAAACTGAGATACCGAATATAAAACACGTAATATTTATGAAATTAATTCCGGTTCACGGATTAAAATTAATTTTCTAATAAAAAAACACATTTGCAAAAGAACGACGTAAACATTTTTCGGTTTTTAAAAGGTTCGGCTTTGTGAATTTTTAGAAATATAAAATAAAGTGTAACCGAATACATTCTTTCAACAATCAAACCATTGTTAGAAAATCCCCTAACCTGAGATGCCGAATATAAAACACGCAATATTTAACAATTAAATTCCGGTGCACGGCTGAAAATTAATTTCCTAATAAAAAAGCACATTTCCTAAAGAATGACGTAAACATTTTTCGGTTTTAAAAAGGTTCGGCTTTGTGAATTTTTAGAAATTTAAAATAAAGTATATCGAATACATTCTTTCAACAATCAAACCATTGTTAGAAAATCCCTTAAACTGAGATATCGAATATAAAACACGCAAAATTTATGTATTAAATTCCGGTGCACGGCTGAAAATTAATTTCCTAATAAAAAATCACATTTCCAAATGAATGTCGTAAAAATTTTTCGTTTTTAAAAGGGTTCGACTGTGTAAATTTTTTGAAGTGTAAAATAAAGTGAAACCGAATACATTGCTTCAATAATGAAACCATTGTTAGAAAATCCCTTAAACTGAGATACATAATCTAAAACACGCAATATTTATGAATTAAACTCCGGTGCACAGCTGAAAATTAGTTTCCTAATAAAAAAGCACATTTCCTAATAAATTACGTAAAAATTTTCTGTTTTAAAAGGGTTCGATAGTGTGAATTTTTAGAAATTTAAAATAGAGTGAAACCGATTATATTGGTTCAACAATCAAACCATTCTTAGAAAATCTCTTAAACTTTGATACCGAATATAAAACAAGCAATATTTATGAATTAAATTCCTGCGCACGGCTCAAAATTAATTTCCTAATAAAAAACCACATTTCCAAAAGAATGACGTAAAAATTTTTCGGTTTTAAAAGTGTTCGACTGCGTGAATTTATAGAAATGTAAAATAAAGTGTATCGAATACATTGTTTCAACAATCAAACCATTGTTAGAAAATCTCTTAAACTGAGATACATAATCTAAAACACGCTATAATTATGAATTAAATTCCGGTGCGCGGCTGAAAATTAATTTTGTAATAAAAAAGCACATTTGCAAATAAATGACGTAAAAATTTTTCGGTTTTAAAAGGATTCGACTGTGTGAATTTATAGAAATGTAAAATAAAGTGAAACGGAATAAATTGTTTCAGCAATCAAGCCATTGTTAGAAAATCACTTAAACTGAGATACATAATCTAAAACACGCAATATTTATTAATTAAATTCCGGTGCACGGCTGAAAATTAATTTCCTAATAAAAACGCACTTTTCCAAAAGATTGACGTAAAATTTTTTCCGTTCTAAAAGGGTTGGGCTGTGTAAATTTTTAGAAATGTGAAATAATGTATATCGAATACATTGTTTCAACAATGAAACCATTGTTATAAAATTCACTAAACTGAGATACCGAATATAAAACACGCAAAATTTATGTATTTAATTCCGGTGCATGGCTGAAAATTAATTTCCTAATAAAAAAGCACATTTGCAAAAGAACGGCGTAAAAATTTTTCGGTTTTAAAAAGGTTCGGGTTTGTGAATTTTTAGTAATGTAAAATAAAGTGTAACCGAATACATTCTTTCAACAATCAAACCATTGTTAGAAAATCCCTTAAACTGAGATACATAATCTAAAACACGCAATATTTATGAATTAAATTCCGGTGCACGTCTGTAAATTAGTTTTTTAATAAAAAAGCACATTTCCTAATGAATGTCGTAAAACTTTTTCGGTTTTAAAAGGGTTCGACTGTGTAAATTTTTTGAAGTGTAAAATAAAGTGAAACCGAATACATTGCTTCAATAAAGAAACCATTGTTATAAAATTCAGTAACTGAGATACCGAATATAAATCACTCAATATTTATTAATTAAATTCCGGTGCACGGCTGTAAATTAATTTCCTAAGAAAAAAGCACATTTCCTAATAAATTACGTAAACATTTTCTGTTTTAAAAGGGTTCGACAGTGTGAATTTTTAGAAATTTAAAATAGAGTGAAACCGATTATATTGTTTCAACAATCAAACCATTGTTAGAAAATCTCTTAAACTTTGATACCGAATATAAAACAAGCAATATTTATGAACTAAATTCCGGTGCACGGCTGAAAATTAATTTCCTAATAAAAAATCACATTTCCATATGAATGTCGTAAAATTTTTTCGGTTATAAAGGGGTTCGACTGTGTGAATTTTAAGAAATATAATATAAAGTGAAGCAGAATACATTGTTTCAACAATCAAACTATTGTTAAAGAATCCCTTAAACTCAGATACATAATCTAAATCACGCATGACACACATTTTCATTTACATTTTCTAAAGAATGACGTAAAAAATTTCGGTTTTAAAAGGGTTCGATTGTGTGAATTTATAGAAATGTAAAATAAAGTATATCGAATACATTGTTTATACAATAAAACCATTGCTATAAAATTGACTAAACTGAGATACCGAATATAAAACACGCAAAATTTATGAATTAAATTCCGGTGCAGGGGTGAAACTTAATTTCGTAATTAAAAAATCACATTTCCAAATGAATGACGTAAACATTTTTCGGTTTTAAAAGGGTTCGACTGTGTGAATTTTTAGTAATATAAGATAAAGAGTAACCGAATACATTGTTTCAACAATGAAACCATTGTTATAAAATTCACTAAACTGAGATACCGAATATAAAACACGCAAAATTTATGTATTAAATTCCGGTTCACGGCTGAAAATTAATTTTTCTAATAAAAAAACACATTTGCAAAAGAACGACGTAAACATTTTTCGGTTTTTAAAAGGTTCGGCTTTGTGAATTTTTAGAAATATAAAATAAAGTGTAACCGAATACATTCTTTCAACAATCAAACCATTGTTAGAAAATCCCCTAACCTGAGATGCCGAATATAAAACACGCAATATTTAACAATTAAATTCAGGTGCACGGCTGAAAATTAATATCCTAATAAAAAAGCACATTTCCAAAAGAATGACGTAAAAATTTTTCGGTATTAAAAGGGTTCGACTGTGTGAATTTATAGAAATGTAAAATAAATTATATCGAATACATTGTTTTAACAATGAAACCATTGTTATAAAATTGATTTAACTGAGATACCGAATATAAAACACGCAATATTTATGTATTAAATTCCAGTGCATGGCTGAAAATTAATTTCCTAATAAAAAAGTACATTTCCAAATGAATGATGTAAAATTGGTTTAGTTTTAAAAGGTTTCGACTGTGAGAATTTTTAGAAGTGTAAAATAAAGTGAAACCGAATAAATTGTTTAACAATCAAACCATTGTTAGGAAATCCTTTAAACTGAGATACATAATCTAAAACATGCTATAATTATGAATTAAATTCCGGTGCACGGCTGAAAATTATTTTTCTAATAAAAAAGCACATTCTCAAAAGAACGACGTAAAAATTTTTTGTTTTAAAAAGGTTCGGGTTTGTGAATTTTTAGAAATATAAAATAAAGTGTAAACGAATACATTCTTTCAACAATCAAACCATTGTTAGAAAATCCCTTCATCTGAGATACCGAATATAAAACACGCAATATTTATTAATTAAATTCCGGTGTACGGCTGAAAATTAATTTCCTAATAAAAAAGCTCATTTCCAAAAGAATGTAGTAAAAATTTTTCGATTTTAAAAAGGTTCGGCTTTTTGAATTTTTAGAAATGTAAAATAAAGTATATCGAATACATTGTTTCAACAATGAAACCATTGTTATAAAATTCACTAAACTGAGATACCGAATATAAAACTCCCTAAATTTCTGTATTAAATTCCGGTGCACGGCTGATAATTAAATTCCTAATAAAAAATCACATTTCCAAATGAATGTCGTAAAAATTTTCGGTTTTAAAAGGGTTCGCCTGTGTAAATTTTTAGAAATTTAAAATAGAGTGAAACCGATTATATTGTTTCAACAATCAAACCATTGTTAGAAAATCTGTTAAACTTTGATACCGAATATAAAACAAGCAATATTTATAAATTAAATTCCGGTGCACGGCTGAAAATTAATTTCCTAATAAAAAATACCATTTCCATGTAAATGACGGGCCCCACCAGTGGCTGAGATGTTCTGCTCTCGAAGCTGGTAGAGGGGATGTGCTGGGTTCGATACTAATCGCGCTCGTCGCTCTAATCCTTCGGAGGTTTCGTGATTTTCTTGGAAACATGGATTTCCATGCGTAAATACAGGTTAGTTTGCCTTAGAAAGACCCCCACGAAGGCCACTCCCACCTCGGACATATATCCCTAGTATAGATAATTCGCCATCAAAAATCAACCAACCAACCAAGTGCATGACTTAAAAATTTTTCGGTTTTAAACGGGTTCGTCTGTGTGAATTTTTAGAAATGTAAATTAAAGTGAAACCGAATACATTGTTTTAACAATCAAACAATTTTTAGAATATCACTTAAACTGAGATACCGAATATAAAACACGCGAAATTTATGTATTAGTTTCCGGTGCACAGCTGAAAATTAATTTCCTAATAAAAACATTTATGAATTTATTATATATTATGAATTTATGAAGACACCCACAAAGGGCACTCCCCCTTCGGGCCGATATCCCTAGTGTAGATAATCCGTAGATAGGCCGTCAAAAATCAACCAACGAACCAAGTGAATGACGTGAAAATTTTTCGGTTTTAAACGGGTTCGTCTGTGTGAATTTTTAGAAATGTAATTTAAAGTGAAACCAAATACATTGTTTCAACAATGAAAACATTGTTATAAAATTCAGTAAACTGAGACACCGAATATAACGCACGCAATATTTATGAATTATATACCGGGTCACGGTTGAAAATTAATTTCCTAATAAAAATGCACATTTCCAAAAGAATGACGTAAAAATTTTTCCGTTTAAAAAGGGTTCGACTGTGTGAATTAATACAAATGTAAAATAAATTGAAACCGAATACATTGTTTCAACAATCAAACAAATTTATAATATCACTTAAACTGAGATACCGAATATAAAACACGCAAAATTTATGTATTAAATTCCGGTTCACGGCTGAAAATTAATTTCCTAATAAAAAATCACATTTCCAAAATTATAACGTAAAAATTTTTCGGTTTTAAAAGGGTTCGACTGTGTGAATTTTACGAAATGTAAAATAAAGTGAAACCGAATACAATGCTTCAACAATCAAACCATTGTTAGAAAATCTGTTAAACTTTGATACCGAATATAAAACACGCAATATTTATGAATTAAATTCCGGTGCAGGTGTGAAACTTAATTTCGTAATTAAAAAAAACATTTCCAAATGAATGACGTAAAACATTTTCGGTTTTAAAAGGGTTCGACTGTGTGAATTTTTAGTAATGTAAGATAAAGTGTAACCGAATACATTGTTTCAACAATCAAACCATTGTTAGAAAATCCCTTAAACTGAGATAACGAATATAAAACAAGAAATATTTATGAATTAAATTCCGGTGGACGGCTCAAAATTAATTTCCTAATAAAAAAGCACATTTCCAAAAGAATGACGTAAAAATTTTTCGGTTTTAAAAGTGTTCGACTGTGTGAATTTATAGAAATGTAAAATAAAGTGTATCGAATACATTGTTTCAACAATCAAACCAATGTTAGAAAATCTCTTAAACCGAGATACGCTATACTTATGAATTAAATTCTGGTGCACGGCTGAAAATTAATTTTCTAATAAAAACGCACATTTGCAAATAAATGACGTAAAAAGTTTTCGGTTTTAAAAGGATTCGACTGTGTGAATTTTCAGAAATGTAAAATAAAGTGAAACGGAATAAATTGTTTCAACAATCAAGCCATTGTTAGAAAATCCCTTAAACAGAGATACATAATCTAAAACACGCAATATTTATGAATCAAAATCCGGTGCACGGCTGAAAATTAATTTCCTAATAAAAAAGCACATTTCTTAAGAATGACGTAAACATTTTTCGGTTTTAAAAGGGCTCGACTGTGTGAATTTATAGAAATGTAAAATAAAGTATATCGAATACATTGTTAAAACAATGAAACCATTATTATAAAATTGACTTAACTCAGATACCGAATATAAAACACGCAATATTTATGTATTAAATTCCAGTGCATGGCTGGAAATTAATTTCCTACTAAAAAAGTACATTTCCAAATGAATGACGTAAAATTTGTTCGGTTTTAAAAGGTTTCGGCTGTGTGAATTTTTAGAAATATAAAATAAAGTGAAACCGAATAAATTGTTTAACAATCAAACCATTGTTAGAAAATCCTTTAAACTGAGATACATAATCTAAAACACGCAATATTTATTAATTAAATTCCGGTGCACGGCTGAAAATTAATTTCCTAATAAAAACGCACTTTTCCAAAAGAATGACGTAAAATTTTTTCCGTTCTAGAGGGGTTGGACTGTGTAAATTTTTAGAAATGTAAAATAAAGTATATCGAATACATTGTTTCAACAATGAAACCATTATTATAAAATTGACTTAACTCAGATACCGAATATAAAACACGCAAAATTTATGTATTAAATTCCGGTGCACGGCTGAAAATTAATTTCCTAATAAAAAATCACATTTCCAAAATTATGATGTAAAAATTTTTCGGTTTTAAAAGGGTTCGACTGTGTGAATTTATAGAAATGTAAAATAAAGTATATCGAATACATTGTTTCAACAATGAAACCATTGTTATAAAATTGATTTAACTGAGATACCGAATATAAAACACGCAGTATGTATGTATTAAATTCCAGTGCATGGCTGAAAATTAATTTCCTAATAAAAAAGTACATTTCCAAATGAATGACGTAAACATTTTTCGGTTTTAAAAGAGTTCGACTGTGTAAATTTTTAGAAGTGTAAAAAAAAGTGAAACAGAATAAATTGCTTCAACAATGAAACCATTGTTATAAAATTCAGTAAACTGAGATACCGAATATCATACACGCAATATTTATGAATTAAATTCCGGTGCACGGCTGAAAATTAATTTCCTAATAATAAAGCACATTTCCAAATAAATTACGTAAAATTTGTTTCGTTTTAAAAGGTTTCGACTGTGTGAATTTTTAGAAGTGTAAAATAAAGTGAAACCGCATAAATTGTTTCAACAATCAAACCATTGTTAGAAAATGCCTTAAACTGAGATACATAATCTAAAACACGCTATAATTATGAATTAAATTCCGGTGCATGGCTGAAAATTAATTTTCTAATAAAAAAGCACATTTGAAAATGAATAACGTAAAATTTTTTCGGTTTTAAAAGGGTTCGACTGTGTGAATTTTTAGAAATGTTAAATAAAGTGAAACGGAATACATTGCTTCAATAAAGAAACCATTGTTATAAAATTCAGTAACTGAGATACCGAATATAAATCACGCAATATTTATTAATTAAATTCCGGTGCATGGCTGTAAATTAATTTCCTAAGAAAAAATCACATATCCTAATAAATTACGTAAACATTTTCTGTTTTAAAAGGGTTCGACAGTGTGAATTTTTAATAATTTAAAATAGAGTTAAACCGATTATATTGTTTCAACAATGAAACCATTGTTGGAAAATCTCTTAAACTTTGATACCGAATATAAAACAAGCAATATTTATGAATTAAATTCCGGTGCACGGCTGAAAATTAATTTCCTAATAAAAAATCACATTTCCATATGAATGTCGTAAAAATTTTTCGGTTTTAAAAGGGTCCGACTGTGTGAATTTTAAGAAATGTAATATAAAGTGAAGCAGAATACAATGTTTCAACAATCAAACTATTGTTAGAGAATCCCTTAAACTCAGATACATAATCTAATACAGGCATGACACACATTTTCATTTACATTTTCTAAAGAATGACGTAAAAAATTTCGGTTTTAAAAGGGTTCGACTGTGTGAATTTATAGAAATGTAAAATAAAGTATATCGAATACATTGTTTATACAATAAAACCATTGTTATAAAATTGACTAAACTGAGATACCGAATATAAAACACGCAAAATTCATGTATTTAATTCCGGTGCAAGGCTGAAAATTAATTTCCTAATAAAAAATCACATATCCAAATGAATGACGTAAACATTTTTCGGTTTTAAAAGGGTTCGACAGTGTGAATTTTTAGAAATTTAAAATAGAGTGAAACCGATTATATTGTTTCAACAATCAAACCATTGTTAGAAAATCTGTTAAACTTTGATACCGAATATAAAACAAGCAATATTTATAAATTAAATTCCGGTGCACGGCTGAAAATTAATTTCCTAATAAAAAATACCATTTCCATGTAAATGACGGGCCCCACCAGTGGCTGAGATGTTCTGCTCTCGAAGCTGGTAGACGGGATGTGCTGGGTTCGATACTAATCGCGCTCGTCGCTCTAATCCTTCGGAGGTTTCGTGATTTTCTTGGAAACATGGATTTCCATGCGTAAATACAGGTTAGTTTGCCTTCGAAAGACCCCCACGAAGGCCACTCCCACCTCGGACATATATCCCTAGTATAGATAATTCGCCATCAAAAATCAACCAACCAACCAAGTGCATGACTTAAAAATTTTTCGGTTTTAAACGGGTTCGTCTGTGTGAATTTTTAGAAATGTAAATTAAAGTGAAACCGAATACATTGTTTTAACAATCCAACAATTTTTAGAATATCACTTAAACTGAGATACCGAATATAAAACACGCAAAATTTATGTATTAGTTTCCGGTGCACAGCTGAAAATTAATTTCCTAATAAAAACATTTATGAATTTATTATATATTATGAATTTATGAAGACACCCACAAAGGGCACTCCCCCTTCGGGCCGATATCCCTAGTGTAGATAATCCGTAGATAGGCCGTCAAAAATCAACCAACGAACCAAGTGAATGACGTAAAAATTTTTCGGTTTTAAACGGGTTCGTCTGTGTGAATTTTTAGAAATTTAAATTAAAGTGAAACCAAATACATTGTTTCAACAATGAAAACATTGTTATAAAATTCAGTAAACTGAGACACCGAATATAACGCACGCAATATTTATGAATTATATACCGGGTCACGGTTGAAAATTAATTTCCTAATAAAAATGCACATTTCCAAAAGAATGACGTAAAAATTTTTCCGTTTAAAAAGGGTTCGACTGTGTGAATTAATACAAATGTAAAATAAAGTGAAACCGAATACATTGTTTCAACAATCAAACAAATTTATAATATCACTTAAACTGAGATACCGAATATAAAACACGCAAAATTTATGCATTAAATTCCGGTTCACGGCTGAAAATTAATTTCCTAATAAAAAATCACATTTCCAAAATTATGATGTAAAAATTTTTCGGTTTTAAAAGGGTTCGACTGTGTGAATTTATAGAAATGTAAAATAAAGTATATCGAATACATTGTTTCAACAATGAAACCATTGTTATAAAATTGATTTAACTGAGATACCGAATATAAAACACGCAGTATGTATGTATTAAATTCCAGTGCATGGCTGAAAATTAATTTCCTAATAAAAAAGTACATTTCCAAATGAATGACGTAAACATTTTTCGGTTTTAAAAGAGTTCGACTGTGTAAATTTTAAGAAGTGTAAAAAAAAGTGAAACAGAATAAAATCCTTCAACAATGAAACCATTGTTATAAAATTCAGTAAACTGAGATACCGAATATCATACACGCAATATTTATGAATTAAATTCCGGTGCACGGCTGAAAATTAATTTCCTAATAAAAAAGCACATTTCCAAATAAATTACGTAAAATTTGTTTCGTTTTAAAAGGTTTCGACTGTGTGAATTTTTAGAAGTGTAAAATAAAGTGAAACCGCATAAATTGTTTCAACAATCAAACCATTGTTAGAAAATGCCTTAAACAGAGATACATAATCTAAAACACGCTATAATTATGAATTAAATTCCGGTGCATGGCTGAAAATTAATTTTCTAATAAAAAAGCACATTTGCAAATGAATAACGTAAAATTTTTTCGGTTTTAAAAGGGTTCGACTGTGTGAATTTTTAGAAATGTTAAATAAAGTGAAACGGAATAAATTGTTTCAAAAATCAAGCCATTGTTAGAAAATCACTTAAACTGAGATACATAATCTAAAACACGCTATAATTATGAATTAAATTCCGGTGCACGGCTGAAAATTAATTTCCTAATAAAAACGCACTTTTCCAAAAGAATGACGTAAAGTTTTTTCCGTTCTAAAAGGGTTGGGCTGTGTAAATTTTTAGAAATGTGAAATAATGTATATCGAATACATTGTTTCAACAATGAAACCATTGTTATAAAATTCACTAAACTGAGATATCGAATATAAAACACGCAGTATGTATGTATTAAATTTCAGTGAATGTCTGAAAATTAATTTCCTAATAAAAAAGTACATTTCCAAATGAATAACGTAAAAAATTTTCGGTTTTAAAAGGGTTCGACTGTGTAAATTTTTAGAAGTGTAAAATAAAGTGTAACCGAATACATTGTTTCAACAATCAAACCATTGTTAGAAAATCCCTTAAACTGAGATACATATTCTAAAACACGAAATATTTATGAATTAAACTCCGGTGCACAGCTGAAAATTAATATTCTAATAAAAAAGCACATTTGCAAAAGAATGACGTAAAAATTTTTCGGTTTTAAAAAGGTTCGGCAGTGTGAAATTTTAGAAATGAAAAATAAAGTGTAACCGAATACATTGTTTCTACAATCAAACCATTGTTAGAAAATCCCTTAAACTGATATACGCTATACTTATGAATTAAATTCTGGTGCACGGCTGAAAATTAATTTTCTAATAAAAACGCACATTTGCAAATAAATGACGTAAAAAGTTTTCGGTTTTAAAAGGATTCGACTGTGTGAATTTTCAGAAATGTAAAATAAAGTGAAACGGAATAAATTGTTTCAACAATCAAGCCATTGTTAGAAAATCCCTTAAACAGAGATACATAATCTAAAACACGCAATATTTATGAATCAAAATCCGGTGCACGGCTGAAAATTAATTTCCTAATAAAAAAGCACATTTCTTAAGAATGACGTAAACATTTTTCGGTTTTAAAAGGGCTCGACTGTGTGAATTTATAGAAATGTAAAATAAAGTATATCGAATACATTGTTAAAACAATGAAACCATTATTATAAAATTGACTTAACTCAGATACCGAATATAAAACACGCAATATTTATGTATTAATTTCCAGTGCATGGCTGGAAATTAATTTCCTACTAAAAAAGTACATTTCCAAATGAATGACGTAAAATTTGTTCGGTTTTAAAAGGTTTCGGCTGTGTGAATTTTTAGAAATATAAAATAAAGTGAAACCGAATAAATTGTTTAACAATCAAACCATTGTTAGAAAATCCTTTAAACTGAGATACATAATCTAAAACACGCAATATTTATTAATTAAATTCCGGTGCACGGCTGAAAATTAATTTCCTAATAAAAACGCACTTTTCCAAAAGAATGACGTAAAATTTTTTCCGTTCTAGAGGGGTTGGACTGTGTAAATTTTTAGAAATGTAAAATAAAGTATATCGAATACATTGTTTCAACAATGAAACCATTATTATAAAATTGACTTAACTCAGATACCGAATATAAAACACGCAAAATTTATGTATTAAATTCCGGTGCACGGCTGAAAATTAATTTCCTAATAAAAAATCACATTTCCAAAATTATGATGTAAAAATTTTTCGGTTTTAAAAGGGTTCGACTGTGTGAATTTATAGAAATGTAAAATAAAGTATATCGAATACATTGTTTCAACAATGAAACCATTGTTATAAAATTGATTTAACTGAGATACCGAATATAAAACACGCAGTATGTATGTATTAAATTCTAGTGCATGGCTGAAAATTAATTTCCTAATAAAAAAGTACATTTCCAAATGAATGACGTAAACATTTTTCGGTTTTAAAAGAGTTCGACTGTGTAAATTTTTAGAAGTGTAAAAAAAAGTGAAACAGAATAAATTGCTTCAACAATGAAACCATTGTTATAAAATTCAGTAAACTGAGATACCGAATATCATACACGCAATATTTATGAATTAAATTCCGGTGCACGGCTGAAAATTAATTTCCTAATAAAAAAGCACATTTCCAAATAAATTACGTAAAATTTGTTTCGTTTTAAAAGGTTTCGACTGTGTGAATTTTTAGAAGTGTAAAATAAAGTGAAACCGCATAAATTGTTTCAACAATCAAACCATTGTTAGAAAATGCCTTAAACTGAGATACATAATCTAAAACACGCTATAATTATGAATTAAATTCCGGTGCATGGCTGAAAATTAATTTTCTAATAAAAAAGCACATTTGCAAATGAATAACGTAAAATTTTTTCGGTTTTAAAAGGGTTCGACTGTGTGAATTTTTAGAAATGTTAAATAAAGTGAAACGGAATAAATTGTTTCAAAAATCAAGCCATTGTTAGAAAATCACTTAAACTGAGATACATAATCTAAAACACGCTATAATTATGAATTAAATTCCGGTGCACGGCTGAAAATTAATTTCCTAATAAAAACGCACTTTTCCAAAAGAATGACGTAAAGTTTTTTCCGTTCTAAAAGGGTTGGGCTGTGTAAATTTTTAGAAATGTGAAATAATGTATATCGAATACATTGTTTCAACAATGAAACCATTGTTATAAAATTCACTAAACTGAGATATCGAATATAAAACACGCAGTATGTATGTATTAAATTTCAGTGAATATCTGAAAATTAATTTCCTAATAAAAAAGTACATTTCCAAATGAATAACGTAAAAAATTTTCGGTTTTAAAAGGGTTCGACTGTGTAAATTTTTAGAAGTGTAAAATAAAGTGTAACCGAATACATTGTTTCAACAATCAAACCATTGTTAGAAAATCCCTTAAACTGAGATACATATTCTAAAACACGAAATATTTATGAATTAAACTCCGGTGCACAGCTGAAAATTAATATTCTAATAAAAAAGCACATTTGCAAAAGAATGACGTAAAAATTTTTCGGTTTTAAAAAGGTTCGGCAGTGTGAAATTTTAGAAATGAAAAATAAAGTGTAACCGAATACATTGTTTCTACAATCAAACCATTGTTAGAAAATCCCTTAAACTGAGATACCGAATATAAAACATGTAATATTTATTAATTAAATTCCGGTGCGCTGCTGAAAATTAATTTCCTAATAAAAAAGCACATTTCCAAAAGAATGACGTAAAAATTTTTCGGTTTTAAAATGGTTCGACTGTCTGAATATATAGAAATTTAAAATAAAGTATATCGAATACATTGTTTCAACAATGAAACCATTGTTATAAAATTGACTTAACTGAGATACCGAATATAAAACACGCAGTATGTATGTATTAAATTCCAGTGCATGGCTGAAAATTAATTTCCTAATAAAAAAGTACATTTCCAAATGAGTGACGTAAACATTTTTCGGTTTTAAAAGAGTTCGACTGTGTAAATTTTTAGAAGTGTAAAAAAAAGTGAAACAGAATACATTGCTTCAACAATGAAACCATTGTTATAAAATTCAGTAAACTGAGATACCGAATATCATACACGCAATATTTATGAATTAGATTCCGGTGCACGGCTGAAAATTAATTTCCTAATAAAAAAGCACATTTCCAAATAAATTACGTAAAATTTGTTTCGTTTTAAAAGGTTTCGACTGTGTGAATTTTTAGAAGTGTAAAATAAAGTGAAACCGCATAAATTGTTTCAACAATCAAACCATTGTTAGAAAATCCCTTAAACTGAGATACATAATCTAAAACACGCTATAATTATAAATTAAATTCCGGTGCATTGCTGAAAATTAATTTTCTAATAAAAAAGCACATTTGCAAATGAATAACGTAAAATTTTTTCGGTTTTAAAAGTGTTCGACTGTGTAAATTTTTAGAAGTGTAAAATAAAATGAAACCGAATGCATTGTTTCAACAATAAAACCATTGTTATAAAATTCCATAAACTGACATACCGAATATAAAACACGCAATATTTATGAATTAAATTCCGGTGCAGGGGTGAAATTTAATTTCGTAATTAAAAAACACATTTTCAAATGAATGACGTAAAACATTTTCTGTTTTAAAAGGGTTCGACTGTGTGAATTTTTAGTAATGTAAGATAAAGTGTAACCGAATACATTGTTTCAACAATCAAACCATTGTTAGAAAATCCCTTAAACTGAGATAACGAATATAAAACAAGAAATATTTATGAATTAAATTCCGGTGCACGGCTCAAAATTAATTTCCTAATAAAAGAGCACATTTCCAAAAGAATGACGTAAACATTTTTCGGTTTTAAAAGGGTTCGACTGTGTGAATTTATAGAAATGTAAAATAAAGTATATCGAATACATTGTTTCAACAATGAAACCATTATTATAAAATTGACTTAACTGAGATACCGAATATAAAACACGCAATATTTATGTATTAAATTCCAGTGCATGGCTGGAAATTAATTTCCTACTAAAAAAGTACATTTCCAAATGAATGACGTAAAATATGTTCGGTTTTAAAAGGTTTCGGCTGTGTGAATTTTTAGAAATATAAAATAAAGTGAAACCGAATAAATTGTTTAACAATCAAACCAATTTTAGAAAATCCCTTAAACTGAGATACGCTATAATTATGAATTAAATTCCGGTGCACGGCTGAAAATTAATTTTCTAATAAAAAAGCACATTTGCAAATAAATGACGTAAACATTTTTCGGTTTTAAAAGGATTCGACTGAGTGAATTTTTAGAAATGTAAAATAGAGTGAAACCGATTATATTGTTTCAACAATCAAACCATTGTTAGAAAATCTTTTAAACTTTGATACCGAATATAAAACACGCAATATTTATAAATTAAATTCCGGTGCAAGGCTGAAAATTAATTTCCTACTAAAAAAGTACATTTCCAAATGAATGACGTAAAATATGTTCGGTTTTAAAAGGTTTCGGCTGTGTGAATTTTTAGAAATATAAAATAAAGGGAAACCGAATAAATTGTTTAACAATCAAACCATTGTTAGAAAATCCTTTAAACTGAGATACATAATCTAAAACACGCAATATTTATTAATTAAATTCCGGTGCACGGCTGAAAATCAATTTCCTAATAAAAACGCACTTTTCCAAAAGAATGACGTAAAATGTTTTCCGTTCTAAAAGGGTTGGACTGTGTAAATTTTTAGAAATGTAAAATAAAGTATATCGAATACATTGTTTCAACAATGAAACCATTGTTATAAAATTCAGTAAACTGAGATACCGAATATAAAACACGCAAAATTTATGTATTAAATTACGGTACACGGCTGAAAATTAATTTCCTAATAAAAAATCACATTTATAAAATTATGACGTAAAAATTTTTCGGTATTAAAAGGGTTCGACTGTGTGAATTTATAGAAATGTAAAATAAAGTATATCGAATACATTGTTTCAACAATGAAACCATTGTTATAAAATTGATTTAACTGAGATACCGAATATAAAACACGCAATATTTATGTATTAAATTCCAGCGCATGGCTGAAAATTAATTTCCTAATAAAAAAGTACATTTCCAAATGAATGATGTAAAATTTGTTTAGTTTTAAAAGGTTTCGACTGTGAGAATTTTTAGAAGTGTAAAATAAAGTGAAACCGAATAAATTGTTTAACAATCAAACCATTGTTAGGAAATCCTTTAAACTGAGATACATAATCTAAAACATGCTATAATTATGAATTAAATTCCGGTGCACGGCTGAAAATTATTTTTCTAATAAAAAAGCACATTCTCAAAAGAACGACGTAAAATTTTTTTGTTTTAAAAAGGTTCGGGTTTGTGAATTTTTAGAAATGTAAAATAAAGTGTAAACGAATACATTCTTTCAACAATCAAACCATTGTTAGAAAATCCCTTCATCTGAGATACCGAATATAAAACACGCAACATTTATTAATTAAATTCCAGTGCAAGGCTGAAAATTACTTTCCTAACAAAAAAACACATTTCCAAAAGAATGTAGTAAAAATTTTTCGATTTTAAAAAGGTTCGGCTTTTTGAATTTTTAGAAATGTAAAATAAAGTATATCGAATACATTGTTTCAACAATGAAACCATTGTTATAAAATTCACTAAACTGAGATACCGAATATAAAACTCCCTAAATTTCTGTATTAAATTCCGGTGCACGGCTGATAATTAAATTCCTAATAAAAAATCACATTTCCAAATGAATGTCGTGAAAATTTTTCGGTTTTAAAAGGGTTCGCCTGTGTAAATTTTTAGAAATTTAAAATAGAGTGAAACCGATTATATTGTTTCAACAATCAAACCATTGTTAGAAAATCTGTTAAACTTTGATACCGAATATAAAACAAGCAATATTTATAAATTAAATTCCGGTGCAGGTCTGAAAATTAATTTCCTTATAAAAATCCCATTTCCATGTAAATGACGGGCCCCACCAGTGGCTGAGATGTTCTGCTCTCGAAGCTGGTAGACGGGATGTGCTGGGTTCGATACTAATCGCGCCCGTCATTCTAATCCTTCGGAGGTTTCGTGATTTTCTTGGAAACATGGATTTCCGTGCGTAAATACAGGTTAGTTTGCCTTAGAAAGACCCCCGCGAAGGGCACTCCCACCTCGGACATATATCCCTAGTATAGATAATTCGCCATCAAAAATCAACCAACCAACCAAGTGCATGACTTAAAAAATTTTCGGTTTTAAACGGGTTCGTCTGTGTGAATTTTTAGAAATGTAAATTAAAGTGAAACCGAATACATTGTTTTAACAATCAAACAATTTTTAGAATATCACTTAAACTGAGATACCGAATATAAAACACGCAAAATTTATGTATTAGTTTCCGGTGCACAGCTGAAAATTAATTTCCTAATAAAAACATTTATGAATTTATTATATATTATGAATTTATGAAGACACCCACAAAGGGCACTCCCCTTTGGGGTCCGATATCCCTAGTGTAGATAATCCGTAGATAGGCCGTCAAAAATCAACCAACGAACCAAGTGAATGACGTAAAAATTTTTCGGTTTTAAACGGGTTCGTCTGTGTGAATTTTTAGAAATGTAAATTAAAGTGAAACCAAATACATTGTTTCAACAATGAAAACATTGTTATAAAATTCAGTAAACTGAGACACCGAATATAAAGCACGCAATATTTATGAATTATATACCGGGTCACGGTTGAAAATTAATTTCCTAATAAAAATGCACATTTCCAAAAGAATGACGTAAAAATTTTTCCGTTTAAAAAGGGTTCGACTGTGTGAATTAATACAAATGTAAAATAAAGTGAAACCGAATACATTGTTTCAACAATCAAACAAATTTATAATATCACTTAAACTGAGATACCGAATATAAAACACGCAAAATTTATGTATTAAATTCCGGTGCACGGCTGAAAATTAATTTCCTAATAAAAAATCACATTTCCAAAATTATAACGTAAAAATTTTTCGGTTTTAAAAGGGTTCGACTGTGTGAATTTTACGAAATGTAAAATAAAGTGAAACCGAATACAGTGTTTCAACAATCAAACCATTGTTAGAGAATCCCTTAAACTCAGATACATAATCTAAAACACGCAATATTTATGAATTAAATTCCAGTGCACGGAAAATTAATTTCCTAATAAAAAAGCACATTTCTAAGTGAATGACGTAAAATTTTTTCGGTTTTAAAAGTGTTCGACTGTGTAAATTTTTAGAAGTGTAAAATAAAATGAAACCGAATGCATTGTTTCAACAATAAAACCATTTGTAACATATTATTCAGAATCCGGGGTGGAAACTATTCTTATGTTACGAAATAAAACTGGATAACTTATCATAGATTAATAAGTTTTAATATTTACATCCTATTTACATGTTACTATTTTCAAAATAACTCAGTTAATTTAAAATACAGCATAGCACAAATGCCTTGTCGGCAACCACTTTGTAAACATTCTTTTTTTTCGTAAAGTCTAATTTACTCAGCTTGTCAGTTCTTTTGAAGGAAAAGAAAAAAAAGAAAAGGAGAACAAATATGATGGAGTGCGTATTGTTTGAGCGTTACACTCTTCCCCTCACACTGCATTACTGGTCCCTCAGATGCAGTGTGCATTTCCTGGGTGGATTCCTTCGGGATGCTTTGTGGTGCCTAAAATCCTCTATGGCTCTCGTGTTTTGTGGCCCTTTCGTAAATATTTGCTGGCTGGGCGTCTGATGTTTCCCGGGTCTGCCTCTAGGACGAATAAAGCCTTTAGAAGATCCACCATCATCTTGCGTGTAAGGACACAAAGCTGATATATGATAATTTCCTAAGGGAGAAAAGGGGTTTTCTTTAGTGGCAGTGGTATAAAAAGTAGGAGATCTTTGATTACCATAGTACCCATTATCATATCTGTAACCTCCAGACCTATAATCCAATTTGTAATTATCCTGATCATCAGTTCCAAGATCATTTTCATATCTCTTTTCGAATTTGCTAGACGAATCTGCAGTTCGCCGTGCACCATACCTGTGTGATGGTTGGGAATTTCTTTGCTCCTGATAGCTACCTCTACCTGATCGTCGGCCATCATAATTATAATTATTTCGAGCATGATAATAGCCTCTATTTTTGTAGCTAGGAGAAAAATTTGGATTATACTTTACTTTTGAAGTAAGTGAAGCACTTTCTAGCGTTTCAGATGCATCATTATGTTCAACCATATCCGATGAACTAATCACCAAACCTTCACTTTCTGTCATATCTTGAGATATTAAAGAATCTTTAGTCTCAAAATTTTGAGGAATCTCTGATTCATCTTGGTAAGAATTCTCTGAACCAGGTTTCTCATAATTATTTTTATTGTAATTTCCATGGTTAAATGACTGTTTAACATATTTTTGACCATATCTATTATTGCTTCTGTTAACAATTGGTCTATTAAAATTTCTGTTCTTACCCCTATAATCGAAATTCCTGCGGCAATCTTTTACATAGCCTTTTCTATCATGTTCAGGACTATCAATTTCATCAGATAAAATTATGCCCATCCGTGATCCTGTATCAATATAATGTTTAACTTTAGGTGTAGTCTCTTCCCCTAGTTGGAAGCTACTAGTAAATTTTTCAAGCAGTTCTTTCAACCTAACTTGTTGCTCTGAAGTGAGATGTCTACCTTCATCTTCTCTAAGAAAAACGGTGTCTAATTCAACGGATTTTATCGCTAATTCACTGGGAGGTCTATATGTATCTTCAGCGAATCTATACTTCCACTTACATCTATCAGCGAAGAACCATTCTTGATTTACTACATCCAAAACAATTTTTGCTTTGCTTAAAAAATCGATTCCTAAAATTGTACGATTATTTCTGGAATTCGGCAGAGCATAAAGTGTTGTTTTAATGTCGCTACCTTCAATTTTAACATGAACTTCTGTTTTATAAACTTCGGTAGTGTTTTGTAGCCCATCCGCTAAGACTACGATCATTTGCGTTTTTTCAAACTTCACACCTTGGTCTTTTAATAAAGAATACAAACCTTCACCCGCAACGCAATGTGTTGCGCCAGTGTCAGCACAAGCTGTGCCAGAGAGACCATTTATGCTTATTTTTACCAATAATGTTGGTGATGTTTGCATATTACATGTACGAAATTCTAGTGATTGAAAGTGCACCGATACATTTTTCGGAGAACAGGTTGGACACTTGGATTTAATAACTCCCTGGTTTCCACAACCATAGCAACTTAACATTGGTCGATTTAAATTTGAAGGGTAATTAATTTTATTTCTCTTGGACTCTTTTTGATTGCCAATTTTAACAAAATCATTTCTTTTAAAATCTAAAGGCGTTTTTTCAAAGCGATTAGAATTCTCGACCTCACTGATTTTATTTGATCTCTTTATTTCTACTTTGTGTGACCTCAAATTATCATATAAATCTAACTTTTCAGCTAATTCAACAGGATCTGTTAAATTCTCCCATTGATCTAAATAATGTTCTTTACAATCAGGGGAAACCTTTTTCTTTAATTGGTCAGCAATAATTAATTTCGATAATTTTTCAAAGGAATTTATATTTAATTCAGATAGCCATCCCTCAAAATAGCTTCTAATTTCAAAATAATATTCTTTCCAGCTAATATCGGTTCGCTTTGGATGTCGACTAAACAAAACTCTAAACCTTTCTGCAGTTAACTTGAACCTCTGCAACAATATATCTTTAATATAAGAATAATCCTCAAATTTTTCTTCCGGTTCACGCGCTATTAATTTACCGATTTCATTTGGAAGGACTCCAATTAAATACGTGATCCACAGTTCTTTAGAAACCTTTAAAAGTTTCATTTGCCTCTCAAAAGTTATTAAAAATAAATTCATATCATCCTTTTCAGGATTGAAATCGGGTAAAACCTTTTTCAAGTCAACGCGTATTGAAGAAGTTTCTAGAGGGTTGCTTGTATTTGCAACAACATCTCTTGTTCCTGCTTCTAACCTGAGCTTCTGTAGCTCAAATTCTCTTTCTTCGGCTAAACGTTTCTCTTCCTCAAGAGTCTTTCTTTCTTCTACGATATTTTCATAAATTCCCTGTACAAAATCTATGTTATCTTTAAATGCCTCACTATTTACAATTTTATCACGTAATTCGAGGACTTTATCATCGCTACTTACTTCTACTTTTAATTCTGAAGCTAATGTGATTAAATCAATTTTCTTACCCTTTGAAAGAAACGCCATCATTTGAACTAAATATGTTTTAGCTAACTTCAAACTTAATTCGTGTTACGAATAACTCTTAGCAAAATACGTAATTTTAACATATATAGAACATAAATAACATATAATATCTTTCAAAACTCAATATAATGACACCAACTATTTGCCTTTTTTTTTTTTTTTTTTTTTTACACAATATTATCAATCATATAATAATTAAATAATGCCAAGCACTCATTTACAATAACAACTTCATAATAAATAGCTCAGTGCAACTATATAAATGTATAAAATAAAGCAAACTATTTTTATTTTTAAAAAATAATTATTAGAATTATTTCTCTTATGAATATCTTCATTTAATTCAGATACTAAAATACTTGAAGCTGCAGCCGACTTTTCGTATTTCAATTCTAGGAAAATAATATTCAGGCTGAATAGAACAATTCCAAAATATTTCGATTCTGGACGAATCAAATACAATTTTCAAAAATCCACAGATTCCGGATGAATCAAAAGTACTTTAGTATAAATTTTTGTACTTTAGTATCTAAATTTTCTTATTAAAGCAGTTTAACACAATTTAAAATAATACTTATCTTCATATCTTGCTTCTGTTCGTGCCAGACGTTGGGGAGCCACTTCTGTAACATATTATTCAGAATCCGGGGTGGAAACTATTCTTATGTTACGAAATAAAACTGGATAACTTATCATAGATTAATAAGTTTTAATATTTACATCCTATTTACATGTTACTATTTTCAAAATAACTCAGTTAATTTAAAATACAGCATAGCACAAATGCCTTGTCGGCAACCACTTTGTAAACATTCTTTTTTTTTCGTAAAGTCTAATTTACTCAGCTTGTCAGTTCTTTTGGAGGAAAAGAAAAAAAAGAAAAGGAGAACAAATATGATAGAGTGCGTATTGTTTGAGCGTTACACATTGTTATAAAATTCCATAAACTGACATACCGAATATAAAACACGCAATATTTATGAATTAAATTCCGGTGCAGGGGTGAAATTTAATTTCGTAATTAAAAAACACATTTCCAAATGAATGACGTAAAACATTTTCGGTTTTAAAAGGGTTCGACTGTGTGAATTTTTAGTAATGTAAGACAAAGTGTAACCGAATACATTGTTTCAACAATCAAACCATTGTTAGAAAATCCCTTAAACTGAGATAACGAATATAAAACAAGAAATATTTATGAATTAAATTCCGGTGCACGGCTCAAAATTAATTTCCTAATAAAAAAGCACATTTCCAAAAGAATGACGTAAAAATTTTTCAGTTTTAAAAGTGTTCGACAGTGTGAATTTATAGAAATGTAAAATAAAGTGTATCGAATACATTGTTTCAACAATCAAACCGATGTTAGAAAATCTCTTAAACTGAGATACGCTATAATTATGAATTAAATTCCGGTGCACGGCTGAAAATTAATTTTCTAATAAAAAAGCACATTTGCAAATAAATGACGTAAAAATTTTTCGGTTTTAAAAGGATTCGACTGTGTGAATTTTTAGAAATGTAAAATAAAGTGAAACGGAATAAATTGTTTCAACAATCAAGCCATTGTTAGAAAATCCCTTAAACAGAGATACATAATCTAAAACACGCAATATTTATGAATCAAAATCCGGTGCACGGCTGAAAATTAATTTCCTAATAAAAAAGCACATTTCCAAAAGAATGACGTAAACATTTTTCGGTTTTAAAAGGGCTCGACTGTGTGAATTTATAGAAATGTAAAATAAAGTATATCGAATACATTGTTTCAACAATGAAACCATTATTATAAAATTGACTTAACTCAGATACCGAATATAAAACACGCAATATTTATGTATTAAATTCCAGTGCATAGCTGGAAATTAATTTCCTACTAAAAAAGTACATTTCCAAATGAATGACGTAAAATTTGTTCGGTTTTAAAAGGTTTCGGCTGTGTGAATTTTTAGAAATATAAAATAAAGTGAAACCGAATAAATTGTTTAACAATCAAACCATTGTTAGAAAATCCTTTAAACTGAGATACATAATCTAAAACACGCAATATTTATTAATTAAATTCCGGTGCACGGCTGAAAAGTAATTTCCTAATAAAAACGCACTTTTCCAAAAGAATGACGTAAAATTATTTCCGTTCTAAAAGGGTTGGACTGTGCAAATTTTTAGAAATGTGAAATAAAGTATATCGAATACATTGTTTCAACAATGAAACCATTGTTATAAAATTCACTAAACTGAGATACCGAATATAAAACACGCAAAATTTATGTATTAAATTCCGGTGCACGGCTGAAAATTAATTTCCTAATACAAAATCACATTTCCAAAATTATGACGTAAACATTTTTCGGTTTTAAAAGGGTTCGACTGTGTGAATTTATAGAAATGTAAAATAAAGTATATCGAATACATTGTTTCAACAATGAAACCATTGTTATAAAATTGATTTAACTGAGATACCGAATATAAAACACGCAGTATGTATGTATTAAATTCCAGTGCATGACTGAAAATTAATTTCCTAATAAAAAAGTACATTTCCAAATGAATGAGGTAAACATTTTTCGGTTTTAAAAGAGTTCGACAGTGTAAATTTTTAGAAGTGTAAAAAAAGTGAAACAGAATACATTGCTTCAACAATTAAACCATTGTTATAAAATTCAGTAAACTGAGATACCGAATATCATACACGCAATATTTATGAATTAAATTCCGGTGCACGGCTGAAAATTAATTTCCTAATAAAAAAGCACATTTCCAAATAAATTACGTAAAATTTGTTTCGTTTTAAAAGGTTTCGACTGTGTGAATTTTTAGAAGTGTAAAATAAAGTGAAACCGCATAAATTGTTTCAACAATCAAACCATTGTTAGAAAATCCCTTAAACTGAGATACATAATCTAAAACGCGCAATATTTATGAATTAAATTCCGGTGCACGGCTCAAAATTAATTTCCTAATAAAAAAGCACATTTCCAAAAGAATGACGTAAAAATTTTTCAGTTTTAAAAGTGTTCGACTGTGTGAATTTATAGAAATGAAAAATAAAGTGTATCGAATACATTGTTTCAACAATCAAACCGATGTTAGAAAATCTCTTAAACTGAGATACGCTATAATTATGAATTAAATTCCGGTGCACGGCTGAAAATTAATTTTCTAATAAAAAAGCACATTTGCAAATAAATGACGTAAAAATTTTTCGGTTTTAAAAGGATTCGACTGTGTGAATTTTTAGAAATGTAAAATAAAGTGAAACGGAATAAATTGTTTCAACAATCAAGCCATTGTTAGAAAATCCCTTAAACAGAGATACATAATCTAAAACACGCAATATTTATGAATCAAAATCCGGTGCACGGCTGAAAATTAATTTCCTAATAAAAAAGCACATTTCCAAAAGAATGACGTAAACATTTTTCGGTTTTAAAAGGGCTCGACTGTGTGAATTTATAGAAATGTAAAATAAAGTATATCGAATACATTGTTTCAACAATGAAACCATTATTATAAAATTGACTTAACTCAGATACCGAATATAAAACACGCAATATTTATGTATTAAATTCCAGTGCATAGCTGGAAATTAATTTCCTACTAAAAAAGTACATTTTCAAATGAATGACGTAAAATTTGTTCGGTTTTAAAAGGTTTCGGCTGTGTGAATTTTTAGAAATATAAAATAAAGTGAAACCGAATAAATTGTTTAACAATCAAACCATTGTTAGAAAATCCTTTAAACTGAGATACATAATCTAAAACACGCAATATTTATTAATTAAATTCCGGTGCACGGCTGAAAAGTAATTTCCTAATAAAAACGCACTTTTCCAAAAGAATGACGTAAAATTATTTCCGTTCCAAAAGGGTTGGACTGTGCAAATTTTTAGAAATGTGAAATAAAGTATATCGAATACATTGTTTCAACAATGAAACCATTGTTATAAAATTCACTAAACTGAGATACCGAATATAAAACACGCAAAATTTATGTATTAAATTCCGGTGCACGGCTGAAAATTAATTTCCTAATACAAAATCACATTTCCAAAATTATGACGTAAAAATTTTTCGGTTTTAAAAGGGTTCGACTGTGTGAATTTATAGAAATGTAAAATAAAGTATATCGAATACATTGTTTCAACAATGAAACCATTGTTATAAAATTGATTTAACTGAGATACCGAATATAAAACACGCAGTATGTATGTATTAAATTCCAGTGCATGACTGAAAATTAATTTCCTAATAAAAAAGTACATTTCCAAATGAATGAGGTAAACATTTTTCGGTTTTAAAAGAGTTCGACAGTGTAAATTTTTAGAAGTGTAAAAAAAGTGAAACAGAATACATTGCTTCAACAATTAAACCATTGTTATAAAATTCAGTAAACTGAGATACCGAATATCATACACGCAATATTTATGAATTAAATTCCGGTGCACGGCTGAAAATTAATTTCCTAATAAAAAAGCACATTTCCAAATAAATTACGTAAAATTTGTTTCGTTTTAAAAGGTTTCGACTGTGTGAATTTTTAGAAGTGTAAAATAAAGTGAAACCGCATAAATTGTTTCAACAATCAAACCATTGTTAGAAAATCCCTTAAACTGAGATACATAATCTAAAACGCGCAATATTTATGAATTAAACTCCGGTGCACAGCTGAAAATTAATTTTCTAATAAAAAAGCACATTTGCAAATGAATAGCGTAAAATTTTTTCGGTTTTAAAAGGGTTCGACTGTGTGAATTTTTAGAAATGGTAAATAAAGTGAAACGGAATAAATTGTTTCAACAATCAGGCCATTGTTAGAAAATCACTTAAACTGAGATACATAATCTAAAACACGCAATGTTTATTAATTAAATTCCGGTGCACGGCTGAAAATTAATTTCCTTATAAAAACGCTCTTTTCCAAAAGAATGACGTAAAATTTTTTACGTTCTAAAAGGGTTGGGCTGTGTAAATTTTTAGAAATGTGAAATAATGTATATCGAATACATTGTTTCAACAGTGAAACCATTGTTATAAAATTCACTAAACTGAGATATCGAATATAAAACACGCAGTATGTATGTATTAAATTCCAGTGAATGGCTGAAAATTAATTTCCTAATAAAAAAGTACATTTCCAAATGAATGACGTAAAATTTTTTCGTTTTTAAAAGGGTTCGACTGTGTAAATTTTTTGAAGTGTAAAATAAAGTGAAACCGAATAAATTGCTTCAATAATGAAACCATTGTTATAAAATTCAGTAAACTGAGATACCGAATATAATACACGCAATATTTATGAATTAAATTTCGGTGCACGGTTGAAAATTAATTTCCTAATAAAAAAGCACATTTCCAAATGAATAACGTAAAAATTTTTCGGTTTTAAAAGGGTTCGACTGTGTAAATTTTTAGAAGTTTAAAATAAAGTGTAACCGAATACATTGTTTCAACAATCAAACCATTGTTAGAAGATCCCTTAAACTGAGATACATAATCTAAAACACGCAATATTTATGAATTAAACTCCGGTGCACAGCTGAAAATTAATATTCTAATAAAAAAGCACATTTGCAAAAGAATGACGTAAAAGTTTTTCGGTTATAAAAAGGTTCGGCTGTGTGAAATTTTAGAAATGAAAAATAAAGTGTAACCGAATACATTGTTTCTACAATCAAACCATTGTTAGAAAATCCCTTAAACTGAGATACCGAATATAAAACATGTAATATTTATTAATTAAATTCCGGTGCGCTGCTGAAAATTAATTTCCTAATAAAAAACCACATTTCCAAAAGAATGACGTAAAAAGTTTTCGGTTTTAAAATGGTTCGACTGTGTAAATTTTTAGAAGTGTAAAAAAAAGTGAAACAGAATACATTGCTTCAACAATGAAACCATTGTTATAAAATTCAGTAAACTGAGATACCGAATATCATACACGCAATATTTATGAATTAAATTCCGGTGCACGGCTGAAAATTAATTTCCTAATAAAAAAGCACATTTCCAAATAAATTACTTAAAATTTGTTTCGTTTTAAAAGGTTTCGACTGTGTGAATTTTTAGAAGTGTAAAATAAAGTGAAACCGCATAAATTGTTTCAACAATCAAACCATTGTTAGAAAATCCCTTAAACTGAGATACATAATCTAAAACACGCTATAATTATGAATTAAATTCCGGTGCATGGCTGAAAATTAATTTTCTAAAAAAAAGAACATTTTCAAATGAATAACGTAAAATTTTTCGGTTTTAAAAGGGTTCGACTGTGTGAATTTTTAGAAATGTTAAATAAAGTGAAACGGAATAAATTGTTTCAACAATCAAGCCATTGTTAGAAAATCACTTAAACTGAGATACATAATCTAAAACACGCAATATTTATTAATTAAATTCCGGTGCACGGCTGAAAATTAATTTCCTAATAAAAACGCACTTTTCCAAAAGAATGACGTAAATTTTTTTGCGTTCTAAAAGGGTTGGGCTGTGTAAATTTTTAGAAATGTGAAATAATGTATATCGAATACATTGTTTCAACAATGAAACCATTGTTATAAAATTCACTAAACTGAGATACCGAATATAAAACACGCAAAATTTATGTATTAAATTCCGGTGCATGGCTGAAAATTAATTTCCTAATAAAAAAGCACATTTGCAAATGAACGACGTAAAAAATTTTCGGTTTTAAAAAGGTTCGGGTTTGTGAATTTTTAGAAATGTAAAATAAAGTGTAACCGAATACATTCTTTCAACAATCAAACCATTGTTAGAAAATCCCTTAAACTGAGATACATAATCTAAAACACGCAATATTTATGAATTAAATTCCGGTGCACGTCTGAAAATTAGTTTCCTAATAAAAAAGCACATTTCCTAATGAATGTCGTAAAACTTTTTCGGTTTTAAAAGGGTTTGACTGTGTAAATTTTTTGAAGTGTAAAATAAAGTGAAACCGAATACATTGCTTCAATAAAGAAACCATTGTTATAAAATTCAGTAACTGAGATACCGAATATAAATCACTCAATATTTATTAATTAAATTCCGGTGCACGGCTGTAAATTAATTTCCTAAGAAAAAAGCACATTTCCTAATAAATTACGTAAACATTTTCTGTTTTAAAAGGGTTCGACAGTGTGAATTTTTAGAAATTTAAAATAGAGTGAAACCGATTATATTGTTTCAACGATCAAACCATTGTTAGAAAATCTCTTAAACTTTGATACCGAATATAAAACAAGCAATATTTATGAATTAAATTCCGGTGCACGGCTGAAAATTAATTTCCTAATAAAAAATCCCATTTCCATGTAACTGACGGGCCCCACCAGTGGCTGAGATGTTCTGCTCTCGAAGCTGGTAGACGGAATGTGCTGGGCTCGATACTAATCGCGCCCGTCGGTCTAATCCTTCGGAGGTTTCGTGGTTTGCTTGGAAACATGGATTTCCATGCGTAAATACAGGTTAGTTTGCCTTAGAAAGACCCCCACGAAGGGCACTCCCACCTCGGACATATATCCCTAGTATAGATAATTCGCCATCAAAAATCAACCAACCAACCATGTGCATGACTTAAATAATTTTCGGTTTTAAAAGGGTTCGACTGTGTGAATTTTTAGTAATGTAAGATAAAGTGTAACCGAATACATTGTTTCAACAATCAAACCATTGTTAGAAAATCCCTTAAACTGAGATAACGAATATAAAACAAGAAATATTTTTGAATTAAATTCCGGTGCACGTCAAAAAATTAATTTCCTAATAAAAAATCACATTTCCAAATGAATGACGTAAACATTTTTCGTTTTAAAAGGGTTCGACTGTGTAAATTTAGAGAAATGTAAAATAAAGTATATCGAATACATTGTTTCAACAATGAAACCATTGTTATAAAATTGACTTAACTGAGATACCGAATATAAAACACGCAATATTTATGTATTAAATTCCAGTGCATGTCTGGAAATTAATTTCCTACTAAAAAAGTACATTTCCAAATGAATGACGTAAAATTTGTTTGGTTTTAAAAGGTTTCGGCTGTGTGAATTTTTAGAAATATAAAATAAAGTATAACCGAATACATTGTTTCAGCAATAAATTCATTGTTAGAAAATCCCTTAAACTGAGATACCGAATATAAAACACGTAATATTTATGAAATAAATTCCGGTTCACGGCTGAAAATTAATTTTCTAATAAAAAAACACATTTGCAAAAGAACGACGTAAACATTTTTCGGTTTTTAAAAGGTTCGGCTTTGTGAATTTTTAGAAATATAAAATAAAGTGTAACCGAATACATTCTTTCAACAATCAAACCATTGTTAGAAAATCCCTTAAACTGAGATGCCGAATATAAAACACGCAATATTTAACAATTAAATTCCGGTGCACGGCTGAAAATTAATTTCCTAATAAAAAAGAACATTTCCAAAAGAATGAGGTAAACATTTTTCGGTTTTAAAAGGGTTCGACTGTGTGAATTTATAGAAATGTAAAATAAAGTATATCGAATACATTGTTTCAACAATGAAACCATTGTTATAAAATTCACTAAACTGATATACCGAATATAAAACACGCAAAATTTACGTATTAAATTCCGGTGCACCGCTGAAAATTAATTTCCTCTAATAAAAAATCACATTTCCAAAATTATGACGTAAAAAGTTTTCGGTTTTAAAAGGGTTCGACTGTGTGCATTTATAGAAATGTAAAATAAAGTATATCGAATACATTGTTTCAACAATTAAACCATTGTTATAAAATTGACTTAACTGAGATACCGAATATAAAACACGCAATATTTATGTATTAAATTCCAGTGCATGGCTGAAAATTAATTTCCTAATAAAAAAGTACATTTCCAAATGAATGACGTAAAATTTGTTTAGTTTTAAAAGGTTTCGACTGTGAGAATTTTTAGAAGTGTAAAATAAAGTGAAACCGAATAAATTGTTTAACAATCAAACCATTGTTAGAAAACCTTTAAACTGAGATACATAATCTAAAACATGCTATAATTATGAATTAAATTCCGGTGCACGGCTGAAAATTATTTTTCTAATAAAAAAGTACATTTGCAAAAGAACGACGTAAAACTTTTTTGTTTTAAAAAGGTTCGGGTTTGTGAATTTTTAGAAATGTAAAATAAAGTGTAAACGAATACATTCTTTCAACAATCAAACCATTGTTAGAAAATCCCTTCATCTGAGATACCGAATATAAAACACGCAATATTAATTAATTAAATTCCGGTGCACGACTGAAAATTAATTTCCTAATAAAAAATCCCATTTCCATGTAAATGACGGGCCCCACCAGTGGCTGAGAGGTTCTGCTCTCGAAGCTTGTAGACGATAGCTTTTAGACGAGCTTGTAGATGGGTTCGATACTAATCGCGCCCGTCGGTCTAATCCTTCGGAGGTTTCGTGATTTTCTTGGAAACATGGATTTCCGTGCGTAAATACAGGTTAGTTTGCCTTAGAAAGACCCCCACGAAGGGCACCCCCACCTCGGACATATATCCCTAGTATAGATAATTCGCCATCAAAAATCAACCAACCAACCAAGTGCATGACTTAAAAAATTTTCGGTTTTAAACGGGTTCGTCTGTGTGAATTTTTAGAAATGTAAATTAAAGTGAAACCGAATACATTGTTTTAACAATCAAACAATTTTTAGAATATCACTTAAACTGAGATACCGAATATAAAACACGCAATATTTATTAATTAAATTCCGGTGCACGGCTGAAAATTAATTTCCTAATAAAAAAGCACATTTCCAAAAGAATGAAGTAAAAATTTTTCGATTTTAAAAAGGTTCGGCTTTTTGAATTTTTAGAAATGTAAAATAAGGTATATCGAATACATTGCTTCAACAATGAAACCATTGTTATAAAATTCACTAAACTGAGATACCGAATATAAAACACCCTAAATTTCTATATTAAATTCCGGTGCACGGCTGATAATTAAATTCGTAATAAAAAATCACATTTCCAAATGTATGTCGTAAAAATTGTTCGGTTTTAAAAGCGTTCGACTGTGTAAATTTTTTGAAGTGTAAAATAAAGTGAAACCGAATACATTGCTTCAATAAAGAAACCATTGTTATAAAATTCAGTAACTGAGATACCGAATATAAATCACGCAATATTTATTAATTAAATTCCGGTGCACGGCTGTAAATTAATTTTCTAGGAAAAAATCACATATCCTAATAAATTACGTAAACATTTTCTGTTTTAAAAGGGTTCGACAGTGTGAATTTTTAGAAATTTAAAATAGAGTGAAACCGATTATATTGTTTCAACAATGAAACCATTGTTGGAAAATCTCTTAAACTTTGATACCGAATATAAAACAAGAAATATTTATGAATTAAATTCCGGTGCACGGCTGAAAATTAATTTCCTAATAAAAAATCACATTTCCATATGAATGTCGTAAAAATTTTTCGGTTTTAAAAGGGTCCGACTGTGTGAATTTTAAGAAATTTAATATAAAGTGAAGCAGAATACAATGTTTCAACAATCAAACTATTGTTAGAGAATCCCTTAAACTCAGATACATAATCTAAAACGGGCATGACACACATCTTCATTTACATTTTCTAAAGAATGACGTAAAAAATTTCGGTTTTAAAAGGGTTCGACTGTGTGAATTTATAGAAATGTAAAATAAAGTATATCGAATACATTCTTTATACAATAAAACCATTGTTATAAAATTGACTAAACTGAGATACCGAATATAAAACACGCAAAATTCATGTATTTAATTCCGGTGCAAGGCTGAAAATTAATTTCCTAATAAAAAATCACATTTCCAAATGAATGACGTAAACATTTTTCGGTTTTAAAAGGGTTCGACAGTGTGAATTTTTAGAAATTTAAAATAGAGTGAAACCGATTATATTGTTTCAACAATCAAACCATTGTTAGAAAATCTGTTAAACTTTGATACCGAATATAAAACAAGCAATATTTATAAATTAAATTCCGGTGCACGGCTGAAAATTAATTTCCTAATAAAAAATCCCATTTCCATGTAAATGACGGGCCCCACCAGTGGCTGAGATGTTCTGCTGTCGAAGCTGGTAGAGGGGATGATCTGGGTTCGATACTAATCGCGCCCGTCGGTCTAATCCTTCGGAGTTTTCGTGATTTTCTTGGAAACATGGATTTCCATGCGTAAATACAGGTTTGCCTTAGAAAGACACCCGCGAAGGGCACTCCCACCTCGGACATATATCCCTAGTATAGATAATTCGCCATCAAAAATCAACCATCCAACCAAGTGCATGACTTAAAAAATTTTCGGTTTTAAAAGGGTTCGACTGTGTGAATTTTTAGAAATGTAAAATAAAGTGTAAACGAATACATTCTTTCAACAATCAAACCATTGTTAGAAAATCCCTTCATCTGAGATATCGAATATAAAACACGCAATATTTATTAATTAAATTCCGGTGCACGGCTGAAAAATAATTTCCTAATAAAAAAGCACATTTCCAAAAGAAGTAGTAAAAATTTTTCGATTTTTAAAAGGTTCGGCTTTTTGAATTTTTAGAAATGTAAAATAAAGTATATCGAATACATTGCTTCAACACTGAAAACATTGTTATAAAATCCAGTAAACTGAGATACCTAATATAAAAGACGCAATATTTATGAATTAAATTCCGGTGCACGGCTGAACATTAATTTCCTAGTTAAAAATCACTTTTCCAAATGAATGTCGTAAAAATTTTTCGGTTTTAAAAGGTTTCGACTGTGTGAATGTATAGAAATGTAAAATAATGTGAAACCGAATATATTCTTTCAACAATCAAACCATTGTTATAAAATCCCTTAAACTGAGATACATAATTTAAAACACGCAATATTTATGAATTAAATTCCGGTGCACGTCTGTAAATTAGTTTCCTAATAAAAAAGCACATTTCCTAATAAATTACGTAAACATTTTCTGTTTTAAAAGGGTTCGAGAGTGTGAATTTTTAGAAATTTAAAATAGAGTGAAACCGATTATATTGTTTCAATAATGAAACCATTGTTGGAAAACCTCTTAAACTTTGATACCGAATATAAAACAAGCAATATTTATGAATTAAATTCCGGTGCACGGATGAAAATTAATTTCCTAATAAAAAATCACATTTCCATATGAATGTCGTAAACATTTTTCGGTTTTAAAAGGGTTCGACTGTGTGAATTTTAAGAAATGTAATATAAAGTGAAGCAGAATCCAATGTTTCAACAATCAAACTATTGTTAGAAAATCACTTAAACTCAGATACATAATCTAAAACAGGCATGACACACATTTTCATTTATATTTTCTAAAGAATGACGTAAAAAATTTCGGTTTTAAAAGGGTTCGACTGTGTGAATTTATAGAAATGTAAAATAAAGTATATCGAATACATTGTTTATACAATAAAACCATTGTTATAAAATTGACTAAACTGAGATACCGAATATAAAACACGCAAAATTTATGTATTTAATTCCGGTGCAAGGCTGAAAATTAAGTTCCTAATAAAAAATCACATTTACAAATGAATGACGTAAACAATTTTCGGTTTTAAAAGGGTTCGACAGTGTGAATTTTTAGAAATTTAAAATAGAGTGAAACCGATTATATTGATTCAACAATCAAACCATTGTTAGAAAATCTGTTAAACTTTGATACCGAATATAAAACAAGCAATATTTATAAATTAAATTCCGTTGCAGGGGTGAAAATTAATTTCGTAATTAAAAAACACATTTCCAAATGAATAAAGTAAAACATTTTCGGTTTTAAAAGGGTTCGACTGTGTGAATTTTTAGTAATGTAAGATAAAGTGTAACCGAATACATTGTTTCTACAATCAAACCATTGTTAGAAAATCCCTTAAACTGAGATAACGAATATAAAACAAGAAATATTTTTGAATTAAATTCCGGTGCACGTCAAAAAATTAATTTCCTAATAAAAAATCACATTTCCAAATGAATGACGTAAACATTTTTCGGTTTTAAAAGGGTTCGACTGTGTAAATTTAGAGAAATGTAAAATAAAGTATATCGAATACATTGTTTCAACAATGAAACCATTGTTATAAAATTGACTTAACTGAGATACCGAATATAAAACACGCAATATTTATGTATTAAATTCCAGTGCATGCCTGGAAATTAATTTCCTACTAAAAAAGTGCATTTCCAAATGAATGACGTAAAATTTGTTTGGTTTTAAAAGGTTTCGGCTGTGTGAATTTTTAGAAATATAAAATAAAGTATAACCGAATACATTGTTTCAGCAATCAATTCATTGTTAGAAAATCCCTTAAACTGAGATACCGAATATAAAACACGTAATATTTATGAAATAAATTCCGGTTCACGGCTGAAAATTACTTTTCTAATAAAAAAACACATTTGCAAAAGAACGACGTAAACATTTTTGGGTTTTTAAAAGGTTCGGCTTTGTGAATTTTTAGAAATATAAAATAAAGTGTAACCGAATACATTCTTTCAACAATCAAACCATTGTTAGAAAATCCCCTAACCTGAGATGCCGAATATAAAACACGCAATATTTAACAATTAAATTCCGGTGCACGGCTGAAAATTAATTTCCTAATAAAAAAGCACATTTCCAAAAGAATGACGTAAACATTTTTCGGTTTTAAAAAGGTTCGGCTTTGTGAATTTTTAGAAATGTAAAATAAAGTATATCGAATACATTGTTTCAACAATGAAACCATTGTTATAAAATTCACTAAACTGAGATATCGAATATAAAACACGCAAAATTTATGTATTAAATTCCGGTGCACGGCTGAAAATTAATTTCCTAATAAAAAATCACATTTCCAAATGAATGTCATAAAAATTTTTCGTTTTTAAAAGGGTTCGACTGTGTAAGTTTTTTGAAGTGTAAAATAAAGTGAAACCGAATACATTGCTTCAATAATGAAACCATTGTTATAAAATTCAGTAAACTGAGATACCGAATATAATACACGCAATATTTATGAATTAAATTTCGGTGCACGGTTGAAAATTAATTTCCTAATAAAAAAGCACATTTCCAAATAAATAACGTAAAACTTTTTCGGTTTTAAAAGGGTTCGACTGTGTAAATTTTTAGAAGTGTAAAATAAAGTGTAACCGAATACATTGTTTCAACAATCAAACCATTGTTAGAAAATCCCTTAAACTGAGATACATAATCTAAAACACGCAATATTTATGAATTAAACTCCGGTGCACAGCTGAAAATTAGTTTCCTAATAAAAAAGCACATTTCCTAATAAATTACGTAAAAATTTTCTGTTTCAAAAGGGTTCTGTAGTGTGAATTTTTAGAAATTTAAAATAGAGTGAAAGCGATTATATTGGTTCAACAATCAAACCATTCTTAGAAAATCACTTAAACTTTGATACCGAATATAAAACAAGCAATATTTATGAATTAAATTCCTGCGCACGGCTCAAAATTAATTTCCTAATAAAAAACCACATTTCCAAAAGAATGACGTAAAAATTTTTCGGTTTTAAAAGTGTTCGACTGCGTGAATTTATAGAAATGTAAAATGAAGTGTATCGAATACATTGTTTCAACAATCAAACCATTGTTAGAAAATCTCTTAATCTGAGATACATAATCTAAAACACGCTATAATTATGAATTAAATTCCGGTGCACGGCAAAAAATTAATTTCCTAATAAAAAATCACATTTCCAAATGAATGACGTAAACATTTTCCGGTTTTAAAAGGGTTCGACTGTGTAAATTTTTAGAAATGTAAAATAAAGTATATCGAATACATTGTTTCAACAATGAAACCATTGTTATAAAATTCACTAAACTTAGATACCGAATATAAAACAGGCAAAATTTATGTATTAAATTCCGGTGCACGGCTGAAAATTAATTTCCTAATAAAAAATCACATTTCCAAAATTATGACGTAAAAATTTTTCGGTATTAAAAGGGTTCGACTGTGTGAATTTATAGAAATGTAAAATAAAGTATATCGAATACATTGTTTCAACAATGAAACCATTGTTATAAAATTGATTTAACTGAGATACCGAATATAAAACACGCAATAATTATGTATTAAATTCCAGTGCATGGCTGAAAAATAATTTCCTAATAAAAAAGTAGATTTCCAAATGAATGATGTAAAATTTGTTTAGTTTTAAAAGGTTTCGACTGTGAGAATTTTTAGAAGTGTAAAATAAAGTGAAACCGAATAAATTGTTTAACAATCAAACCATTGTTAGGAAATCCTTTAAACTGAGCTACATAATCTAAAACATGCTATAATTATGAATTAAATTCCGGTGCACGGCTGAAAATTATTTTTCTAATAAAAAAGCACATTCTCAAAAGAACGATGTAAAAATTTTTTGTTTTAAAAAGGTTCGGGTTTGTGACTTTTTAGAAATGTAAAATAAAGTGTAAACGAATACATTCTTTCAACAATCAAACCATTGTTAGAAAATCCCTTCATCTGAGATACCGAATATAAAATACGCAATATTTATTAATTAAATTCCGGTGCACGGATGAAAATTAATTTCCTAATAAAAAAGCACATTTCCAAAAGAATGTAGTAAAAATTTTTCGATTTTAAAAATGTTCGGCTTTTTGAATTTTTAGAAATGTAAAATAAAGTATATCGAATACATTGTTTCAACAATGAAACCATTGTTATAAAATTCACCAAACTGAGATACCGAATATAAAACTCCCTAAATTTCTGTATTAAATTCCGGTGCACGGCTGATAATTAAATTCCTAATAAAAAATCACATTTTCAAATGAATGTCGTAAAAATTTTTCGGTTTTAAAAGGGTTCGCCTGTGTAAATTTTTAGAAATTTAAAATAGAGTGAAACCGATTATATTGTTTCAACAATCAAACCATTGTTAGAAAATCTGTTAAACTTTGATACCGAATATAAAACAAGCAATATTTATAAATTAAATTCCGGTGCAAGGCTGAAAATTAATTTCCTAATAAAAAATCCCATTTCCATGTAAATGACGGGCCCCACCAGTGGCTGAGATGTTCTGCTCTCGGAGCAGGTAGACGGGATGTGCTGGGTTCGATACTAATCGCGCCCGTGATTTTCTTGGAAACATGGATTTCCATGTGTAAATACAGGTTAGTTTTCCTTAGAAAGACCCCCACGAAGGGCACTCCCACCTCGGACATATATCCCTAGTATAGATAATTCGCCATCAAAAATCAACCAACCAACCAAGTGCATGACTTAAAAAAATTTCGGTTTTAAACGGGTTCGTCTGTGTGAATTTTTAGAAATGTATATTAAAGTGAAACCGAATACATTGTTTTAACAATCAAACAATTTTTAGAATATCACTTAAACTGAGATACCGAATATAAAACACGCAAAATTTATGTATTAGTTTCCGGTGCACAGCTGAAAATTAATTTCCTAATAAAAAATCACATTTCCAAAATTATAACGTAAACATTTTTCGGTTTTAAAACGGTTCGACTGTGTGACTTTATAGAAATGTAAAATAAAGTATATCGAATACATTGTTTATACAATAAAACCATTGTTATAAAATTGACTAAACTGAGATACCGAATATAAAACACGCAAAATTTATGTATTTAATTCCGGTGCACGGCTGAAAATTAATTTCCTAATAAAAAATCACATTTCCAAATGAATGACGTAAACATTTTTCGGTTTTAAAAGGGTTTGACTGTGTGAATTTATAGAAATGTAAAATAAAGTATATCGAATACATTGTTTCAACAATGAAACCATTATTATAAAATTGACTTAACTGAGATACCGAATATAAAACACGCAATATTTATGTATTAAATTCCAGTGCATGGCTGGAAATTAATTTCCTACTAAAAAAGTACATTTCCAAATGAATGACGTAAAATTTGTTCGGTTTTAAAAGGTTTCGACTGTGAGAATTTTTAGAAGTGTAAAATAAAGTAAAACCGAATAAATTATTTAACAATCAAACCATTGTTAGGAAATCCTTTAAACTGAGATACATAATCTAAAACATGCTATAATTATGAATTAAATTCCGGTGCACGGCTGAAAATTATTTTTCTAATAAAAAAGCACATTCTCAAAAGAACGACGTAAAAATTTTTTGTTTTAAAAAGGTTCGGGTTTGTGAATTTTTAGAAATGTAAAATAACGTGTAAAGGAATACATTCTTTCAACAATCAAACCATTGTTAGAAAATCCCTTCATCTGAGATACCGAATATAAAATACGCAATATTTATTAATTAAATTCCGGTGCACGGATGAAAATTAATTTCCTAATAAAAAAGCACATTTCCAAAAGAATGTAGTAAAAATTTTTCGATTTTAAAAATGTTCGGCTTTTTGAATTTTTAGAAATGTAAAATAAAGTATATCGAATACATTGTTTCAACAATGAAACCATTGTTATAAAATTCACCAAACTGAGATACCGAATATAAAACTCCCTAAATTTCTGTATTAAATTCCGGTGCACGGCTGATAATTAAATTCCTAATAAAAAATCACATTTTCAAATGAATGTCGTAAAAATTTTTCGGTTTTAAAAGGGTTCGCCTGTGTAAATTTTTAGAAATTTAAAATAGAGTGAAACCGATTATATTGTTTCAACAATCAAACCATTGTTAGAAAATCTGTTAAACTTTGATACCGAATATAAAACAAGCAATATTTATAAATTAAATTCCGGTGCAAGGCTGAAAATTAATTTCCTAATAAAAAATCCCATTTCCATGTAAATGACGGGCCCCACCAGTGGCTGAGATGTTCTGCTCTCGGAGCAGGTAGACGGGATGTGCTGGGTTCGATACTAATCGCGCCCGTGATTTTCTTGGAAACATGGATTTCCATGTGTAAATACAGGTTAGTTTTCCTTAGAAAGACCCCCACGAAGGGCACTCCCACCTCGGACATATATCCCTAGTATAGATAATTCGCCATCAAAAATCAACCAACCAACCAAGTGCATGACTTAAAAAAATTTCGGTTTTAAACGGGTTCGTCTGTGTGAATTTTTAGAAATGTATATTAAAGTGAAACCGAATACATTGTTTTAACAATCAAACAATTTTTAGAATATCACTTAAACTGAGATACCGAATATAAAACACGCAAAATTTATGTATTAGTTTCCGGTGCACAGCTGAAAATTAATTTCCTAATAAAAAATCACATTTCCAAAATTATAACGTAAACATTTTTCGGTTTTAAAACGGTTCGACTGTGTGAATTTATAGAAATGTAAAATAAAGTATATCGAATACATTGTTTATACAATAAAACCATTGTTATAAAATTGACTAAACTGAGATACCGAATATAAAACACGCAAAATTTATGTATTTAATTCCGGTGCACGGCTGAAAATTAATTTCCTAATAAAAAATCACATTTCCAAATGAATGACGTAAACATTTTTCGGTTTTAAAAGGGTTTGACTGTGTGAATTTATAGAAATGTAAAATAAAGTATATCGAATACATTGTTTCAACAATGAAACCATTATTATAAAATTGACTTAACTGAGATACCGAATATAAAACACGCAATATTTATGTATTAAATTCCAGTGCATGGCTGGAAATTAATTTCCTACTAAAAAAGTACATTTCCAAATGAATGACGTAAAATTTGTTCGGTTTTAAAAGGTTTCGACTGTGAGAATTTTTAGAAGTGTAAAATAAAGTAAAACCGAATAAATTATTTAACAATCAAACCATTGTTAGGAAATCCTTTAAACTGAGATACATAATCTAAAACATGCTATAATTATGAATTAAATTCCGGTGCACGGCTGAAAATTATTTTTCTAATAAAAAAGCACATTCTCAAAAGAACGACGTAAAAATTTTTTGTTTTAAAAAGGTTCGGGTTTGTGAATTTTTAGAAATGTAAAATAACGTGTAAAGGAATACATTCTTTCAAGAATCAAACCATTGTTAGAAAATCCCTTCATCTGAGATACCGAATATAAAACACGCAATATTTATTAATTAAATTCCGGTGCACGGCTGAAAATTAATTTCCTAATAAAAAAGCACATTTCAAAAAGAATGTAGTAAAAATTTTTCGATTTTAAAAAGGTTCGGCTTTTTGAATTTTTAGAAATGTAAAATAAAGTATATCGAATACATTGTTTCAACAATGAAACCATTGTTATAAAATTCACTAAACTGAGATACCGAATATAAAACTCCCTAAATTTCTGTATTAAATTCCGGTGCACGGCTGATAATTAAATTCCTAATAAAAAATCACATTTTCAAATGAATGTCGTAAAAATTTTTCGGTTTTAAAAGGGTTCGCCTGTGTAAATTTTTAGAAATTTAAAATAGAGTGAAACCGATTATATTATTTCAACAATCAAACCATTGTTAGAAAATCTGTTAAACTTTGATACCGAATATAAAACAAGCAATATTTATAAATTAAATTCCGGTGCACGGCTGAAAATTAATTTCCTAATAAAAAATCACATTTCCAAAATTATAACGTAAACATTTTTCGGTTTTAAAACGGTTCGACTGTGTGACTTTATAGAAATGTAAAATAAAGTATATCGAATACATTGTTTATACAATAAAACCATTGTTATAAAATTGACTAAACTGAGATACCGAATATAAAACACGCAAAATTTATGTATTTAATTCCGGTGCACGGCTGAAAATTAATTTCCTAATAAAAAATCACATTTCCAAATGAATGACGTAAACATTTTTCGGTTTTAAAAGGGTTTGACTGTGTGAATTTATAGAAATGTAAAATAAAGTATATCGAATACATTGTTTCAACAATGAAACCATTATTATAAAATTGACTTAACTGAGATACCGAATATAAAACACGCAATATTTATGTATTAAATTCCAGTGCATGGCTGGAAATTAATTTCCTACTAAAAAAGTACATTTCCAAATGAATGACGTAAAATTTGTTCGGTTTTAAAAGGTTTCGACTGTGAGAATTTTTAGAAGTGTAAAATAAAGTAAAACCGAATAAATTATTTAACAATCAAACCATTGTTAGGAAATCCTTTAAACTGAGATACATAATCTAAAACATGCTATAATTATGAATTAAATTCCGGTGCACGGCTGAAAATTATTTTTCTAATAAAAAAGCACATTCTCAAAAGAACGACGTAAAAATTTTTTGTTTTAAAAAGGTTCGGGTTTGTGAATTTTTAGAAATGTAAAATAACGTGTAAAGGAATACATTCTTTCAACAATCAAACCATTGTTAGAAAATCCCTTCATCTGAGATACCGAATATAAAATACGCAATATTTATTAATTAAATTCCGGTGCACGGATGAAAATTAATTTCCTAATAAAAAAGCACATTTCCAAAAGAATGTAGTAAAAATTTTTCGATTTTAAAAATGTTCGGCTTTTTGAATTTTTAGAAATGTAAAATAAAGTATATCGAATACATTGTTTCAACAATGAAACCATTGTTATAAAATTCACCAAACTGAGATACCGAATATAAAACTCCCTAAATTTCTGTATTAAATTCCGGTGCACGGCTGATAATTAAATTCCTAATAAAAAATCACATTTTCAAATGAATGTCGTAAAAATTTTTCGGTTTTAAAAGGGTTCGCCTGTGTAAATTTTTAGAAATTTAAAATAGAGTGAAACCGATTATATTGTTTCAACAATCAAACCATTGTTAGAAAATCTGTTAAACTTTGATACCGAATATAAAACAAGCAATATTTATAAATTAAATTCCGGTGCAAGGCTGAAAATTAATTTCCTAATAAAAAATCCCATTTCCATGTAAATGACGGGCCCCACCAGTGGCTGAGATGTTCTGCTCTCGGAGCAGGTAGACGGGATGTGCTGGGTTCGATACTAATCGCGCCCGTGATTTTCTTGGAAACATGGATTTCCATGTGTAAATACAGGTTAGTTTTCCTTAGAAAGACCCCCACGAAGGGCACTCCCACCTCGGACATATATCCCTAGTATAGATAATTCGCCATCAAAAATCAACCAACCAACCAAGTGCATGACTTAAAAAAATTTCGGTTTTAAACGGGTTCGTCTGTGTGAATTTTTAGAAATGTATATTAAAGTGAAACCGAATACATTGTTTTAACAATCAAACAATTTTTAGAATATCACTTAAACTGAGATACCGAATATAAAACACGCAAAATTTATGTATTAGTTTCCGGTGCACAGCTGAAAATTAATTTCCTAATAAAAAATCACATTTCCAAAATTATAACGTAAACATTTTTCGGTTTTAAAACGGTTCGACTGTGTGAATTTATAGAAATGTAAAATAAAGTATATCGAATACATTGTTTATACAATAAAACCATTGTTATAAAATTGACTAAACTGAGATACCGAATATAAAACACGCAAAATTTATGTATTTAATTCCGGTGCACGGCTGAAAATTAATTTCCTAATAAAAAATCACATTTCCAAATGAATGACGTAAAATTTGTTTAGTTTTAAAGGGTTTCGACTGTGTGAATTTATAGAAATGTAAAATAAAGTATATCGAATACATTGTTTCAACAATGAAACCATTGTTATAAAATTGATTTAACTGAGATACCGAATATAAAACACGCAATATTTATGTATTAAATTCAGTGCACGGGTGAAACTTAATTTCGTAATAAAAAAACACATTTCCAAATGAATGACGTAAAACATTTTCGGTTTTAAAAGGGTTCGACTGTGTGGATTTTTAGAAATGTAAAATAAAGTGAAAATGAATAAATTGTTTAACAATCAAACCATTGTTAGGAAATCCTTTAAACTGAGATACATAATTTAAAACATGCTATAATTATGAATTAAATTCCGGTGCACGGCTGAAAATTATTTTTCTAATAAAAAAGCACATTTGCAAAAGAACGACGTAAAAAGTTTGTTTTAAAAAGGTTCGGGTTTGTGAATTTTTAGAAATGAAAAATAAAGTGTAAACGAATACATTCTTTCAACAATCAAACCATTGTTAGAAAATCTCTTCATCTGAGATACCGAATATAAAACACGCAATATTTATTAATTAAATTCCGGTGCACGGCTGAAAATTAATTTCCTAATAAAAAAGCACATTTCCAAAAGAATGAAGTAAAAATTTTTCGATTTTAAAAAGGTTCGGCTTTTTGAATTTTTAGAAATGTAAAATAAGGTATATCGAATACATTGTTTCAACAATGAAACCATTGTTATAAAATTCACTAAACTGAGATACCGAATATAAAACACCCTAAATTTCTGTATTAAATTTCGGTGCACGGCTGATAATTAAATTCCTAATAAAAAATCACATTTCCAAATGTATGTCGTAAAAATCTTTCGGTTTTAAAAGGGTTCGACTGTGTGAATTTTTAGAAATGTAAATTAAAATGAAACCGAATACATTGTTTTAACAATCAAACAATTTTTAGAATATCAATTAAACTGATATACCGAATATAAAACACGCAAAATTTATGTATTAAATTCCGGTGCACAGCTGAAAATTAATTTCCTAGTAAAAAATCACATTTCCAAAATTATAACGTAAAAATTTTTCGATTTTAAAACGGTTCGACTGTGTGAATTTATAGAAATGTAAAATAAAGTATATCGAATACATTGTTTCAACAATGAAACCATTGTTATAAAATTCACTAAACTGAGATACCGAATATAAAACACCCTAAATTTCTGTATTAAATTCCGGTGCACGGCTGATAATTAAATTCCTAATAAAAAATCACATTTCCAAATGTATGTCTTAAAAATTTTTCGGTTTTAAAAGGGTTCGACTGTGTAAATTTTTTGAAGTGTAAAATAAAGTGAAACCGAATACATTGCTTCAATAAAGAAACCATTGTTATAAAATTCAGTAACTGAGATACCGAATATAAATCACGCAATATTTATTGATTAAATTCCGGTGCACGGCTGTAAATTAATTTCCTAAGAAAAAAGCACATATCCTGATAAATTACGTAAACATTTTCTGTTTTAAAAGGGTTCGACAGTGTGAATTTTCAGAAATTTAAAATAGAGTGAAACCGATTATATTGTTTCAACAATCAAACCATTGTTAGAAAATCTCTTAAACTTTGATACCGAATATAAAACAAGCAATATTTATGAATTAAATTCCGGTGCACGGCTGAAAATTAATTTCCTAATAAAAAATCACATTTCCATATGAATGTCGTAAAAATATTTCGGTTTTAAAAGGGTCCGACTGTGTGAATTTTAAGAAATGTAATATAAAGTGAAGCAGAATACAATGTTTCAACAATTAAACTATTGTTAGAGAATCCCTTAAACTCAGATACATAATCTAAAACACGCATGACACACATTTTCATTTACATTTTCTAAAGAATGACGTAAAAAATTTCGGTTTTAAAAGGGTTCGACTGTGTGATTTTATAGAAATGTAAAATAAAGTATATCGAATACATTGTTTATACAATAAAACCATTGTTATAAAATTGACTAAACTGAGATACCGAATATAAAACACGCAAAATTTATGTATTTAATTCCGGTGCACGGCTGAAAATTAATTTCCTAATAAAAAATCACATTTCCAAATGAATGACGTAAACATTTTTCGGTTTTAAAAGGGTTCGAGATTGTGAATTTTTAGAAATTTAAAATAGAGTGAAACCGATTATATTGTTTCAACAATCAAACCATTGTTAGAAAATCTGTTAAACTTTAATACCGAATATAAAGCAAGCAATATTTATAAATTAAATTCCGGTGCACGGCTGAAAATTAATTTCCTAATAAAAAATCCCATTTCCATGTAAATGACGGGCCAGTGGCTGAGATGTTCTGCTCTCGAAGCTGGTAGACGGGATGTGCTGGGTTCGATACTAATCGCGCCCGTCGGTCTAATCCTTCGGAGTTTTCGTGATTTTCTTGGAAACATGGATTTCCATGCGTAAATACAGGTTAGTTTGCCTTAGAAAGACCCCTATGAAGGGCACTCCCACCTCGGATATATATCCCTAGTATAGATAATTCGCCATCAAAAATCAACCAACCAACCAAGTGCATGACTTAAAAAATTTTCGGTTTTAAAAGGGTTCGACTGTGTGAATTTTTAGAAATGTAAATTAAATTGAAAACTAATACATTGTTTCAACAATGAAAACATTGTTAAAGAATTCAGTAAACTGAGATACCTAATATAAAATACGCATTATTTATGAATTAAATTCCGGTGCACGGCTGAAAATTAAGTTCCTAATTAAAAATCACTGTTCCAAATGAATGTCGTAAAAATTTTTCGGTTTTAAAAGGTTTCGACTGTGTGAATTTTTAGAAATGTAAAATAAAGTGAAAACGAATATATTGTTTCAACAATCAAACCATTGTTAGAAAATCCCTTAAACTGAGATACATAATCTAAAACACGCAATATTTATGAATTAAATTCCGGTGCACGTCTGTAAATTAGTTTCCTAATAAAAAAGCACATTTCCTAATAAATTACGTAAAAATGTTCTGTTTTAAAAGGGTTCGATAGTGTGAATTTTTAGAAATTTAAAATAGAGTGAAACCGATTATATTGTTTCAACAATCAAACCATTGTTAGAAAATCCCTTAAACTGAGATACATAATCTAAAACACGCAATATTTATGAATTAAATTCCGGTGCACGTCTGTAAATTAATTTCCTAATAAAAAATCACATTTCCAAAATTATGACGTAAAAATTTTTCGGTTTTAAAAGGGTTCGACTGTGTGAATTTATAGAAATGTAATATAAAGTATATCGAATACATTGTTTCAACAATGAAACCATTGTTATAAAATTGACTTAACTGAGATACCGAATATAAAACACGCAATATTTATGTATTAAATTCCACTGCATGGCTGAAAATTAATTTCCTAATAAAAAAGTACATTTCCAATTGAATGACGTAAAATTTGTTTAGTTTTAAAAGGTTTCGACTGTGAGAATTTTTAGAAGTGTAAAATAAAGTGAAACCGAATAAATTGTTTAACAATCAAACCATTGTTAGAAAATCCTTTAAACTGAGATACATAATCTAAAACATGCTATAATTATGAATTAAATTCCGGTGCACGGCTGAAAATTATTTTTCTAATAAAAAAGCACATTTGCAAAAGAACGACGTAAAAATTTTTTGTTTTAAAAAGGTTCGGGTTTGTGAATTTTTAGAAATGTAAAATAAAGTGCAAACGAATACATTCCTTCAACAATCAAACCACTGTTGGAAAATCCCTTCATCTGAGATACCGAATACAAAACACGCAATATTTATTAATTAAATTCCGGTGCACGGCTGAAAATTAATTTCCTAATAAAAAAGCACATTTCCAAAAGAATGAAGTAAAAATTTTTCGATTTTAAAAAGGTTCGGCTTTTTGAATTTTTAGAAATATAAAATAAAGTATATCGAATACATTGTTTCAACAATGAAAGCATTGTTATAAAATTCACTAAACTGAGATACCGAATATAAAACACCCTAAATTTCTGTATTAAATTCCGGTGCACGGCTGATAATTAAATTCCTAATAAAAAATCACATTTCCAAATGTATGTCGTAAAAATTTTTCGGTTTTAAAGGGTTCGTCTGTGTAAATTTTTTGAAGCGTAAAATAAAGTGAAACCGAATACATTGCTTCAATAAAGAAACCATTGTTATAAAATTCAGTAACTGAGATACCGAATATAAATCACGCAATATTTATTAATTAAATTCCGGTGCACGGCTGTAAATTAATTTCCTAAGAAAAAATCACATATCCTAATAAATTACGTAAACATTTTCTTTTTTAAAAGGGTTCGACAGTGTGAATTTTTAGAAATTTAAAATAGAGTGAAACCGATTATATTGTTTCAACAATCATACCATTGTTAGAAAATCTCTTAAACTTTGATACCGAATATAAAACAACCATTATTTATGAATTAAATTCCGGTGCACGGCTGAAAATTAATTTCCTAATTAAAAAACACTTTTCCAAATGAATGTCGTAAAAATTTTTCGGTTTTAAAAGGTTTCGACTGTGTGAATTTTTAGAAATGTAAAATAAAGTGAAACCGATTATATTGTTTCAACAATCAAACCATTCTTAGAAAATATCTTAAACTTTGATACCGAATATAAAACAAGCAACATTTATGAATTAAATTCCTGCGCACGGCTGAAAATGAATCTCCTAATAAAAAAATCACATTTCCATGTGAATGACGAACCCCACCAGTGGCTGAAAGGTTCTGCTCTCGAAGCTGGTAGACGGGATGTGCTGGGTTCGATCCCAATCGCGCCCGTCGGCCTAATCCTTCGGAGTTTTCGTAGTTTTCTTCGAGACATGGATTTCCATGCGTAAATACAGGTTAGTTTCCCTTAGAAAGACCCCCACAAAGGGCACTCCCCCTTCGGGCCGATATCCCTAGTGTAGATAATCGGCCGTCAAAAATCAACCAACCAACCAAGTGAATGACGTAAAAATTTTTCGGTTTTAAAAGGGTTCGACTGTGTGAATTTATAGAAATGTAAATTAAAGTGAAACCAAATACATTGTTTCAACGATGAAAACATTATTATAAAATTGTCTTAACTGAGATACCGAATATAAATCACGCAATATTTATTAATTAAATTCCGGTGCACGCCTGAAAATTAATTTCCTAATAAAAACGCACTTTTCCAAAAGAATGACGTAAAATTTTTTCCGTACTAAAAGGGTTGGACTGTGCAAATTTCTAGAAATGTAAATTAAAGTGAAACCAAGTACATTGTTTCAACAATGAAAACATTGTTATAAAATTCAGTAAACTGAGACACCGAATATAAAGCACGCAATATTTATGAATTATATACCGGGTCACGGTTGAAAATTAATTTCCTAATAAAAATGCACATTTCCAAAAGAATGACGTAAAAATTTTTCCGTTTAAAAAGGGTTCGACTGTGTGAATTAATAAAAATGTAAAATAAAGTGAAACCGAATACATTGTTTCAACAATCATACAAATTTATAATATCTGTTAAACTGAGATACCGAATATAAAACAGGCAAAATTTATGTATTAAATTCCGGTGCACGGCTGAAAATTAATTTCCTAATAAAAAATCACATTTCCAAAATTATGACGTAAAAATTTTTCGGTTTTAAAAGGGTTCGACTGTGTGAATTTATAGAAATGTAAAATAAAGTATATCGAATACATTGTTTCAACAATGAAACCATTGTTATAAAATTGATTTAACTGAGATACCGAATATAAAACCCGCAATATTTATGTATTAAATTCCAGTGCATGGCTGAAAATTAATTTCCTAATAAAAAAGTTCATTTCCAAATGAATGATGTAACATTTGTTTAGTTTTAAAAGGTTTCGACTGTGAGAATTTTTATAAGTGTAAAATAAAGTGAAACCGAATAAATTGTTTAACAATCAAACCATTGTTAGGAAATCCTTTAAACTGAGATACATAATCTAAAACATGCTATAATTATGAATTAAATTCCGGTGCACGGCTGAAAATTATTTTTTTAATAAAAAAGCACATTCTCAAAAGAACGACGTAAAAATTTTTTGTTTTAAAAAGGTTCGGGTTTGTGAATTTTTAGAAATGTAAAATAAAGTGTAAACGAATACATTCTTTCAACAATCAAACCATTGCTAGAAAATCCCTTCATCTGAGATACCGAATATAAAACACGCAATATTTATTAATTAAATTCCGGTGCACGACTGAAAATTAATTTCCTAATAAAAAAGCACATTTCCAAAAGAATGAAGTAAAAATTTTCGATTTTAAAAAGGTTCGGCTTTTTGAATTTTTAGAAATGTAAAATAAAGTATATCGAATACATTGTTTCATTAATCAAACCATTGTTATAAAATTCACTAAACTGAGATACCGAATATAAAACTCCCTAAATTTCTGTATTAAATTCCGGTGCACGGCTGATAATTAAATTCCTAATAAAAAATCACATTTCCAAATGAATGTCGTAAAAATTTTTCGGTTTTAAAAGGGTTCGCCTGTGTAAATTTTTAGAAATTTAAAATAGAGTGAAACCGATTATATTGTTTCAACAATCAAACCATTGTTAGAAAATCTTTTAAACTTTGATACCGAATATAAAACAAGCAATATTTATAAATTAAATTCCGGTGCACGGCTGAAAATTAATTTCCTAATAAAAAATCCCATTTCCATGTAAATGACGGGCCCCACCAGTGGCTGAGATGTTCTGCTCTTGAAGCTGGTAGACGGGATGTGCTGGGTTCGATACTAATCGCGCCCGTCGGTCTAATCCTTCGGAGGTTTCGTGATTTTCTTGGAAACATGGATTTCCATGCGTAAATGCAGGTTAGTTTGCCTTAGAAAGACCCCCACGAAGGGCACTCCCACCTCAGACATATATCCCTAGTATAGATAATTCGCCATCAAAAATCAACCAACCAACCAAGTGCATGACGTAAACATTTTTCGGTTTTAAACGGGTTCGTCTCTGTGAATTTTTAGAAATGTAAATTAAAGTGAAACCGAATACATTGTTTTAACAAACAAACAATTTTTAGAATATCACTTAAACTGAGATACCGAATATAAAACACGCAAAATTTATGTATTAAATTCCGGTGCACGTCTGTAAATTAGTTTCCTAATAAAAAAGCACATTTCCTAATAAATTACGTAAAATATTTCTGTTTTAAAATTGTTCGATAGTGTGAACTTTTAGAAATTTAAAATAGAGTGAAACCGATTAAATTGTTTCAACAATCAAACCATTCTTAGAAAATCTCTTAAACTTTGATACCGAATATAAAACAAGCAACATTTATGAATTAAATTCCTGCGCACGGCTGAAAATTAATCTCCTAATAAAAAAATCACATTTCCATGTGAATGACGAGCCCCACCAGTGGCTGAAAGGTTCTGCTCTCGAAGCTGATAGACGGGATGTGCTGGGTTCGATCCCAATCGCGCCCGTCGGCCTAATCCTTCGGAGTTTTCGTGGTTTTCTTTGAGACATAGATTTCCATGCGTAAATACAGGTTAGTTTCCCTTAGAAAGACCCCCACAAAGGGCACTCCCCCTTCGGGCCGATATCCCTAGTGTAGATAATCGGCCGTCAAAAATCAACCAACCAACCAAGTGAATGACGTAAAAATTTTTCGGTTTTAAAAGGGTTCGACTGTGTGAATTTATAGAAATGTAAATTAAAGTGAAACCAAATACATTGTTTCAACGATGAAAACATTATTATAAAATTGTCTTAACTGAGATACCGAATATAAATCACGCAATATTTATTAATTAAATTCCGGTGCACGCCTGAAAATTAATTTCCTAATAAAAACGCACTTTTCCAAAAGAATGACGTAAAATTTTTTCCGTACTAAAAGGGTTGGACTGTGCAAATTTCTAGAAATGTAAATTAAAGTGAAACCAAGTACATTGTTTCAACAATGAAAACATTGTTATAAAATTCAGTAAACTGAGACACCGAATATAAAGCACGCAATATTTATGAATTATATACCGGGTCACGGTTGAAAATTAATTTCCTAATAAAAATGCACATTTCCAAAAGAATGACGTAAAAATTTTTCCGTTTAAAAAGGGTTCGACTGTGTGAATTAATACAAATGTAAAATAAAGTGAAACCGAATACATTGTTTCAACAATCAAACAAATTTATAATATCTGTTAAACTGAGATACCGAATATAAAACAGGCAAAATTTATGTATTAAATTCCGGTGCACGGCTGAAAAATAATTTCCTAATAAAAAATCACATTTCCAAAATTATGACGTAAAAATTTTTCGGTTTTAAAAGGGTTCGACTGTGTGAATTTATAGAAATGTAAAATAAAGTATATCGAATACATTGTTTCAACAATGAAACCATTGTTATAAAATTGATTTAACTGAGATACCGAATATAAAACCCGCAATATTTATGTATTAAATTCCAGTGCATGGCTGAAAATTAATTTCCTAATAAAAAAGTTCATTTCCAAATGAATGATGTAACATTTGTTTAGTTTTAAAAGGTTTCGACTGTGAGAATTTTTATAAGTGTAAAATAAAGTGAAACCGAATAAATTGTTTAACAATCAAACCATTGTTAGGAAATCCTTTAAACTGAGATACATAATCTAAAACATGCTATAATTATGAATTAAATTCCGGTGCACGGCTGAAAATTATTTTTTTAATAAAAAAGCACATTCTCAAAAGAACGACGTAAAAATTTTTTGTTTTAAAAAGGTTCGGGTTTGTGAATTTTTAGAAATGTAAAATAAAGTGTAAACGAATACATTCTTTCAACAATCAAACCATTGCTAGAAAATCCCTTCATCTGAGATACCGAATATAAAACACGCAATATTTATTAATTAAATTCCGGTGCACGGCTGAAAATTAATTTCCTAATAAAAAAGCACATTTCCAAAAGAATGAAGTAAAAATTTTCGATTTTAAAAAGGTTCGGCTTTTTGAATTTTTAGAAATGTAAAATAAAGTATATCGAATACATTGTTTCATTAATCAAACCATTGTTATAAAATTCACTAAACTGAGATACCGAATATAAAACTCCCTAAATTTCTGTATTAAATTCCGGTGCACGGCTGATAATTAAATTCCTAATAAAAAATCACATTTCCAAATGAATGTCGTAAAAATTTTTCGGTTTTAAAAGGGTTCGCCTGTGTAAATTTTTAGAAATTTAAAATAGAGTGAAACCGATTATATTGTTTCAACAATCAAACCATTGTTAGAAAATCTTTTAAACTTTGATACCGAATATAAAACAAGCAATATTTATAAATTAAATTCCGGTGCACGGCTGAAAATTAATTTCCTAATAAAAAATCCCATTTCCATGTAAATGACGGGCCCCACCAGTGGCTGAGATGTTCTGCTCTCGAAGCTGGTAGACGGGATGTGCTGGGTTCGATACTAATCGCGCCCGTCGGTCTAATCCTTCGGAGGTCTCGTGATTTTCTTGGAAACATGGATTTCCATGCGTAAATACAGGTTAGTTTGCCTTAGAAAGACCCCCACGAAGGGCACTCCCACCTCGGACATATATCCCTAGTATAGATAATTCGCCATCAAAAATCAACCAACCAACCATGTGCATGACTTAAAAAATTTTCGGTTTTAAACGGGTTCGTCTCTGTGAATTTTTAGAAATGTAAATTAAAGTGAAACCGAATACATTGTTTTAACAATCAAACAATTTTTAGAATATCACTTAAACTGAGATACCGAATATAAAACACGCAAAATTTATGTATTAAATTCCGGTGCACAGCTGAAAATTAATTTCCTAATAAAAAATCACATTTCAAAAATTATAACGTAAACATTTTTCGGTTTTAAAACGGTTCGACTGTGTGAATTTATAGAAATGTAAAATAAAGTATATCGAATACATTGTTTCAACAATGAAACCATTGTTATAAAAATGACTTAACTGAGATACCGAATATAAAACACGCAAAATTTATGTATTAAATTCCAGTGCATGGCTGAAAATTAATTTCCTAATAAAAAAGTACATTTCCAAATGAATAACGTAAAATTTGTTTAGTTTTAAAAAGTTTCGACTGTGAGAATTTTTAGTGTAAAATAAAGTGAAACCGAATAAATTGTTTAACAATCAAACCATTGTTAGGAAATCCTTTAAACTGAGATACATAATCTAAAACATGGTATAATTATGAATTAAATTCCGGTGCACGGCTGAAAATTATTTTTCTAATAAAAAAGCACATTTGCAAAAGAACGACGTAAACATTTTTTGTTTTAAAAAGGTTCGGGTTTGTGAATTTTTTGAAATGAAAAATAAAGTGTAAACGAATACATTCTTTCAACAATCAAACCATTGTTAGAAAATCCCTTCATCTGAGATACCGAATATAAAACACGCAATATTTATTAATTAAATTCCGGTGCACGGCTGAATATTAATTTCCTAATAAAAAAGCACATTTCCAAAAGAATGAAGTAAAAATTTTTCGATTTTAAAAAGTTTCGGCTTTTTGAATTTTTAGACATGTAAAATAAGGTATATCGAATACATTGTTTCAACAATGAAACTATTGTTATAAAATTCACTAAACTGAGATACCGAATATAAAACACCCTAAATTTCTATATTAAATTCCGGTGCACGGCTGATAATTAAATTCCTAATAAAAAATCACATTTCCAAATGTATGTCGTAAGAATTTTTCGGTTTTAAAAGGGTTCGACTGTGTGAATTTTTAGAAATGTAAATTACAGTGAAACCGAATGCATTGTTTTAACAATCAAACAATTTTTAGAATATCACTTAAACTGAGATACCGAATATAAAACACGCAAAATTTATGTATTAAATTCCGTTGCACAGCTGAAAATTAATTTCCTAATAAAAAATCACATTTCCAAAATTATAACGTAAAAATTTTTTGGTTTTAAAACGGTTCGACTGTGTGAAAATTTAGAAATGTAAAATAAAGTATATCGAATACATTGTTTCAACAATGAACCCATTGTTATAAAATTGACTTAACTGAAATACCGAATATAAAACACGCAAAATTTATGTATTAAATTTCAGTGCATGGCTGAAAATTAATTTCCTAAGAAAAAAGCACATATCCTGATAAATTACGTAAACATTTTCTGTTTTAAAAGCGTTCGACAGTGTGAATTTTTAGAAATTTAAAATTGAGTGAAACCGATTATATTGTTTCAACAATCAAACCATTGTTAGAAAATCTCTTAAACTTTGATACCGAATATAAAACAAGTAATATTTATGAATTAAATTCCGGTGCACGGCTGAAAATTAATTTCCTAATAAAAAAGCACATTTCCAAAAGAATGACGTAAACATTTTTCGGTTTTAAATGGCTCGACTGTGTGAATTTATAGAAATGTAAAATAAAGTATATCGAATACATTGTTTCAACAATGAAACCATTGTTATAAAATTGATTTAACTGAGATACCGAATATAAAACACGCAATATTTATGTATTAAATTCCAGTGCATGGCTGAAAATTAATTTCCTAATAAAAAAGTACATTTCCAAATGAATAACGTAAAATTTGTTTAGTTTTAAAAGGATTCGACTGTGAGAATTTTTAGAAGTGTAAAATAAAGTGAAACCGAATAAATTGTTTAACAGTCAAACCATTGTTAGAAAATCCTTTAAACTGAGATACATAATCTAAAACATGCTATAATTATGAATTAAATTCCGGTGCACGGCTGGAAATTAATTTTCTAATAAAAAAGCACATTTGCAAAAGAACGACGTAAAAATTTTTCGGTTTTAAAAAGGTTCGGGTTTGTGAATTTTTAGAAATGTAAAATAAAGTGTAAACGAATACATTCTTTCAACAATCAAACCATTGTTAGAAAATCCTTTAAACTGAGATAAAGAATATAAAACACGCAATATTTATTAATTAAATTCCGGTGCACGGCTGAAAATTAATTTCCTAATAAAAAAGCACATTTCCAAAAGAATGAAGTAAAAATTTTTCGATTTTAAAAAGGTTCGGCTTTTTGTATTTTTAGAAATGTAAAATAAGGTATATCGAATACATTGTTTCAACAATGAAACCATTGTTATAAAATTCACTAAACTGAGATACCGAATATAAAACACCCTAAATTTCTGTATTAAATTCCGGTGCACGGCTGATAATTAAATTCCTAATAAAAAATCACATTTCCAAATGTATGTCGTAAAAATTTTTCGGTTTTAAAAGGGTTCGACTGTGTAAATTTTTTGAAGTGTAAAATAAAGTGAAATCGAATACATTGCTTCAATAAAGAAACCATTGTTATAAAATTCAGTAACTGAGATACCGAATATAAATCACGCAATATTTATTAATTAAATTCCGGTGCAAGGCTGTAAATTAATTTCCTAAGAAAAAAGCACATATCCTGATAAATTACGTAAACATTTTCTGTTTTAAAAGGGTTCGACAGTGTGAATTTTTAGAAATTTAAAATAGAGTGAAACCGATTATATTGTTTCAACAATCAAACCATTGTTAGAAAATCTCTTAAACTTTGATACCGAATATAAAACAAGCAATATTTATGAATTAAATTCCGGTGCACGGCTGAAAATTAATTTCCTAATAAAACATCACATTTCCATATGAATGTCGTAAAAATATTTCGGTTTTAAAAGGGTCCGACTATGTGAATTTTAAGAAATGTAATATAAAGTGAAGCAGAATACAATGTTTCATCAATCAAACTATTGTTAGAGAATCCCTTAAACTAAGATACATAATCTAAAACACGCATGACACACATTTTCATTTACATTTTCTAAAGAATGACGTAAAAAATTTCGGTTTTAAAAGGGTTCGACTGTGTGAATTTATAGAAATGTAAAATAAAGTATATCGAATACATGGTTTATACAATAAAACCATTGTTATAAAATTGACTAAACTGAGATACCGAATATAAAACACGCAAAATTTATGTATTTAATTCCGGTGCACGGCTGAAAATTAATTTCCTAAAAAAAAATCACATTTCCAAATGAATGACGTAAACATTTTTCGGTTTTAAAAGGGTTCGACAGTGTGAATTTTTAGAAATTTAAAATAGACAGAAACCGATTATATTGTTTCAACAATCAAACCATTGTTAGAAAATCTGTTAAACTTTGATACCGAATATAAAACAAGCAATATTTATAAATTAAATTCCGGTGCACGGCTGAAAATTAATTTCCTAATAAAAAATCCCATTTCCATGTAAATGACGGGCCCCACCAGTGGCTGAGATGTTCTGCTGTCGAAGCTGGTAGACGGGATGTGCTGGGTTCGATACTAATCGCGCCCGTCGGTCTAATCCTTCGGAGTTTTCGTGATTTTCTAGGAAACATGGATTTACATGCGTAAATACAGGTTAGTTTGCCTTAGAAATTCCCCCACGAAGGGCACTCCCACCTCGGACATATATCCCTAGTATAGATAATTCGCCATCAAAAATCAACCAACCAACCAAGTGCATGACGTAAAAAATTTTCGGTTTTAAAAGGGTTCGAAAGTGTGAATTTTTAGAAATGTAAATTAAATTGAAAACTAATACATTGTTTCAACAATGAAAACATTGTTATAAAATTCAGTAAACTGAGATACCTAATATAAAATACGCAATATTTATGAATTAAATTCCGGTGCACGGCTGAAAATTAATTTCCGAATTAAAAATCACTTTTGCAAATGAATGTCGTAAAAATTTTTCGGTTTTAAAAGGTTTCGACTGTGTGAATTTTTAGAAATGTAAAATAAAGTGAAACCGAATATATTGTTTCAACAATCAAACCATTCTTAGAAAATCCCTTAAACTGAGATACATAATTTAAAACACGCAATATTTATGAATTAAATTCCGGTGCACGTCTGTAAATTAGTTTCCTAATAAAAAAATCACATTTCCATGTGAATGACGAGCCCCACCAGTGGCTGAAAGGTTCTGCTATCGAAGCTGGTAGACGGGATGTGCTGGGTTCGATCCCAATCGCGCCCGTCGGCCTAATCCTTTGGAGTTTTCGTGGTTTTCTTCGAGACATGGATTTCCATGCGTAAATACAGGTTAGTTTCCCTTAGAAAGACCCCCACAAAGGGCACTCCCCCTTCGGGTCGATATCCCTAGTGTAGATAAGCGGCCGTCAAAAATCAACCAACCAAGTGAATGACGTAAAAATTTTTCGGTTTTAAACGGGTTCGTCTGTGTGAATTTTTAGAAATGTAAATTAAAGTGAAACCAAATACATTGTTTCAACAATGAAAACATTGTTATAAAATTCAGTAAACTGAGACACCGAATATAAAACACGCAATATTTATGAATTATATTCCGGGTCACGGTTGAAAATTAATTTCCTAATAAAAATGCACATTTTCAAAAGAATGACGTAAAAATTTTTCCGTTTAAAAAGGGTTCGACTGTGTGAATTAATACAAATGTAAAAGAAAGTATATCGAATACATTGTTTCAACAATGAAACCATTATTATAAAATTGACTTAACTGAGATACCGAATATAAAACACGCAATATTTATGTATTAAATTCCAGTGCATGGCTAGAAATTAATTTCCTACTAAAAAAGTACATTTCCAAATGAATGACGTAAAATTTGTTCGGTTTTAAAAGGTTTCGGCTGTGTGAATTTTTAGAAATATAAAATAAAGTGAAACCGAATAAATTGTTTAACAATCAAACCATTGTTAGAAAATCCTTTAAACTGAGATACATAATCTAAAACACGCAATATTTATTAATTAAATTCCGGTGCACGGCTGAAAATTAATTTCCTAATAAAAACGCACTTTTCCAAAAGAATGACGTAAAATTTTTTCCGTTCTAAAAGGGTTGGACTGTGTAAATTTTTAGAAATGTAAAATAAAGTATATCGAATACATCGTTTCAACAATGAAACCATTGTTATAAAATTCACTAAACTGAGATACCGAATATAAAACACGCAATATTTATGTATTAAATTCCAGTGCATGGCTGAAAATTAATTTCCTAATAAAAAAGTTCATTTCCAAATGAATGATGCAAAATTTGTTTAGTTTTAAAAGGTTTCGACTGTGAGAATTTTTAGAAGTGTAAAATAAAGTGAAACCGAATAAATTGTTTAACAATCAAACCATTGTTAGGAAATTCTTTAAACTGAGATACATAATCTAAAACATGCTATAATTATGAATTAAATTCCGGTGCACGGCTTAAAATTATTTTTCTAATAAAAAAGCACATTTTTTGTTTTAAAAAGGTTCGGGTTTGTGAATTTTTAGAAATGTAAAATAAAGTGTAAACGAATACATTCTTTCAACAATCAAACCATTGTTAAAAAATCCCTTCATCTGAGATACCGAATATAAAACACGCAATATTTATTAATTAAATTCCGGTGCACGGCTCAAAATTAATTTCCTAATAAAAAAGCACATTTCCAAAAGAATGAAGTAAAAATTTTTCGATTTTAAAAAGGTTCGGCTTTTTGAATTTTTAGAAATGTAAAATAAAGTATAACGAATACATTGTTTCAACAATGAAACCATTGTTATAAAATTCACTAAACTGGGATACCGAATATAAAACTCCCTAAATTTCTGTATTAATTTCCGGTGCACGGCTGATAATTAAATTCCTAATAAAAAATCACATTTCCAAATGAATGTCGTAAAAATTTTTCGGTATTAAAAGGGTTCGCCTGTGTAAATTTTTAGAAATTTAAAATAGAGTGAAACTGATTATATTGTTTCAACAATCAAACCATTGTTAGAAAATCTGTTAAACTTTGATACCGAATGTAAAACAAGCAATATTTATAAATTAAATTCCGGTGCACGGCTGAAAATTAATTTCCTAATAAAAAATCCCATTTCCATGTAAATGACGCGCCCCACCAGTGGCTGAGATGTTCTGCTCTCGAAGCTGGTAGACGGGATGTGCTGGGTTCGATACTAATCGCGCCCGTCGGTCTAATACTTCGGAGGTTTCGTGATTTTCTTGGAAACTTGGATTTCCATGCGTAAATACAGGTTAGTTTGCCTTAGAAAGACCCCCACGAAGGGCACTCTCACCTCAGACATATATCCCTAGTATAGATAATTCGCCATCAAAAATCAACCAACCAACCGAGTGCATGACGTAAACATTTTTCGGTTTTAAACGTGTTCGTCTCTGTGAATTTTTAGAAATGTAAATTAAAGTGAAACCGAATACATTGTTTTAACAATCAAACAATATTTAGAATATCACTTAAACTGAGATACCGAATATAAAACACGCAAAATTTATGTATTAAATTCCGGTGCACAGCTGAAAATTAATTTCCTAATAAAAAATCACATTTCCAAAATTATAACGTAAACATTTTTCGGTTTTAAAACGGTTCGACTGTGTGAATTTATAGAAATGTAAAATAAAGTATATCGAATACATTGTTTCAACAATGAAACCATTGTTATAAAATTGACTTAACTGAGATACCGAATATAAAACACGCAAAATTTATCTATTAAATTCCAGTGCATGGCTGAAAATTAATTTCCTAATAAAAAAGTACATTTCCAAATGAATAACTTAAAATTTGTTTAGTTTTAAAAGGTTTCGACTGTGAGAATTTTTAGAAGTGTAAAATAAAGTGAAACCGAATAAATTGTTTAACAATCAAACCATTGTTAGAAAATCCTTTAAACTGAGATACATAATCTAAAACATGCTATAATTATGAATTAAATTCCGGTGCACGGCTGAAAATTAATTTCCTAATTAAAAATCACTTTTCCAAATGAATGTCGTAAAAATTTTTCGGTTTTAAAAGGGTTCGACTGTGTGAATTTTTAGAAATGTAAAATAAAGTGAAACCGAATATATTGTTTCAACAATCAAACCATTGTTAGAAAATCCCTTAAACTGAGATACATAATCTAAAACACGCAATATTTATGAATTAAATTCCGGTGCACGTCTGTAAATTAGTTTCCTAATAAAAAAGCACATTTCCTAATAAATTACGTAAAAAATTTCTGTTTTAAAAGGGTTCGATAGTGTGAACTTTTTGAAATTTAAAATAGAGTGAAACCGATTAAATTGTTTCAACAATCAAACCATTCTTAGAAAATCTCTTAAACTTTGATACCGAATATAAAACAAGCAACATTTATGAATTAAATTCCTGCGCACGGCTGAAAATTAATCTCCTAATAAAAAAATCACATTTCCATGTGAATGACGAGCCCCACCAGTGGCTGAAAGGTTCTGCTCTCGAAGCTGGTAGACGGGATGTGCTGGGTTCGATCCCAATCGCGCCCGTCGGCCTAATGCTTCGGAGTTTTCGTGGTTTTCTTCGAGACATTGATTTCCATGCGTAAATACAGGTTAGTTTCCCTCAGAAAGACACCCACAAAGGGCACTCCCCCTTCGGGCCGATATCCCTAGTGTAGATAATCGGTCGTCAAAAATCAACCAACCAACCAAGTGAATGACGTAAAAATTTTTCGGTTTTAAACGGGTTCGTCTGTGTGAATTTTTAGAAATGTAAATTAAAGTGAAACCAAGTACATTGTTTCAACAATGAAAACATTGTTATAAAATTCAGTAAACTGAGACACCGAATATAAAGCACGCAATATTTATGAATTATATACCGGGTCACGGTTGAAAATTAATTTCCTAATAAAAATGCACATTTCCAAAAGAATGACGTAAAAATTTTTCCGTTTAAAAAGGGTTCGACTGTGTGAATTAATACAAATGTAAAATAAAGTGAAACCGAATACATTGTTTCAACAATCAAACAAATTTATAATATCACTTAAACTGAGATACCGAATATAAAACACGCAAAATTTATGTATTAAATTCCGGTGCAAGGCTGAAAATTAATTTCCTAATAAAAAATCACATTTCCAAAATTATAACGTAAAAATTTTTCGGTTTTAAAAGGGTTCGACTGTGTGAATTTTACGAAATGTAAAATAAAGTGAAACCGAATAAAATGTTTCAACAATCAAACCATTGTTAGAGAATCCCTTAAACTCAGATACATAATCTAAAACACGCAATATTTATGAATTAAATTCCAGTGCACGGAAAATTAATTTCCTAATAAAAAAGCACATTTCCAAGTGAATGACGTAAAATTTTTTCGGTTTTAAAAGTGTTCGACTGTGCAAATTTTTAGAAGTGTAAAATAAAATGAAACCGAATGCATTGTTTCAACAATAAAACCATTGTTATAAAATTCCATAAACTGACATACCGAATATAAAACACGCAATATTTATGAATTAAATTCCGGTGCAGGGGTGAAACTTAATTTCGTAATTAAAAAACACATTTCCAAAAGAATGACGTAAAAATTTTTCGGTTTTAAAAGTGTTCGACTGTGTGAATTTATAGAAATGTAAAATAAAGTGTATCGAATACATTGTTTCAACAATCAAACCAATGTTAGAAAATCTGTTAAACTGAGATACGCTATAATTATGAATTAAATTCCGGTGCACGGCTGAAAATTAATTTTCTAATAAAAAAGCTCATTTGCAAATAAATGACGTAAAAATTTTTCGGTTTTAAAAGGATTCGACTGTGTGAATTTTTAGAAATGTAAAATAAAGTGAAACGGAATAAATTGTTTCAACAATCAAGCCATTGTTAGAAAATCCCTTAAACAGAGATACATAATCTAAAACACGAAATATTTATGAATCAAATTCCGGTGCACGGCTGAAAATTAATTTCCCAATAAAAAAGCACATTTCCAAAAGAATGACGTAAACATTTTTCGGTTTTGAAAGAGCTCGACTGTGTGAATTTATAGAAATGTAAAATAAAGTATATCGAATACATTGTTTCAACAATGAAACCATTATTATAAAATTGACTTAACTCAGATACCGAATATAAAACACGCAATATTTATGTATTAAATTCCAGTGCATGGCTGGAAATTAATTTCCTACTAAAAACATTTCCAAATGTATGTCGTAAAAATTTTTCGGTTTTAAAAGGGTTCGACTGTGTAAATTTTTTGAAGTGTAAAATAAAGTGAATACGAATACATTGCTTCAATAAAGAAACCATTGTTATAAAATTCAGTAACTGACATACCGAATATAAATCACGCAATATTTATTAATTAAATTCCGGTGCACGGCTGTAAATTAATTTCCTAAGAAAAAAGCACATATCCTGATAAATTACGTAAACATTTTCTGTTTTAAAAGCGTTCGACAGTGTGAATTTTTAGAAATTTAAAATAGAGTGAAACCGATTATATTGTTTCAACAATCAAACCATTGTTAGAAAATCTCTTAAACTTTGATACCGAATATAAAACAAGTAATATTTATGAATTAAATTCCGGTGCACGGCTGAAAATTAATTTCCTAATAAAAAAGCACATTTCCAAAAGAATGACGTAAACATTTTTCGGTTTTAAATGGCTCGACTGTGTGAATTTATAGAAATGTAAAATAAAATATATCGGATACATTGTTTCAACAATGGAACCATTATATAAAACACGCAATAAATATAAATATAAAACACGCAATATTTATTAATTAAATTCTGGTGCACGGCTGAATATTAATTTCCTAATAAAAAAGCACATTTCCAAAAGAATGAAGTAAAAATTTTTCGATTTTAAAAAGGTTCGGCTTTTTGAATTTTTAGACATGTAAAATAAGGTATATCGAATACATTGTTTCAACAATGAAACTATTGTTATAAAATTCACTAAACTGAGATACCGAATATAAAACACCCTAAATTTCTGCATTAAATTCCGGTGCACGGCTGATAATTAAATTCCTAATAAAAAATCACATTTCCAATAAATGTCGTAAAAATTTTTCGGTTTTAAAAGGGTTCGACTGTGTGAATTTTTAGAAATGTAAATTACAGTGAAACCGAATGCATTGTTTTAACAATCAAACAATTTTTAGAATATCACTTAAACTGAGATACCGAATATAAAACACGCAAAATTTATGTATTAAATTCCGGTGCACAGCTGAAAATTAATTTCCTAATAAAAAATCACATTTCCAAAATTATAACGTAAAAATTTTTCGGTTTTAAAACAGTTCGACTGTGTGAAAATTTAGAAATGTAAAATAAAGTATATCGAATACATTGTTTCAACAATGAACCCATTGTTATAAAATTGACTTAACTGAAATAGCGAATATAAAACACGCAAAATTTATGTATTAAATTTCAGTGCATGGCTGAAAATTAATTTCCTAATAAGAAAGTACATTTCCAAATGAATAACGTAAAATTTGTTTAGTTTTAAAAGGTTTCGACTGTGAGAATTTTTAGGTGTAAAATAAAGTGAAACCGAATAAATTGTTTAACAATCAAACCATTGTTAGGAAATCCTTTAAACTGAGATACATAATCTAAAACATGCTATAATTATGAATTAAATTCCGGTGCACGGCTGAAAATTAATTTTCTAATAAAAAAGCACATTTGGAAAAGAACGACGTAAAACTTTTTCGGTTTTAAAAAGGTTCGGGTTTGTGAATTTTTAGAAATGTAAAATAAAGTGTAAACGAATACATTCTTTCAACAATCAAACTATTGTTAGAAAATCCTTTAAACTGAGATACCGAATATAAAACACGCAATATTTATTAATTAAATTCCGGTGCACGGCTGAAAATTAATTTCCTAATAAAAAAGCACATTTCCAAATGTATGTCGTAAAATTTTTTCGGTTTTAAAAGGGTTCGACTGTGTAAATTTTTTGAAGTGTAAAATAAAGTGAAACCGAATACATTGCTTCAATAAAGAAACCATTGCTATAAAATTCAGTAACTGAGATACCGAATATAAATCACGCAATATTTATGAATTAAATTCCGGTGCACGGCTGTAAATTAATTTCCTAAGAAAAAAGCACATATCCTGATAAATTACGTAAACATTTTCTGTTTCAAAAGGGTTCGACAGTGTGAATTTTTAGAAATTTAAAATAGAGTGAAACCGATTATATTGTTTCAACAATCAAACCATTGTTAGAAAATCTCTTAAACTTTGATACCGAATATAAAACAAGCAATATTTATGAATTAAATTCCGGTGCACGGCTGAAAATTAATTTCCTAATAAAAAACCACATTTCCATATGAATATCGTAAAAATATTTCGGTTTTAAAAGGGTCCGACTGTGTGAATTTTAAGAAATGTAATATAAAGTGAAGCAGAATACAATGTTTCAACAATCAAACTATTGTTAGAGAATCCCTTAAACTCAGATACATAATCTAAAACACGCATGACACACATTTTCATTTACATTTTCTAATGAATGACGTAAAAAATTTCGGTTTTAAAAGGGTTCGACTGTGTGAATTTATAGAAATGTAAAATAAAGTATATCGAATACATTGTTTCAACAATGAAACCATTGTTATAAAATTGATTTAACTGAGATACCGAATATAAAACACGCAATATTTATGTATTAAATTCCAGTGCATGGCTGAAAATTAATTTCCTAATAAAAAATCACATTTCCATATGAATGTCGTAAAAATATTTCGGTTTTAAAAGGGTCCGACTGTGTGAATTTTAAGAAATGTAATATAAAGTGAAGCAGAATACAATGTTTCAACAATCAAACTATTGTTAGAGAATCCCTTAATTTCAGATACATAATCTAAAACACGCATGACACACATTTTCATTTACATTTTCTAAAGAATGACGTAAAAAATTTCGGTTTTAAAAGGGATCGACTGTGTGAATTTATAGAAATGTAAAATAAAGTATATCGAATACATTGCTTATACAATAAAACCATTGTTATAAAATTGACTAAACTGAGATACCGAATATAAAACACGCAAAATTTATGTATTAAATTCCGGTGCACGGCTGAAAATTAATTTCCTAATAAAATATCACATTTCCAAAATTATGACGTAAAAATTTTTCGGTTTTAAAAGGGTTCGACTGTGTGAATTTATAGAAATGTAAAATAAAGTATATCGAATACATTGTTTCAACAATGAAACCATTGTTATAAAATTGATTTAACTGAGATACCGAATATAAAACACGCAATATTTATGTATTAAATTCCAGTGCATGGCTGAAAATTAATTTCCTAATAAAAAATCACATTTCCATATGAATGTCGTAAAAATATTTCGGTTTTAAAAGGGTCCGACTGTGTGAATTTTAAGAAATGTAATATAAAGTGAAGCAGAATACAATGTTTCAACAATCAAACCATTGTTAGAAAATCTCTTAAACTTTGATACCGAATATAAAACAAGCAATATTTATGAATTAAATTCCGGTGCACGGCTGAAAATTAATTTCCTAATAAAAAATCACATTTCCATATGAATGTCGTAAAAATATTTCGGTTTTAAAAGGGTCCGACTCTGTGAATTTTAAGAAATGTAATATAAAGTGAAGCAGAATACAATGTTTCAACAATCAAACTATTGTTAGAGAATCCCTTAAACTCAGATACATAATCTAAAACACGCATGACACACATTTTCATTTACATTTTCTAAAGAATGACGTAAAAAATTTCGGTTTTAAAAGGGTTCGACTGTGTGAATTTATAGAAATGTAAAATAAAGTATATCGAATACATTGTTTATACAATAAAACCATTGTTATAATATTGACTAAACTGAGATACCGAATATAAAACATGCAAAATTTATGTATTAAATTCCGGTGCACGGCTGAAAATTAATTTCCTAATAAAAAATCACATTTCCAAAATTATGACGTAAAAATTTTTCGGTTTTAAAAGGGTTCGACTGTGTGAATTTATAGAAATGTAAAATAAAGTGTAAACGAATACATTCTTCAACAATCAAACCATTGTTAGAAAATCCCTTCGTCTGAGATACCGAATATAAAACACGATTTTAAAAAGAATTAAGTTTTAGTAAACAACAATCAAACCATTGTTAGAGAATCCCTTAAACTGAGATACATAATCTAAAACACGCAATATTTATGAATTAAATTCTGGTGCACGGCTGAAAATTAATTTCCTAATAAGAAAGCACATTTCCAAAAGAATGACGTAAAAAGTTTTCGGTTTTAAAAGGGTTCGACTGTGTGAATTTATAGAAATGTAAAATAAAGTATATCGAATACATTGCTTCAACAATGAAACCATTGTTATAAAATTGACTAAACTGAGATACCGAATATAAAACACGCAATATTTTTGTATTAAATTCCAGTGCATGGCTGTAAAAAATATTTTTCTAATAAAAAAGCACATTTGCAAAAGAAAGACGTAAAATTTTTTTGTTTTAAAAATGTTCGGGTTTGTGAATTTTTAGAAATGTAAAATAAAGTGTAAACGAATACATTCTTTCAACAATCAAACCATTGTTAGAAAATCCCTTCATCTGAGATACCGAATATAAAACACGCAATATTTATTAATTAAATTCCGGTGCACGGCTGAAAATAAATTTCCTAATAAAAAAGCACATTTCATACAGAATGAAGTAAAAATTTTTCGATTTTAAAAAGGTTCGGCTTTTTGAATTTTTAGAAATGTAAAATAAAATATATCGAATACATTGTTTCAACAATGAAACCATTGTTATAAAATTCACTAAACTGAGATACCGAATATAAAACACCCTCAATTTTTGTATTAAATTCCGCTGCACGACTGATAATTAAATTCCTAATAAAAAATCACATTTCCAAATGAATGTCGTAAAAATTTTTCGGTTTTAAAAAGATTCGACTGTGTAAATTTTTTGAAGAGTAAAATAAAGTGAAACCGAATACATTGCTTCAATAAAGAAACCATTGTTATAAAATTCAGTAACTGAGATACCGAATATAAATCACGCAATATTTATTAATTAAATTCCGGTGCACGGCTGTAAATTAATTTCCTAAGAAAAAAGCACATTTCCAAATAAATTACGTAAACATTTTCTGTTTTAAAAGTGTTCGACAGTGTGAATTTCTAGAAATTTAAAATAGAGTGAAAACGATTATATTGTTTCAACAGTCAAACTATTGTTAGAAAATCTCTTAAACTTTGGTACCGAATATAAAACAAGCAATATTTATGAATTAAATTCCGGTGCACGGCTGAAAATTAATTTCCTAATAAAAAATCACATTTCCATATGAATGTCGTAAAAAATTTTCGGTTTTAAAAGGGTTCGACTGTGTGAGTTTTAAGAAATATAATATAAAGTGAAGCAGAATACAATGTTTCAACAATCAAACTATTGTTAGAGAATCCCTTAAACTCAGATACATACTCTAAAACACGCATGACACACATTTTCATTTACATTTTCTAAAGAATGACGTACAAAATTTCGGTTTTAAAAGGATTCGACTGTGTGAATTTATAGAAATGTAAAATAAAGTATATCGAATACATTGTTTATACAATAAAACCATTGTTATAAAATTGACTAAACTGAGATACCGAATATAAAACACGCAAAATTTATGTATTTAATTCCGGTGTACGGCTGAAAATTAATTTCCTAATAAAAAATCTCATTTCCATGTAAATGACGGGCCCCACCAGTGGCTGAGATGTTCTGCTCTCGAAGCTGGTAGACGGGATATGCTGGGTTCGATACTAATCGCGCCCGTCGGTCTAATCCTTCTGAGGTTTCGTGATTTTCTTGGAAACGTGGATTTCCATGCGTAAATACAGGTTAGTTTGCCTTAGAAAGACCCCCACGAAGGACACTCCCACCTCGGACATATATCCCTAGTATAGATAATTCGCCATCAAAAATCAACCAACCAACCAAGTGCATGAATTAAAAAAATTTCGGTTTTAAACGGGTTCGTCTGTGTGAATTTTTAGAAATGTAAATTAAAGTGAAACCGAATACATTGTTTTAGCAATCAAACAATTTTTAGAATATCACTTAAACTAAGATACCGCATATAAAACACGCAAAATTTATGTATTAAATTCCGGTGCACGGCTGAAAATTAATTTCCTAATAAAAAATCATATTTCCAAATGAATGTCGTAAAAATTTTCGGTTTTAAAAGGGTTCGAATGTGTAAATTTTTTGAAGTGTAAAATAGAGTGAAACCGAATACATTGCTTCAATAAAGAAACCATTGTTTTAAAATTCAGTAACTGAGATACCGAATATAAATCACGCAATATTTATTAATTAAATTCCGGTGCACGGCGGTAAATTAATTTCCTAAGAAAAAAGCACATTTCCTAATAAATTACGTAAACATTTTCTGTTTTAAAAGGGTTCGACAGTGTGAATTTTTAGAAATTTAAAATAGAGTGAAACCGATTATATTGTTTCAACAATCAAACCATTGTTAGAAAATCTCTTAAACTTTGATACCGAATATAAAACAAGCAATATTTATGAATTAAATTCCGGTGCACGGCTGAAAATTAATTTCCTAATAAAAAATCACATTTCTAAAATTATGACGCAAAAATTTTTCGGTTTTAAAAGGGTTCAACTGTGTGAATTTATAGAAATGTAAAATAAAGTATATCGAATACATTGTTTCAACAATGAAACCATTGTTATAAAATTGACTTAACTGTGATACCGAATATAAAACACGCAATATTTATGTATTAAATTCCAGTGCATGGCTGAAAATTAATTTCCTAATAAAGAAGTACATTTCCAAATTAATAACGTAAAATTTGTTTAGTTTTAAAAAGATTCGACTGTGAGAATTTTTAGAAGTGTAAAATAAAGTGAAATCGAATAAATTGTTTAACAAACAAACCATTGTTAGGAAATCCTTTAAACTGAGATACATAATCTAAAACATGTTATAATTATGAATTAAATTCCGGTGCACGGCTGAAAATTATTTTTCTAATAAAAATTACATTTGCAAAAGAACGACGTAAAAATTTTTTGTTTTAAAAAGGTTCGGGTTTGTGAATTTTTAGAAATGTAAAATAAAGTGTAAACGAATACATTCTTCAACAATCAAACCATTGTTAGAAAATCCCTTCGTCTGAGATACCGAATATAAAACACGATTTTAAAAAGAATTAAGTTTTAGTAAACAACAATCAAACCATTGTTAGAGAATCCCTTAAACTGAGATACATAATCTAAAACACGCAATATTTATGAATTAAATTCTGGTGCACGGCTGAAAATTAATTTCCTAATAAGAAAGCACATTTCCAAAAGAATGACGTAAAAAGTTTTCGGTTTTAAAAGGGTTCGACTGTGTGAATTTATAGAAATGTAAAATAAAGTATATCGAATACATTGCTTCAACAATGAAACCATTGTTATAAAATTGACTAAACTGAGATACCGAATATAAAACACGCAATATTTTTGTATTAAATTCCAGTGCATGGCTGTAAAAAATATTTTTCTAATAAAAAAGCACATTTGCAAAAGAAAGACGTAAAATTTTTTTGTTTTAAAAATGTTCGGGTTTGTGAATTTTTAGAAATGTAAAATAAAGTGTAAACGAATACATTCTTTCAACAATCAAACCATTGTTAGAAAATCCCTTCATCTGAGATACCGAATATAAAACACGCAATATTTATTAATTAAATTCCGGTGCACGGCTGAAAATAAATTTCCTAATAAAAAAGCACATTTCATACAGAATGAAGTAAAAATTTTTCGATTTTAAAAAGGTTCGGCTTTTTGAATTTTTAGAAATGTAAAATAAAATATATCGAATACATTGTTTCAACAATGAAACCATTGTTATAAAATTCACTAAACTGAGATACCGAATATAAAACACCCTCAATTTTTGTATTAAATTCCGCTGCACGACTGATAATTAAATTCCTAATAAAAAATCACATTTCCAAATGAATGTCGTAAAAATTTTTCGGTTTTAAAAAGATTCGACTGTGTAAATTTTTTGAAGAGTAAAATAAAGTGAAACCGAATACATTGCTTCAATAAAGAAACCATTGTTATAAAATTCAGTAACTGAGATACCGAATATAAATCACGCAATATTTATTAATTAAATTCCGGTGCACGGCTGTAAATTAATTTCCTAAGAAAAAAGCACATTTCCAAATAAATTACGTAAACATTTTCTGTTTTAAAAGTGTTCGACAGTGTGAATTTCTAGAAATTTAAAATAGAGTGAAAACGATTATATTGTTTCAACAGTCAAACTATTGTTAGAAAATCTCTTAAACTTTGGTACCGAATATAAAACAAGCAATATTTATGAATTAAATTCCGGTGCACGGCTGAAAATTAATTTCCTAATAAAAAATCACATTTCCATATGAATGTCGTAAAAATTTTTCGGTTTTAAAAGGGTTCGACTGTGTGAGTTTTAAGAAATATAATATAAAGTGAAGCAGAATACAATGTTTCAACAATCAAACTATTGTTAGAGAATCCCTTAAACTCAGATACATACTCTAAAACACGCATGACACACATTTTCATTTACATTTTCTAAAGAATGACGTACAAAATTTCGGTTTTAAAAGGATTCGACTGTGTGAATTTATAGAAATGTAAAATAAAGTATATCGAATACATTGTTTATACAATAAAACCATTGTTATAAAATTGACTAAACTGAGATACCGAATATAAAACACGCAAAATTTATGTATTTAATTCCGGTGTACGGCTGAAAATTAATTTCCTAATAAAAAATCTCATTTCCATGTAAATGACGGGCCCCACCAGTGGCTGAGATGTTCTGCTCTCGAAGCTGGTAGACGGGATATGCTGGGTTCGATACTAATCGCGCCCGTCGGTCTAATCCTTCTGAGGTTTCGTGATTTTCTTGGAAACGTGGATTTCCATGCGTAAATACAGGTTAGTTTGCCTTAGAAAGACCCCCACGAAGGACACTCCCACCTCGGACATATATCCCTAGTATAGATAATTCGCCATCAAAAATCAACCAACCAACCAAGTGCATGAATTAAAAAAATTTCGGTTTTAAACGGGTTCGTCTGTGTGAATTTTTAGAAATGTAAATTAAAGTGAAACCGAATACATTGTTTTAGCAATCAAACAATTTTTAGAATATCACTTAAACTAAGATACCGCATATAAAACACGCAAAATTTATGTATTAAATTCCGGTGCACGGCTGAAAATTAATTTCCTAATAAAAAATCATATTTCCAAATGAATGTCGTAAAAATTTTCGGTTTTAAAAGGGTTCGAATGTGTAAATTTTTTGAAGTGTAAAATAGAGTGAAACCGAATACATTGCTTCAATAAAGAAACCATTGTTTTAAAATTCAGTAACTGAGATACCGAATATAAATCACGCAATATTTATTAATTAAATTCCGGTGCACGGCGGTAAATTAATTTCCTAAGAAAAAAGCACATTTCCTAATAAATTACGTAAACATTTTCTGTTTTAAAAGGGTTCGACAGTGTGAATTTTTAGAAATTTAAAATAGAGTGAAACCGATTATATTGTTTCAACAATCAAACCATTGTTAGAAAATCTCTTAAACTTTGATACCGAATATAAAACAAGCAATATTTATGAATTAAATTCCGGTGCACGGCTGAAAATTAATTTCCTAATAAAAAATCACATTTCTAAAATTATGACGCAAAAATTTTTCGGTTTTAAAAGGGTTCAACTGTGTGAATTTATAGAAATGTAAAATAAAGTATATCGAATACATTGTTTCAAATATGAAACCATTGTTAGAAAATCTCTTAAACTTTGATACCGAATATAAAACAAGCAATATTTATGAATTAAATTCCGGTGCACGGCTGAAAATTTATTTCCTAATAAAAAATCACATTTCCATATGAATGTCGTAAAAATTTTTCGGTTTTAAAAGGGTTCGACTGTGTGAATTTATAGAAATGTAAAATAAAGTATATCCAATACATTGCTGCAACAATGAAACCATTGTTATAAAATTGACTCAACTGAGATACCGAATATAAAACACGCAATATTTATGTATTAAATTCCGGTGCAAGGCTGAAAATTAATTTCCTAATAAAAAATCACATTTCCAAAATTATAACGTAAAAATTTTTCGGTTTTAAAAGGGTTCGACTGTGTGAATTTTACGAAATGTAAAATAAAGTGAAACCGAATAAAATGTTTCAACAATCAAACCATTGTTAGAGAATCCCTTAAACTCAGATACATAATCTAAAACACGCAATATTTATGAATTAAATTCCAGTGCACGGAAAATTAATTTCCTAATAAAAAAGCACATTTCCAAGTGAATGACGTAAAATTTTATCGGTTTTAAAAGGGTTCGACTGTGTGAATTTTTAGCAATGTAAGATAAAGTGGAACCGAATACATTGTTTCAACAATCAAACCATTGTTAGAAAATCCCTTAAACTGAGATAACGAATATAAAACAAGAAATATTTATGAATTAAATTCCGGTGCACGGCTCAAAATTAATTTCCTAATAAAAAAGCACATTTCCAAAAGAATGACGTAAAAATTTTTCGGTTTTAAAAGTGTTCGACTGTGTGAATTTATAGAAATGTAAAATAAAGTGTATCGAATACATTGTTTCAACAATCAAACCAATGTTAGAAAATCTGTTAAACTGAGATACGCTATAATTATGAATTAAATTCCGGTGCACGGCTGAAAATTAATTTTCTAATAAAAAAGCACATTTGCAAATAAATGACGTAAAAATTTTTCGGTTTTAAAAGGATTCGACTGTGTAAATTTTTAGAAATGTGAAATAAAGTATATCGAATACATTGTTTCAACAATGAAACCATTGTTATAAAATTCACTAAACTGAGATACCGAATATAAAACACGCAGAATGTATGTATTAAATTCCGGTGCACGGCTGAAAATTAATTTCCTTATAAAAAATCACATTTCCAAAATTATGACGTAAAACTTTTTCGGTTTTAAAAGGGTTCGACTGTGTGAATTTATAGAAATGTATAATAAAGTATATCGAATACATTGTTTCAACAATGAAACCATTGTTATAAAATTGATTTAACTGAGATACCGAATATAAAACACGCAATATTTATGTATTAAATTCCAGTGCATGGCTGAAAATTAATTTCCTCATAAAAAAGTACATTTCCAAATGAATGACGTAAAATTTGTTTAGTTTTAAAAGGTTTCGACTGTGAGAATTTTTAGGTGTAAAATAAAGTGAAACCGAATAAATTGTTTAACAATCAAACCATTGTTAGGAAATCCTTTAAACTGAGATACATAATCTAAAACATGCTATAATTATGAATTAAATTCCGGTGCACGGCTGAAAATTAATTTTCTAATAAAAAAGCACATTTGGAAAAGAACGACGTAAAACTTTTTCGGTTTTAAAAAGGTTCGGGTTTGTGAATTTTTAGAAATGTAAAATAAAGTGTAAACGAATACATTCTTTCAACAATCAAACTATTGTTAGAAAATCCTTTAAACTGAGATACCGAATATAAAAGACGCAATATTTATTAATTAAATTCCGGTGCACGGCTGAAAATTAATTTCCTAATAAAAAAGCACATTTCCAAAAGAATGAAGTAAAAATTTTTCGATTTTAAAAAGGTTCGGCATTTTGAATTTTTTGAAATGTAAAATAAGGTATATCGAATACATTGTTTCAACAATGAAACCATTGTTATAAAATTCACTAAACTGAGATACCGAATATAAAACACCCTAAATTTCTGTATTAAATTCCGGTGCACGGCTGATAATTAAATTCCTAATAAAAAATCACATTTCCAAATGTATGTCGTAAAATTTTTTCGGTTTTAAAAGGGTTCGACTGTGTAAATTTTTTGAAGTGTAAAATAAAGTGAAACCGAATACATTGCTTCAATAAAGAAACCATTGCTATAAAATTCAGTAACTGAGATACCGAATATAAATCACGCAATATTTATTAATTAAATTCCGGTGCACGGCTGTAAATTAATTTCCTAAGAAAAAAGCACATATCCTGATAAATTACGTAAACATTTTCTGTTTCAAAAGGGTTCGACAGTGTGAATTTTTAGAAATTTAAAATAGAGTGAAACCGATTATATTGTTTCAACAATCAAACCATTGTTAGAAAATCTCTTAAACTTTGATACCGAATATAAAACAAGCAATATTTATGAATTAAATTCCGGTGCACGGCTGAAAATTAATTTCCTAATAAAAAACCACATTTCCATATGAATGTCGTAAAAATATTTCGGTTTTAAAAGGGTCCGACTGTGTGAATTTTAAGAAATGTAATATAAAGTGAAGCAGAATACAATGTTTCAACAATCAAACTATTGTTAGAGAATCCCTTAAACTCAGATACATAATCTAAAACACGCATGACACACATTTTCATTTACATTTTCTAATGAATGACGTAAAAAATTTCGGTTTTAAAAGGGTTCGACTGTGTGAATTTATAGAAATGTAAAATAAAGTATATCGAATACATTGTTTCAACAATGAAACCATTGTTATAAAATTGATTTAACTGAGATACCGAATATAAAACACGCAATATTTATGTATTAAATTCCAGTGCATGGCTGAAAATTAATTTCCTAATAAAAAATCACATTTCCATATGAATGTCGTAAAAATATTTCGGTTTTAAAAGGGTCCGACTGTGTGAATTTTAAGAAATGTAATATAAAGTGAAGCAGAATACAATGTTTCAACAATCAAACTATTGTTAGAGAATCCCTTAATTTCAGATACATAATCTAAAACACGCATGACACACATTTTCATTTACATTTTCTAAAGAATGACGTAAAAAATTTCGGTTTTAAAAGGGATCGACTGTGTGAATTTATAGAAATGTAAAATAAAGTATATCGAATACATTGTTTATACAATAAAACCATTGTTATAAAATTGACTAAACTGAGATACCGAATATAAAACACGCAAAATTTATGTATTAAATTCCGGTGCACGGCTGAAAATTAATTTCCTAATAAAAAATCACATTTCCATATGAATGTCGTAAAAATATTTCGGTTTTAAAAGGGTCCGACTGTGTGAATTTTAAGAAATGTAATATAAAGTGAAGCAGAATACAATGTTTCAACAATCAAACCATTGTTAGAAAATCTCTTAAACTTTGATACCGAATCTAAAACAAGCAATATTTATGAATTAAATTCCGGTGCACGGCTGAAAATTAATTTCCTAATAAAAAATCACATTTCCATATGAATGTCGTAAAAATATTTCGGTTTTAAAAGGGTCCGACTGTGTGAATTTTAAGAAATGTAATATAAAGTGAAGCAGAATACAATGTTTCAACAATCAAACAATTGTTAAAGAATCCCTTAAACTCAGATACATAATCTAAAACACGCATGACACACATTTTCATTTACATTTTCTAAAGAATGACGTAAAAAATTTCGGTTTTAAAAGGGTTCGACTGTGTGAATTTATAGAAATGTAAAATAAAGTATATCGAATACATTGTTTATACAATAAAACCATTGTTATAATATTGACTAAACTGAGATACCGAATATAAAACATGCAAAATTTATGTATTAAATTCCGGTGCACGGCTGAAAATTAATTTCCTAATAAAAAATCACATTTCCAAAATTATGACGTAAAAATTTTTCGGTTTTAAAAGGGTTCGACTGTGTGAATTTATAGAAATGTAAAATAAAGTATATCGAATACATTGTTTCAACAATGAAACCATTGTTATAAAATTGATTTAACTCAGATACCGAATATAAAACACGCAATATTTATGTATTAAATTCCAGTGCATGGCTGGAAATTAATTTCCTACTAAAAACATTTCCAAATGAATGACGTAAAATTTGTTCGGTTTTAAAAGGTTTCGGCTGTGTGAATTTTTAGAAATATAAAATAATATGAAACCGAATAAATTGTTTAACAATCAAACTATTGTTAGAAAATCGTTTAAACTGAGATACATAATCTAAAACACGCAATATTTATTAATTAAATTCCGGTGCACGGCTGAAAATTAATTTCCTAATAAAAACGCACTTTTCCAAAAGAATGACGTAAAATTTTTTCCGTTCTAAAAGGGTTGGACTGTGTAAATTTTTAGAAATGTGAAATAAAGTATATCGAATACATTGTTTCAACAATGAAACCATTGTTATAAAATTCACTAAACTGAGATACCGAATATAAAACACGCAGAATTTATGTATTAAATTCCGGTGCACGGCTGAAAATTAATTTCCTTTTAAAAAATCACATTTCCAAAATTATGACGTAAAACTTTTTCGGTTTTAAAAGGGTTGGACTGTGTGAATTTATAGAAATGTATAATAAAGTATATCGAATACATTGTTTCAACAATGAAACCATTGTTATAAAATTGATTTAACTGAGATACCGAATATAAAACACGCAATATTTATGTATTAAATTCCAGTGCATGGCTGAAAATTAATTTCCTAATAAAAAAGTACATTTCCAAATGAATGACGTAAAATTTGTTTAGTTTTAAAAGGTTTCGACTGTGAAAATTTTTAGGTGTAAAATAAAGTGAAACCGAATAAATTGTTTAACAATCAAACCATTGTTAGGAAATCCTTTAAACTGAGATACATAATCTAAAACATGCTATAATTATGAATTAAATTCCGGTGCACGGCTGAAAATTAATTTTCTAATAAAAAAGCACATTTGCTAAAGAACGACGTAAAAATTTTTCGGTTTTAAAAAGGTTCGGGTTTGTGAATTTTTAGAAATGTAAAATAAAGTGTAAACGAATACATTCTTTCAACAATCAAACTATTGTTAGAAAATCCTTTAAACTGAGATACCGAATATAAAACACGCAATATTTATTAATTAAATTCCGGTGCACGGCTGAAAATTAATTTCCTAATAAAAAAGCACATTTCCAAAAGAATGAAGTAAAAATTTTTCGATTTTAAAAAGGTTCGGCTTTTTGAATTTTTTGAAATGTAAAATAAGGTATATCGAATACATTGTTTCAACAATGAAACCATTGTTATAAAATTCACTAAACTGAGATACCGAATATAAAACACCCTAAATTTCTGTATTAAATTCCGGTGCACGGCTGATAATTAAATTCCTAATAAAAAATCACATTTCCAAATGTATGTCGTAAAATTTTTTCGGTTTTAAAAGGGTTCGACTGTGTAAATTTTTTGAAGTGTAAAATAAAGTGAAACCGAATACATTGCTTCAATAAAGAAACCATTGCTATAAAATTCAGTAACTGAGATACCGAATATAAATCACGCAATATTTATTAATTAAATTCCGGTGCACGGCTGTAAATTAATTTCCTAAGAAAAAAGCACATATCCTGATAAATTACGTAAACATTTTCTGTTTCAAAAGGGTTCGACAGTGTGAATTTTTAGAAATTTAAAATAGAGTGAAACCGATTATATTGTTTCAACAATCAAACCATTGTTAGAAAATCTCTTAAACTTTGATACCGAATATAAAACAAGCAATATTTATGAATTAAATTCCGGTGCACGGCTGAAAATTAATTTCCTAATAAAAAACCACATTTCCATATGAATGTCGTAAAAATATTTCGGTTTTAAAAGGGTCCGACTGTGTGAATTTTAAGAAATGTAATATAAAGTGAAGCAGAATACAATGTTTCAACAATCAAACTATTGTTAGAGAATCCCTTAAACTCAGATACATACTCTAAAACACGCATGACACACATTTTCATTTACATTTTCTAAAGAATGACGTAAAAAATTTCGGTTTTAAAAGGATTCGACTGTGTGAATTTATAGAAATGTAAAATAAAGTATATCGAATACATTGTTTATACAATAAAACCATTGTTATAAAATTGACTAAACTGAGATACCGAATATAAAACACGCAAAATTTATGTATTTAATTCCGGTGTACGGCTGAAAATTAATTTCCTAATAAAAAATCTCATTTCCATGTAAATGACGGGCCCCACCAGTGGCTGAGATGTTCTGCTCTCGAAGCTGGTAGACGGGATATGCTGGGTTCGATACTAATCGCGCCCGTCGGTCTAATCCTTCTGAGGTTTCGTGATTTTCTTGGAAACGTGGATTTCCATGCGTAAATACAGGTTAGTTTGCCATAGAAAGTCCCCCACGAAGGGCACTCCCACCTCGGACATATATCCCTAGTATAGATAATTCGCCATCAAAAATCAACCAACCAACCAAGTGCATGAATTAAAAAAATTTCGGTTTTAAACGGGTTCGTCTGTGTGAATTTTTAGAAATGTAAATTAAAGTGAAACCGAATACATTGTTTTAGCAATCAAACAATTTTTAGAATATCACTTAAACTAAGATACCGAATATAAAACACGCAAAATTTATGTATTAAATTCCGGTGCACGGCTGAAAATTAATTTCCTAATAAAAAATCATATTTCCAAATGAATGTCGTAAAAATTTTCGGTTTTAAAAGGGTTCGAATGTGTAAATTTTTTGAAGTGTAAAATAGAGTGAAACCGAATACATTGCTTCAATAAAGAAACCATTGTTTTAAAATTCAGTAACTGAGATACCGAATGTAAATCACGCAATATTTATTAATTAAATTCCGGTGCACGGCGTCAAATTAATTTCCTAAGAAAAAAGCACATTTCTAAAATTATGACGTAAAAATATTTCGGTTTTAAAAGGGTTCAACTGTGTGAATTTATAGAAATGTAAAATAAAGTATATCGAATACATTGTTTCAAATATGAAACCATTGTTAGAAAATCTCTTAAACTTTGATACCGAATATAAAACAAGCAATATTTATGAATTAAATTCCGGTGCACGGCTGAAAATTTATTTCCTAATAAAAAATCACATTTCCATATGAATGTCGTAAAAATTTTTCGGTTTTAAAAGGGTTCGACTGTGTGAATTTATAGAAATGTAAAATAAAGTATATCCAATACATTGCTGCAACAATGAAACCATTGTTTTAAAATTGACTCAACTGAGATACCGAATATAAAACACGCAATATTTATGTATTAAATTCCAGTGCACGCCTGGAAATTGATTTCCTAATAAAAAAGTACATTTCCAAATGAATGACGTAAAATTTGTTTGGTTTAAAAAGGTTTCGACTGTGTGAATTTTTAGAAATGTAAAATAAAGTGAAACCGAATAAATTGTTTCAACAATGAAACCATTGTTAGAAAATCCTTTAAACTGAGATACATAATCTAAAACACGCAATATTTATTAAATAAATTCCGGTGCACGTCTGAATATTAATTTCCCAATAAAAAATAATATTTCCATGTGAATGACGAGCCCCACCAGTGGCTGAAATGTTCTGCTCTCGATGCTGGTAGACGGGATATGCTGGGTTCGATCTTTGGCCTAATCCTTCGGAGTTTTCCTGGTTTTCTTCGAGACATGGATTTCCATGCGTAAATACAGGTTAGTTTCCCTTAGAAAGACCCCGACGAAGGGCACATCCCCTCGGGCCTATATCCCTAGTGTAGATAATCGGGCGTCAAAAATCAACCAACCAACCAATCAAGTGAATGACGTAAAAATTTTTCGGTTTCAAAAGGGTTCGGCTGTGTGAATTTTTAGAAATGTAAAATAAAGCATATGGAATACGTTGTTTCAAAAATGAAACCATTGTTATAAAATTCAGTAAACTGAGATACCGAATCTAAAACACGCAATATTTATGAAATAAATTCCGGTGCAAGGCTGAATATTAATTTTCTAATAAAAAAGCACATTTGCAAAAGAACGACGTAAAAATTATTCGGTTTTAAAAAAGTTCGGCTGTGTGAATTTTTAGAAATGTAAAATAAAGCGTAACCGAATACATTGTTTCATCAATCAAACCATTGTAAGAAAATCCCTTAAAAGGAGATACCGAATATAAAACTCGCAATATTTATTAATTAAATTCCGGTGCACGGCGGAAAATTAATTTCCTAATAAGAAAGCACATTTCCAAATGAATGACGTAAAAATTTGTCGATTTTAAAAGGATTCGGCTGTGTGAAATTTTTAGAAATGTAAAGTAAAGTGAAACCCAATACATTGTTTCAGCAATAAAACCATTGTTATAAAATTCAGTAAACTTAGACACCGAATATAAAACACGCAATATTTATGAATTAAATTCCGGTGCACGGCTGAAAATTAATTTCCTAATAAAAATGCACATTTCCAAAAGAATGACGTAAAAATTTTTCCGTTTTAAAAGGGTTCGACTGTGTGAATTTTTAGAAATGTAAATTAAAGTGAAACCGAATACATTGTTTCAACAATGAAAACATTGTTATAAAATTCAGTAAGCTGAGACACCGAATATATAACACGCAATATTTATGAATTAAATTCCGGTGCATGGCTGAAAATTAATTTCCTAATAAAAATGCACACTTCCAAATGAATGACGTAAAAATTTTCGGTCTTAAAAGGGTCCGACTGTGTGAATTTTAAGAAATGTAATATAAAGTGAAGCAGAATACAATGTTTCAACAATCAAACTATTGTTAGAGAATCCCTTATACTCAGATACATAATCTAAAACACGCATGACGCACATTTTCATTTACATTTTCTAAAGAATGACGTAAAAAATTTCGGTTTTAAAAGGGTTCGACTGTGTGAATTTATAGAAATGTAAAATAAAGTATATCGAATACATTGTTTATACAATAAAACCATTGTTATAAAATTGACTAAACTGAGATACCGAATATAAAACACGCAAAATTTATGTATTTAATTCCGGTGCACGGCTGAAAATTAATTTCCTAATAAAAAATCCCATTTCCATGTAAATGAAGGGCCCCACCAGTGGATCAGATATTCCGCTCTCGAACCTGGTAGACGCCATGTGCTGGGTTCGATACTAATAGCGCCCGTCGGTCTAATCCGTCGGAGTTTTCGTGATTTTCTTGGAAACATGGATTTCCATGAGTAAATACAGGTTAGTTTGCCTTAGAAAGACCCCCACGAAGGGCACTCCCTCCTCGGACATATATCCCTAGTATAGATAATTCGCCATCAAAAATCAACCAACCAACAAAGTGCATGACTTAATAAATTTTCGGTTTTAAAAGGGTTCGACTGTGTGAATTTTTAGAAATGTAAATTAAATTGAGAACTAATACGTTGTTTCAACAATGAAAACATTGTTATAAAATTCAGTAAACAGAGATACCTAATATAAAATACGCAATATTTATGAATTAAATTCCGGTGCACGGCTCTAAATTAGTTTCCTAATAAAAAAGCACATTTCCTAATAAGTTACGTAAAAATTTTCTGTTTTAAAAGGGTTCGACAGTGTGAATTTTTAGAAATTTAAAATAGAGTGAAACCGATTATATTGTTTCAACAATCAAACCATTGTTATGAAATCTCTTAAACTTTGAAACCGAATATAAAACACGCAAAATTTATGTATTAAATTCCGGTGCACGGCTGAAAATTGATTTCCTATTAAAAAATCACATTTCCAAATGAATGACGAGCCCCACCAGTGGCTGAAAGGTTTTGCTCTCGAAGCTGGTAGACGGGATGTGCTGGGTTCGATCCCAATCGCGCCCGTCGGCCTAATCCTTCGGAGTTTTCGTGGTTTTCTTCGAGACATGGATTTCCATGCTTAAATACAGGTTAGTTTCCCCTCAGAAAGACCCCCACAAAGGGCACTCCCCCTTCGGGCCTATATCCCTAGTGTAGATAATCGGCCGTCAAAAATCAACCAACCATCCAAGTGAATGACGTAAAAATTTTTCGGTTTTAAACGGGTTCGTCTGTGTGAATTTTAAGAAATGTAAAATAAAGTGAAACCAAATACATTGTTTCAACAATGAAAACATTGTTATAAAATTCAGTAAACTGAGATAAGGAATATATTTATGAATTAAATTCCGGGGCAAGGCTTAAAATTAATTTCCTAATAAAAATGCTCATTTCCTAATAAATTACGTAAACATTTTCTGTTTTAAAAGGGTTTGACAGAGTGAATTTATAGAAATGGAAATTAAGTGAAACCGAATACATTGTTTCAACAATCAAACGATTGTTAGAAAATCCCTTAATCTGAGATACCAAATATAAAACAAGCAATATTTATGAATTAAATTCCGGTGTATGGCTGAAAATTAATTTCCTAATAAAAATTACATTTCCAAATGAATGACGAGCCCCAACAGTGACTGAGATGTTCTGCTCTCGAAGCTGGTAGACGGGATGTGCTGGGTTCGTTACTAATCGCGCCCGTCGGTCTAATCCTTCGGAGTTTTCGTGATTTTCTTGGAAACATGGATTTCCATGCGTAAATACAGGTTAGTTTGCCTTAGAAAGACCCCCACGAAGGGCACTCCCACCTCGGACATATATCCCTAGTATAGATAATTCGCCATCAAAAATCAACCAACCAACCAAGTGAATGACGTAAAAATTTTTCATTTTTAAAGGGTTCGACTGTGTGAATTTTAAGAAACATAAAATAAAGTGAAACCGAATACAATGTTTCAATAATCAAACCATTGTTAGAGAATCCCTTAAACTCAGATACATAATCTAAAACACGCAATAATTATGAATTAAATTCCGGTGCACGGTTAAAATTAATTTCCTAATAAGAAAGCACATTTCCAAAAGAATGACGTAAAAAGTTTTCGGTTTTAAAAGGGTTCGACTGTGTGAATTTATAGAAATGTAAAATAAAGTATATCGAATACATTGCTTCAACAATGAAACCATTGTTATAAAATTGACTAAACTGAGATACCGAATATAAAACACGCAATATTTTTGTATTAAATTCAAGTGCATGGCTGGAAATTGAGTTCCTAATAAAAAAGTACATTTCCAAATGAATGACGTAAAATTTGTTTGGTTTTAAAAGGTTTCGACTGTGTGAATTTTTAGAAGTGTAAAATAAAGTGAAATCGAATAAATTGTTTCAACAATGAAACCATTGTTAGAAAATCCCTTAAACTGAGATACATAATCTAATACACGCAATATTTATTAATTAAATTATGGTGCACGTCTGAAAATTAATTTCCCAATAAAAAATCACATTTCCATGTGATTGACGAGACCCACCAGTGGCTGAAATGTTCTGCTCTCAATGCTGGTAGACGGGATATGCTGGGTTCGATCCTTGGCCTAATCCTTCGGAGTTTTCCTGGTTTTCTTCGAGACATGGATTTCCATGCGTAAATACAGGTTAGTTTCCCTTAGAGAGACCCCGTCGAAGCGTACTCCACCCTCGGGCCTATATCCCGAGTGTAGATAATCGGCCGTCAAAAATCAACCAACCAACCAACCAAGTGAATGACGTAAAAATTTTTCGATTTTAAAAGGTTTCGACTGTGAGAATTTTTAGAAATGTAAAATAAAGCATATGGAATACGTTGTTTAAAAAATGAAACCATTGTTATAAAATTCAGTAACTGAGATACCGAATATAAATCACGCAATATTTATTAATTAAATTCCGGTGCACGGCTGAAAATTAATTTCCTAATAAAAAAGCACATTTCCAAAAGAATGACGTAAACATTTTTCGGTTTTAAAAGGGTTCGACTGTGTGAATTTTTAGTAATGTAAGATAAAGTGTAACCGAATACATTGTTTCAACAATGAAACCATTATTATAAAATTGACTTAACTGAGATACCGAATATAAAACACGCAATATTTCTGTATTAAATTCCAGTGCATGGCTGGAAATTAATTTCCTACTAAAAAAGTACATTTCCAAATGAATGACGTAAAATTTGTTCGGTTTTAAAAGGTTTCGGCTGTGTGAATTTTTAGAAATATAAAATAAAGTGAAACCGAATAAATTCTTTAACAATCAAACCATTGTTAGAAAATCCTTTAAACTGAGATACATAATCTAAAACACGCAATATTTATAAATTAAATTCCGGTGCACGGCTGAAAATTAATTTTCTAATAAAAAAGCACATTTGCAAATAAATGACGTAAAAATTTTTCCGTTCTAAAAGGGTTGGACTGTGTAAATTTTTAGAAATGTGATATAAAGTATATCGAATTCATTGTTTCAACAATGAAACCATTCTTATAAAATTCACTAAACTGAGATACCGAATATAAAACACGCAAAATTTATATATTAAATTCCGGTGCACGGCTGAAAATTATTTTTCTAATAAAAAAGCACATTTGCAAAAGAAAGACGTAAAAATTTTTTGTTTTAAAAAGGTTCGGGTTTGTGAGTTTTTAGAAATGTAAAATAAAGTATATCGAATACATTGTTTCAACAATGAAACCATTGTTATAAAATTCACTAAACTGAGATACCGAATATAAAACACGCAAAATTTATGTATTAAATTCCGGTGCACGGCTAAAAATTAATTTCCTAATAAAAAATCACATTTCCAAAATTATGACGTAAAAAGTTTTCGGTTTAACAATGGTTTCATTGTTGAAGCAATGTATTCGATATACTTTATTTTACATTTCTATAAATTCACACAGTCGAACCCTTTTAAAACCGAAAACTTTTTACGTCATTCTTTTGGAAATGTGCTTTCTTATTAGGAAATTAATTTTCAGCCGTGCACCAGAATTTAATTCATAAATATTGCGTGTTTTAGATTATGTATCTCAGTTTAAGGGATTTTCTAACAATGGTTTGATTGTTGAAACATTGTATTCGGTTTCACTTTATTTTATATTTCTTAAAATTCACACAGTCGAACCCATTTTAAAACCGAAAAAGTTTTACGACATTCATTTGGAAATATGGTTTTTTTATTAAGAAATTAATTTCCAGCCATGCACTGGAATTTAATACAAAAATATTGCGTGTTTTATATTCGGTATCTCAGTTTAGTCAATTTTATAACAATGGTTTCATTGTTGAAGCAATGTATTCGATATACTTTATTTTACATTTCTATAAATTCACACAGTCGAACCCTTTTAAAACCGAAAACTTTTTACGTCATTCTTTTGGAAATGTGCTTTCTTATTAGGAAATTAATTTTCAGCCGTGCACCAGAATTTAATTCATAAATATTGCGTGTTTTAGATTATGTATCTCAGTTTAAGGGATTTTCTAACAATGGTTTGATTGTTGAAACATTGTATTCGGTTTCACTTTATTTTATGTTTCTTAAAATTCACACAGTCGAACCCTTTTAAAACCGAAAAATTTTTACGACATTCATTTGGAAATATGGTTTTTTTATTAAGAAATTAATTTTAACCGTGCACCGGAATTTAATTCATAATTATTGCGTGTTTAAATTATGTATCTGAGTTTAAGGGATTCTCTAACAATGGTTTGATTGTTGAAACATTGTATTCGGTTTCACTTTATTTTATGTTTCTTAAAATTCACACAGTCGAACCCTTTTAAAAATGAAAAATTTTTACGTCATTCACTTGGTTGGTTGGTTGATTTTTGATGGCGAATTATCTATACTAGAAATATATGTCCGCGGTGGGAGTGCCCTTCGTGGGGATCTTTCTAAGGCAAATTAACCTGTATTTACGCATGGAAATCCATGTTTCCAAGAAAATCACGAAAACTCCGAAGGATTAGACCGACGGGCGCGATTAGTAACGAACCCAGCACATCCCGTCTACCAGCTTCGAGAGCAGAAAATCTCAGCCACTGGTGGGATCCGTCATTTACATGGAAATGGGATTTTTTATTAGGAAATTAATTTTCAGCCGTGCACCGGAATTTAATTTATAAATATTGCTTGTTTTATATTCGGTATCAAAGTTTAACAGAATTTCTAACAATGGTTTGATTGTTGAAACAATATAATCGGTTTCACTCTATTTTAAATTTCTAAAAATTCACACTGTCGAACCCTTTTAAAACCGAAAAATTTTTACGACATTCATATGGAAATGTGATTTTTTATTAGGAAATTAATTTTCAGCCGTGCACCGGAATTTAATTTATAAATATTGCTTGTTTTATATTCGGTATCAAAGATTAAGAGATTTTCTAACAATGGTTTGATTGTTGAAACAATATAATCGGTTTCACTCTATTTTAAATTTCTAAAAATTCACACTGTCGAACCCTTATAAAACAGAAAATGTTTACGTAATTTATTAGGAAATGTGCTTTTTTCTTAGGAAATTAATTTACAGCCGTGCACCGGAATTTAATTAATAAATATTGCGTGATTTATATTCGGTATCTCAGTTACTGAATTTTATTAATAAATAATTCGATTAATACATTGTTTCAACAATGAAACCATTATTATAAAATTGACTTAACTGAGATACCGAATATAAAAGACGCAATATTTATGTATTAAATTCCAGTGCATGGCTGGAAATTAATTTCCTACTAAAAAAGTACATTTCCAAATGAATGACGTAAAATTTGTTCGGTTTTAAAAGGTTTCGGCTGTGTGAATTTTTAGAAATATAAAATAAAATGAAACCGAATAAATTCTTTAACAATCAAACCATTGTTAGAAAATCCTTTAAACTGAGATACATAATTTAAACACGCAATATTTATTAATTAAATTCCGGTGCACGGCTGAAAATTAATTTTCTAATAAAAAAGCACATTTGCAAATAAATGACGTAAAAATTTTTCCGTTCTAAATGTGTTCGACTGTGTGAATTTTAAGAAATATAAAATAAAGTGAAACCGAATACAATGTTTCAACAATCAAACCATTGTTAGAGAATCCCTTAAACTGAGATACATAATCTAAAACACGCAATATTTATGAATTAAATTCTGGTGCACGGCTGAAAATTAATTTCCTAATAAGAAAGCACATTTCCAAAAGAATGACGTAAAAAGTTTTCGGTTTTAAAAGGGTTCGACTGTGTGAATTTATAGAAATGTAAAATAAAGTATATCGAATACATTGCTTCAACAATGAAACCATTGTTATAAAATTGACTAAACTGAGATACCGAATATAAAACACGCAATATTTTTGTATTAAATTCCAGTGCATGGCTGAAAATTATTTTTCTAATAAAAAAGCACATTTGCAAAAGAAAGACGTAAAATTTTTTTGTTTTGAAAATGTTCGGGTTTGTGAATTTTTAGAAATGTAAAATAAAATATATCGAATACATTGTTTCAACAATGAAACCATTGTTATAAAATTCACTAAACTGAGATACCGAATATAAAACACCCTAAATTTTTGTATTAAATTCCGGTGCACGACTGATAATTAAATTCCTAATAAAAAATCACATTTCCAAATGAATGTCGTAAAAATTTTTCGGTTTTAAAAAGATTCGACTGTGTAAATTTTTTGAAGAGTAAAATAAAGTGAAACCGAATACATTGCTTCAATAAAGAAACCATTGTTATAAAATTCAGTAACTGAGATACTGAATATAAATCACGCAATATTTATTAATTAAATTCCGGTGCACGGCTGTAAATTAATTTCCTAAGAAAAAAGCACATTTCCAAATAAATTACGTAAACATTTTCTGTTTTAAAAGTGTTTGACAGTGTGAATTTCTAGAAATTTAAAATAGAGTGAAAACGATTATATTGTTTCAACAGTCAAACTATTGTTAGAAAATCTCTTAAACTTTGATACCGAATATAAAACAAGCAATATTTATGAATTAAATTCCGGTGCACGGCTGAAAATTAATTTCCTAATAAAAAATCACATTTCCATATGAATGTCGTAAAAAATATTCGGTTTTAAAAGGGTTCGACTGTGTGAGTTTTAAGAAATATAATATAAAGTGAAGCAGAATACAATGTTTCAACAATCAAACTATTGTTAGAGAATCCCTTAAACTCAGATACATACTCTAAAACACGCATGACACACATTTTCATTTACATTTTCTAAAGAATGACGTAAAAAATTTCGGTTTTAAAAGGATTCGACTGTGTGAATTTATAGAAATGTAAAATAAAGTATATCGAATACATTGTTTATACAATAAAACCATTGTTATAAAATTGACTAAACTGAGATACCGAATATAAAACACGCAAAATTTATGTATTTAATTCCGGTGTACGGCTGAAAATTAATTTCCTAATAAAAAATCTCATTTCCATGTAAATGACGGGCCCCACCAGTGGCTGAGATGTTCTGCTCTCGAAGCTGGTAGACGGGATATGCTGGGTTCGATACTAATCGCGCCCGTCGGTCTAATCCTTCTGAGGTTTCGTGATTTTCTTGGAAACGTGGATTTCCATGCGTAAATACAGGTTAGTTTGCCTTAGAAAGACCCCCACGAAGGGCACTCCCACCTCGGACATATATCCCTAGTATAGATAATTCGCCATCGAAAATCAACCAACCAACCAAGTGCATGAATTAAAAAAATTTCGGTTTTAAACGGGTACGTCTGTGTGAATTTTTAGAAATGTAAATTAAAGTGAAACCGAATACATTGTTTTAGCAATCAAACAATTTTTACAATATCACTTAAACTAAGATACCGAATATAAAACACGCAAAATTTATGTATTAAATTCCGGTGCACGGCTGAAAATTAATTTCCTAATAAAAAATCATATTTCCAAATGAATGTCGTAAAAATTTTCGGTTTTAAAAGGGTTCGACAGTGTGAATTTTTAGAAATTTAAAATAGAGTGAAACCGATTATATTGTTTCAACAATCAAACCATTGTTAGAAAATCTCTTAAACTTTGATACCGAATATAAAACAAGCAATATTTATGAATTAAATTCCGGTGCACGGCTGAAAATTAATTTCCTAATAAAAAATCACATTTCTAAAATTATGACGTAAAAATTTTTCGGTTTTAAAAGGGTTCAACTGTGTGAATTTATAGAAATGTAAAATAAAGTATATCGAATACATTGTTTCAAATATGAAACCATTGTTAGAAAATCTCTTAAACTTTGATACCGAATATAAAACAAGCAATATTTATGAATTAAATTCCGGTGCACGGCTGAAAATTTATTTCCTAATAAAAAATCACATTTCCATATGAATGTCGTAAAAATTTTTCGGTTTTAAAAGGGTTCGACTGTGTGAATTTATAGAAATGTAAAATAAAGTATATCCAATACATTGCTGCAACAATGAAACCATTGTTATAAAATTGACTCAACTGAGATACCGAATATAAAACACGCAATATTTATGTATTAAATTCCAGTGCACGCCTGGAAATTGATTTCCTAATAAAAAAGTACATTTCCAAATGAATGACGTAAAATTTGTTTGGTTTAAAAAGGTTTCGACTGTGTGAATTTTTAGAAATGTAAAATAAAGTGAAACCGAATAAATTGTTTCAACAATGAAACCATTGTTAGAAAATCCTTTAAACTGAGATACATAATCTAAAACACGCAATATTTATTAATTAAATTCCGGTGCACGTCTGAATATTAATTTCCCAATAAAAAATAATATTTCCATGTGAATGACGAGCCCCACCAGTGGCTGAAATGTTCTGCTCTCGATGCTGGTAGACGGGATATGCTGGGTTCGATCCTTGGCCTAATCCTTCGGAGTTTTCCTGGTTTTCTTCGAGACATGGATTTCCATGCGTAAATACAGGTTAGTTTCCCTTAGAAAGACCCCGACGAAGGGCACACCCCCTCGGGCCTATATCCCTAGTGTAGATAATCGGCCGTCAAAAATCAACCAACCAACCAATCAAGTGAATGACGTAAAAATTTTTCGGTTTCAAAAGGGTTCGGCTGTGTGAATTTTTAGAAATGTAAAATAAAGCATATGGAATACGTTGTTTCAAAAATGAAAACATTGTTATAAAATTCAGTAACTGAGATACCGAATATAAATCACGCAATATTTATTAATTAAATTCCGGTGCACGGCTGAAAATTAATTTCCTAATAAAAAAGCACATTTCCAAAAGAATGACGTAAACATTTTTCGGTTTTAAAAGGGTTCGACTGTGTGAATTTTTAGTAATGTAAGATAAAGTGTAACCGAATACATTGTTTCAACAATGAAACCATTATTATAAAATTGACTTAACTGAGATACCGAATATAAAACACGCAATATTTATGTATTAAATTCCAGTGCATGGCTGGAAATTAATTTCCTACTAAAAAAGTACATTTCCAAATGAATGACGTAAAATTTGTTCGGTTTTAAAAGGTTTCGGCTGTGTGAATTTTTAGAAATATAAAATAAAGTGAAACCGAATAAATTCTTTAACAATCAAACCATTGTTAGAAAATCCTTTAAACTGGGATACATAATCTAAAACACGCAATATTTATTAATTAAATTCCGGTGCACGGCTGAAAATTAATTTTCTAATAAAAAAGCACATTTGCAAATAAATGACGTAAAAATTTTTCCGTTCTAAAAGGGTTGGACTGTGTAAATTTTTAGAAATGTGATATAAAGTATATCGAATACATTGTTTCAACAATGAAACCATTCTTATAAAATTCACTAAACTGAGATACCGAATATAAAACACGCAAAATTTATATATTAAATTCCGATGCACGGCTAAAAATTAATTTCCTAATAAAAAATCACATTTCCAAAATTATGACGTAAAAATTTTTCGGTTTTAAAAGGGTTCGACTGTGTGAATTTATAGAAATGTAAAATAAAGTATATCGAATACATTGTTTCAACAATGAAACCATTGTTATAAAATTGATTTAACTGAGATACCGAATATAAAACACGCAATATTTATGTATTAAATTCCAGTACATGGCTGAAAATTATTTTTCTAATAAAAAAGCACATTTGCAAAAGAAAGACGTAAAAATTTTTTGTTTTAAAAAGGTTCGGGTTTGTGAGTTTTTAGAAATGTAAAATAAAGTATATCGAATACATTGTTTCAACAATGAAACCATTGTTATAAAATTCACTAAACTGAGATACCGAATATAAAACACGCAAAATTTATGTATTAAATTCCGGTGCACGGCTAAAAATTAATTTCCTAATAAAAAATCACATTTCCAAAATTATGACGTAAAAAGTTTTCGGTTTAACAATGGTTTCATTGTTGAAGCAATGTATTCGATATACTTTATTTTACATTTCTATAAATTCACACAGTCGAACCCTTTTAAAACCGAAAAATTTTTACGTCATTCTTTTGGAAAAGTGCTTTTTTTATTAGGAAATTAATTTTCAACAGAGCATCGGAATTTAATTCATAAATATTACGTGTTTTACATTCGGTATCTCAGTTTAAGAGATATTCTAACAATCGTTTGATTGTTGAAACAATGTATTCGTTTTCACTTTATTTTACATTTCTATAAATTCACACAGTCGAACCCTTTTAAACCGAAAATTTTTACGTCATTCTAATTAATTTTCTAATAAAAAAGCACATTTGCAAATAAATGACGTAAAAATTTTTCCGTTCTAAATGGGTTCGACTGTGTGAATTTTAAGAAATATAAAATAAAGTGAAACCGAATACAATGTTTCAACAATCAAACCATTGTTAGAGAATCCCTTAAACTCAGATACATAATCTAAAACACGCAATAATTATGAATTAAATTCCGGTGCACGGTTAAAATTAATTTCTTAATAAGAAAGCACATTTCCAAATGAATGTCGTAAAAAATTTTAAAAGGGTTCGACTGTGTAAATTTTAAGAAATATAAAATAAAGTGAAACCGAACCCCCACGGAGGGCACTCCCCCCGGGCCTATATCCCTCGTGTAGATAATTGGCCGTCAAAAATCAACCCAACCCAACCCTTCGGAGTTTTCCTGGTTTTCTTCCAGACATGGATTTCCATGCGTAAATACAGGTTAGTTTCCCTTAGAAAGACCCCGACGAAGGGCACTCCCCCCTCGGACCTATATCCCTAGTGTAGATAATCGGCCGTCAAATATCAACCAACCAACCAATCAAGTGAATGACGTAAAAAAATTTTGGATTTAAAAGGGTTCGGCTGTGTGAATTTTTAGAAATGTAAAATTAAAGCATATGGAATACGTTGTTTCAAAAATGAAACCATTGTTATAAAATTCAGTAAACTGAGATACCGAATATAAAACACGCAATATTTATGAATTAAATTCCGGTGCACGGCTGAAAATTAATTTCCTAATAAAAAAGCACATTTCCAAAAGAATGACGTAAAAATTTTCGGTTTAAAAGGGTTCGACTGTGTGAATTTATAGAAATGTAAAATAAAGTGAAAACGAATACATTGTTTCAACAATCAAACGATTGTTAGAATATCTCTTAAACTGAGATACCGAATGTAAAACACGTAATATTTATGAATTAAATTCCGATGCTCTGTTGAAAATTAATTTCCTAATAAAAAAAGCACATTTCCAAATGAATGACGTAAAACTTTTTCGGTATTAAAAGGGTTCGATTGTGTGAATTTTTAGAAATGTAAAATAAATTGAAACCGAATACATTGTTTCAACAATAAAACCATTGTTATAAAATTCAGTAAAGTGAGATACCGAATATAAAACACGCAATATTTATGAATTAAATTCCGGGGAACGGCTGTAAATTAATTTCCTAATAAAATCGCACATTTCTTAATAAATTACGTAAAAATTTTCTGTTTTAAAAGGGTTCGACAGTGTGAATTTTTAGAAATGTAAAATAAAGTGAAACCGAATACATTGTTTCAACAATCTAACCATTTTTAGAATATCACTTAAACTGAGATAACGAATATAAAACACGTAATATTTATGAATTAAAATCCGGTGCACGGCTGAAAATTCCTAATACAAAAGCACATTTCCAAATGAATGACGTAAAACATTTTCGGTTTTAAAAGGGTTCGACAGTGTGAATTTTTAGAAAAGTAAAATAAAGTGAAACCGAATAAATTGTATCAACAATCAAACCATTGTTAGAAAATCCCTTAAACTGAGATACATAATATAAAACACGCAATATTTATGAATTAAATTCCGGTGCAAGGCTGAATATTAATTTTCTAATAAAAAAGCACATTTGAAAAAGAACGACGTAAAAATTATTCGGTTTTAAAAAAGTTCGGCTGTGTGAATTTTTAGAAATGTAAAATAAAGCGTAACCGAATACATTGTTTCATCAATCAAACCATTGGAAGAAAATCCCTTAAAAGCAGATACCGAATATAAAACACGCAATATTTATTAATTAAATTCCGGTGCACGGCGGAAAATTAATTTCCTAATAAGAAAGCAAATTTCCAAATGAATGACTTAAAAATTTCTCGGTTTTAAAAGGATTCGGCTGTGTGAAATTTTTAGAAATGTAAATTAAAGCTAAACCCAATACATTGTTTCAGCAATAAAACCATTGTTATAAAATTCAGTAAACTTAGACACCGAATATAAAACACGTAATATTTATGAATTAAATTCCGGTGCACGGCTGAAAATTAATTTCCTAATAAAAATGCACATTTCCAAAAGAATGACGTAAAATTTTTTCCGTTTTAAAAGGGTTCGACTGTGTGAATTTTTAGAAATGTAAATTAAAGTGAAACCGAATACATTGTTTCAACAATGAAAACATTGTTATAAAATTCAGTAAGCTGAGACACCGAATATATAACACGCAATATTTATAAATTAAATTCCGGTGCATGGCTGAAAATTAATTTCCTAATAAAAATGCACATTTCCAAATGAATGACGTAAAAATTTTTCGGTCTTAAAAGGGTTCGGTTGTGTGAATTTTCAGAAATGTAAATTAAGTTAAATTGAATACATTGTTTCAACAATTAAATCATTGTTAGAATATCCCTTAAAATGAGATACCGAATATAAAACAAGCAATATTTATGAATTAAATTCCGGTGCAAGGCTGAATATTAATTTTCTAATAAAAAAGCACATTTGCAAAAGAACGACGTAAAAATTATTCGGTTTTAAAAAAGTTCGGCTGTGTGAATTTTTAGAAATGTAAAATAAAGCGTAACCGAATACATTGTTTCATCAATCAAACCATTGGAAGAAAATCCCTTAAAAGCAGATACCGAATATAAAACACGCAATATTTATTAATTAAATTCCGGTGCACGGCGGAAAATTAATTTCCTAATAAGAAAGCACATTTCCAAATGAATGACTTAAAAATTTGTCGGTTTTAAAAGGATTCGGCTGTGTGAAATTTTTAGAAATGTAAATTAAAGCTAAACCCAATACATTGTTTCAGCAATAAAACCATTGTTATAAAATTCAGTAAACTTAGACACCGAATATAAAACACGCAATATTTATGAATTAAATTCCGGTGCACGGCTGAAAATTAATTTCCTAATAAAAATGCACATTTCCAAAAGAATGACGTAAAATTTTTTCCGTTTTAAAAGGGTTCGACTGTGTGAATTTTTAGAAATTTAAAATAGAGTGAAACCGATTATATTATTTCAACAATAAAACTATTGTTATAAAATTCAGTAAACTGAGATACCGAATACAAAACACGCAATATTTATGAATTAAATTCCGGTTCACGGCTGAAACTTAATTTCCTAATAAAAAAAGCACATTTCCAAATGAATGACGTAAAAATATTTCAGTTTTAAAAGTTTTCCACTGTGTGAATTTTTAGAAATTTAAAATAGAGTGAAACCGATTATATTATTTCAACAATCAAACCATTGTTAGAAAATCTGTTAAACTTTGATACCGAATATAAAACAAGCAATATTTATGAATTAAATTCCGGTGCACGGCTAAATATTAATTTCCTAATAAAAAATCACATTTCCATGTGAATGCGAGCCCCACCAGTGGCTGAGAGGTTCTGCTCTCGAAGCTTATAGACGGGATGCGCTGGGTTTGATCCATATCGCGCCCGTCGGACTAATCGTTCGGAGTTTTCGTGGTTTTTTAGAGCCATGGATTTCCATGCGTAAATACGGATTAGGTTCCCTTAGAAAGACCCTCACGAAGGGCACTCCTCCCTCGGTCCTATATCCCTAGTGTAGATAATCGGCCGTCAAAAATCAACCAACCAAGTGAATGACGTAAAAATGTTTCGGTTTTAAAAGGGTTCGACTGTGTGAATTTTCAGAAATGTAAAATAAAATGAAACCGAATAAATTGCATCAACAATCAAACCAGTGTTAGAAAATCCCTTAAACTGAGATACCGAATATAAAACACGCAATATTTATTAATTAAATTCCGGTGCACGGCTGAAAATTAATTTCCTAATAAAAAAGCACATTCCGAAATGAATGACGTAAATATTTGTCGGTTTTAAAAGGTGTCGACTGTATGAATTTTTAGAAATGTAAATTAAAGTGAAACCGAATACATCGTTTCAACAATGAAACTATTGTTATAAAATTCAGTAAACTAAGATACCGAATATAAAACACGCAATATTTATGAATTAAATTCCGGTGCACGGCTGATAATTAATTTTCTAATAAAAATTCACATTTACTTTAGAATGACGTAATAATTTTTCGGTTTTAAAAGGGTTCGACTGTGGGAATTAATAGAAATGTAAAATAATGTGAAACCGAATACATTGATTCAACAATCAAACCATTTTTAGAAAATCCCTTAAACTGAGATACCGAATATAAAACACGAAATATTTATGAATTAAATTCCGGTGCATGGCTGAAAATTAATTTCCTAATAAAAATCACATTTCCAAATGAATGACGTAAAAAGTTTTCGATTTTAAAAGGGTTCGACTGTGTGAATTTTCAGAAATATAAAATAAAGTGAAATTGAATACATTGTTTCAGTAATGAAACCATTGTTTTATAATTCAGTAAACTGAGATACCGAATATAAAACACACCATATTTATGAAATAAATTCCGGTGCACGGCTGAAAATTAATTTCCTAATAAAATATCACTCTTCCAAATGAATGACGTAAACATTTGTCGTTTTTAAAAGGGTTCGACTATATAAATTTTTAGAAATGTACATTAAAGTGAAACCGAATACAATGTTTCAACAATGAAACCATTGTTATAAAATTCAGTAAACTAAGTTACCGAATATAAAACACGCAATATTTATGAATTAAATTCCGGTGCACGGTTGAAAACTAATTTCATAATAAAAAACACATTTCCAAGTGAATGAATGAACACATTTCCAAGTGAATCCCCACCAGTGGCTGAGAGGTTCAGCTCTCGAAGCTGGTAGACGGTATGCACTGGCGTCGATCCCAATCGCGCCCGTCGACCTAATCGTTCGGAGTTTTCGTGGTTTTTTCGAGCAATGGATTTCCATGCGTAAATACGGGTTAGGTACCCTTAGAAAGACCCTCACGAAGGGCACTCCTCCCTCGGTCCTATATTCCTAGTGTAGATAATCGGCCGTCAAAAATCAACCAACCAAGTGAATGACGTAAAAATGTTTCGGTTTTAAAAGGGTTCGACTGTGTGAATTTTCAGAAATGTAAAATAAAGTGAAACCGAATAAATTGCATCAACAATCAAACCAGTGTTAGAAAATCCCTTAAACTGAGATACCGAATATAAAACACGCAATATTTATTAATTAAATTCCGGTGCACGGCTGAAAATGAATTTCCTAATAAGAAAGCACATTTCCAAATGAATGACGTAAAACATTTTCGGTTTTAAAAGGGTTCGACTGTGTGATTTTTTAGAAATGTAGAATAAAGTGAAACCGAATATATTGTTTCAACAATAAAACCGTTAATATAAAATTCAGTAAACTGATATACCGAATATAAAACATGCAATATTTATGAATTAAATTCCGGTGCACGGCTGAAAATTAATTTCCTAATAAAAAAGCACATTTCCAAATAAATTACGTAAAACATATTCTGTTTTAAAAGGATTCGACTGTGTGAATTTTTAGAAATTTAAAATAGAGTGAAACCGATTATATTATTTCAACAATAAAACTATTGTTATAAAATTCAGTAAACTGAGATACCGAATACAAAACACGCAATATTTATGAATTAAATTCCGGTTCACAGCTGAAACTTAATTTTCTAATAAAAAGAAGCGCATTTCCAAATGAATGACGTAAAAATATTTCAGTTTTAAAAGTTTTCCATTGTGTGAATTTTTAGAAATTTAAAATAGAGTGAAACCGATTATATTATTTCAACAATCAAACCATTGTTAGAAAATCTGTTAAACTTTGATTCCGAATATAAAACAAGCAATATTTATGAATTAAATTCCGGTGCACGGCTGAAAATTAATTTCCTAATAAAAAATCACATTTCCATGTGAATGCGAGCCCCACCAGTGGCTGAGAGGTTCTGCTCTCGAAGCCGATAGACGGGATGTGCTGGGTTCGATCCATATCGCGCCCGTCGGACTAATCGTTCGGAGTTTTCGTGTTTTTTTAGAGTCATGGATTTCCATGCGTAAATACGGATTAGGTTCCCTTAGAAAGACGCGCACGAAGGGCACTCCCTCCTCGGGCCTAAATCCCTAGTGTAGATAATCGGCCGTCAAAAATCAACAAACCATCCAGTGAATGACGTAAAATTTTTCAGAAGCAGGACGTTTCGGTCCCGACACTACGGTCCCACCATTTCGGTTCCGCCGTTTCGGTCCCGAGACATTTCGGTCCCAAGACATTTCGGTCCTTGGCCATTTCAGTCCCCAGACATTTCGGTCCCGAGACATTTCGGTCCCTGGCCATTTCGGTCCCGAGACATTTCGGTCCCTTGCCATTTCGGTCCCTTCTCTAGCAAGCTGAAATTTTATGCACTTGAAATAGGTGACATAATTTTATTGGAGACATTCTAGAGTTTTTTAAATAAAGGCCTTAAAATTTTAGTAACAGCTCACACAAATTTCGTATGGTAATCATTTTAAAAAGCAGGGGGAAGGGGGGGGGGATTGACATTTTCTATATTTTATTGTATTATAAGTATAAGGTCCTGAAAAATTAAAACATTTATACCTCGATCTATAATTATCGCAAAACACTCATATTTTGTATGGTAAACGTAATCTTTATAAAAGAGGGGACATTATCGGATTTTTTAACTGAACTCCCTAAATTTTAGTATAACCCGAATATAAGGACTCGAAAACGCCAACACTTATAACACAGATCAAAATTGTCGCAGCCCACACAAATTTCGTATGATAATCGTAATCGTTTAAAAAAGCAGGGGGGGGGGGGGGGGCTCTGTTGACCTTTTCTATATTTTAGTGTATCATAAGTATTAGGTCCTGATAAATTAAAACATTTATAACTAGATCTATAATTATGGCAAAACACTCACATTTTGTATGGTAAACGTAATCTTTATAAAAAGGGGGCATTATCGTATTTTTTAACTGAACTCCCTAAATTTTAGTATAACCCAAATATAAGGACTCGAAAACGCAAACACTTATAACACAGATCAAAATTGTCGCAGCCCACACAAATTTTGTATGATACTCGTAATCGTTTTAAAAAGCATGGGGGGGGGGGGGGTCTCTGTTGACTTTTTCTATATTTTAGTGTATCATAAGTATAAGGTCCTGATAAATTAAAACATTTATAACTCAATCTATAATTATTGCAAAACACTCATATTTTGTATGGTAAACATAATCTTTATAAAAGGAGGGATATTATCGGATTTTTTAACTGAACCCTCTAAATTTTAGAAAAACCCGATTAGTCATGGGACTCGTCATATAAGGTCTCGAAAACGCAAACTCTTATAACACAGATAAAACTTGTCGCAGCCCACACAAATTTCGTATGATATTTGTAATCGTTTTAAAAAGCAGGAGAAGGGGGGGGTGGGGGGACTCTGTTGACTTTTTCTGTATTTTATTGTATCATAAGTATAAGGTCCTGATAAATTAAAACTCTATAATTATCGCAAAATACTCATAAAAAAATTAAAATCTGCATCTGGACACTAATGTCACCTAACACTGTTAAAAATTATTTTTATGTATTTGTACAATGTTGCATTATTATTATTATTATTATTATTATTATGTTTAATTAATTAATTATTACTTAGACTTTATGTTTTTGAATGATTTTTCAAAAAATTTCTATTTTATTTTTTTGAAAATAATAAATCAGAAATTTTGAATGAAAACTTTAAGTGATGAATAATTGCTATTAATTAATTCTCAAAACTGTTAGTAATTTTAGTATAAGAATTAAATTAATATTTTATTAATAAATATTTTTTTAATTTAATGAATCCTTTATTAAATTAATAACATTATTAATATACATTACAAATTTCTACTTTAAAATAGAATCGATACATAATATATTTTATATTCAATATACCATTATATTTTATAGTAGTTATAAACTGAAATTTATCCTTTACCTGTTTATTTTTATATTTAAAGTTACCAAAATGTAAAATTATTAATTATTAATAAAAGTAAAATAAAAAAATATATTTTTTTTTTCTGGGAAAGTGGGAGGAAAAGGGTAATATAAAAAATAAAGAAAGAAACGACAAATATAAAAAAGCTTAGTTTTGTCAGTTAAAATTTACAAATAAAATTAATTAAAATAATAGTTACATTATTATATAAAATTAAAAATAATAATCTTATTACAAAGAAATAGGCCCAGATTCAATAAAATTAGCTCACAAAAATCGCCTTCAAAGGGTGAGAAAACTTAAAAAATTGCAAGCAATAATTAAAAAAAAAAAAAAAAAAAGTGAAGTGGTGAGTGGAGTATTATGAAAACAAAATATCTTACATAGCACGCCTAGTTACCAAATCACTATTGTTTTCCCAATGTTTATACAGTAGAGCGCCGATTATCCGAACTCCAATTAACCGAACTTCCAATTATCCGAACAGCCTAATTCTCTTTTTAAAACAATTCTACCGAACTTTCAGTTATCCGAACAGCTTATTTCTCCCAAAAAATAGCTTATTTCTCCCAAAAATTTTTTTAACCGAACTCTTAATTATCTATTAGCTTCGAATAAAATTTTAGATTAAAAAAAAATCTGATAGTGGATCAGAAAATGAGGAATGTAAGACAATAAAGGAGATGGGAAGAATCTTAAGCTATGAAGAAAATGAAATTAACGAGCGGTTAAATAATAGCGACGTACATGACCCTAGATATCAGATTTTAAATGATGATGAGATTGTGGGTGATATTCAAGATGAAAAAGAAATTGAAGAAAATGAAAACAAATGCTTTGAAAACGACCCAGGTCCATCACATAACGAAGCCTTTGAATGTATGGAAACAGCTACAAAATGGCTCGAACGGCAGAAGAGTGCTGATCCTATTCAATTAACGTATTTAACAAGGATTTGAGATATGGCAACATTGAAAAGAATGTCTTCGTTGAAGCAAGCAACAATCAAGAGCTTTTTTGCTTAAATTATAATCTCTGGAATTCAGAAAATGATAAATAGAGAAAAAAAGTTTCTTTTAATGATAAAAATGTAAACGAAAAAAATTAAAAAGACAAATAAATAAATAAATAAACAATTTTTAAACAAGCCAGCACTAACTGGCGCTGCCAGTCCTAAACTTAGATAACGTGTGACGGTTTTAGTATAGTCAGAAACATCCCTTAAATTGTGTGTCCATTTATCCGAACTTTTGCTTATCTGAACTAGGGTCTGTCCCGACTTGTTCGGATAATTGGCGCTCTACTGTAATGTATCTTATGAAAACAAATTTATAAGATGCAACTTTGTATTATAAAAATAATAAGAAAAATTAAATTTGTGCTTCAATAAATATATCTCATTTCTGAATTATTAAAGGAGAGAGTGTAGAGAAGTGATTTGAGGAAATATTTGCATATAATAGCTTATAAGTGTCTAATTGAATTATTGAAGACATTTATGATTAATCTAATTGGAAGAAGAAAAAAATCACAGTTTAATTATTTAATTAATAATAACTTAAACGTTTTAAAAAATGTATGAAAACAACCAAAAAAACATTTATGGCAGTTTATAGTATATATAAAATACCTAAAAATAATAATAATAAATAAAACTTAAAAAATCCATTCTGTTAAATAATAATAGTTTTTAAAAAAGACAATGTACCCTGTAAAATTATATCACATAGTTCAATCAAACAAATTTTCAGCTCGCTGTAATTTCATAATCACGAGTTATAAAAGTTTAAATTTATCGGACTGTTATATTCAGCTTTTAATAAAATTTGAAGGGAGGGGGGATTTTTTTTTAAAGAGCCCAAATAATGTTCAAATTGCAGCGGTTTGGAGGGCCAACGACAATTAGAATCCGAGTTATAAGGTGGTGAGCACCAAAATTGCAAGGGACCGAAATGGTTAAGAACCGGAATGGCCAAGGACCGAAATGGCCAGGGACCGATATAGCTAGAGACCGAAATGTCTCGGGAACGAAATGGCCAGGAACCGAAATGTCTCGGGACCGAAATGACCAGGGACCGAAATGTCTCGGGACCGAAATGTCTCGGGACCGAAATGGCCAGGGACCGAAATGGCCAAGGACCGAAATGTCTCGGGACCGAAATGTCTTGGGACCGAAATGGCGAAACCGAAGTGTCGGGAACGAAATGTCGTGTACCCAAATTTTTCGATTTTAAAAGGGTTCGACTGTGTGAATTTTCAGAAATGTAAAATAAAGTGAAACTGAATACATTGTTCCAACAATGAAACCATTGTTATAAAATTCAATAAACTAAGATAAGTAATATAAAACACTCACTATTTATGAATTAAATTCCGGTGCATGGCTGAAAATTAATTTCCTAAGAAAATATATTGTTTCAACAATAAAACCATTAATATAAAATTCAGTAAACTGGTATACCGAATATAAAACACGCAATATTTATGAATTAAATTCCGGTGCATAGCTGAAAATTAATTTCCTAAGAAAAATGCACATTTCCAAATTAATGACGTAAAACATTTTCGGTTTTAAAAGGGTTACTGTGTGAATTTTCAGAAATGTAAAATAAAGTGAAACCGAATACATTCTTTCAACAATCGAACCATTGTTAGAATATCCCTTAAACTGAGATACTGAATATAAAACAAGCAATATTTATGAATTAATTCCGGAGTATGGCTGCAAATTAATTTCCTAATAAAAAATCACATTTAAAAGTGAATGACGAGCCCCACCAGTGACTGAGATGTACTTCTCTCGAAGCTGGTAGACGGGATGTGCTGGGTTCCAATTACGCCCGTCGGCCTAATCGTTCGGAGTTTTCGTGGTTTTCTTCGAGCCATGGATTTCCATGCGTAAATACGGATTAGGTTCCCTTAGAAAGACGCGCACGAAGGGCACTCCCTCCTCGGGCCTAAATCCCTAGTGTAGATAATCGGTCGTCAAAAATCAACCAACCAAGTGAATGACGTAAAAAGTTTTCGGTTTTAAAACGGTTCGACTGTGTGAATTAATAGAAATGTAAAATAAAGTGAAACCGAATACATTGTTTCAACAATCAAACCATTGTTAGAATATCCATTAAACTCAGATACCGAATATAAAACACTTAATATTTATTCATTAAATTCCGGTGCACGGCTGAAAATTAATTTCCTAATAAAAAAGGACATTCCGAAATGAATGACGTAAAAATATTTCGGTTTTAAAAGTTTCCGACTGTGTGAATTTTCACAAATTTAAAATAGAGTGAAACCGATTATATTATTTCAACAATCAAACCATTGTTAGAAAATCCCTTAAACCTAGATACCGAATATAAAACACGCAATAATTATGAATTAAATTCCGGTGCACGGCTGAAAATTAATTTCCTAATAAAAAATCACATTTCGAAATGAATGATGTAAAAAAAATTTTTATTTCAAAAGGGTTCGGCTGTGTGAATTTTCAGAAATGTAAAATAAAGTGAAACCGAATACATTGTTTCAACAATCAAACCATTGTTAGAATATCCCTTAAATTGAGATACCGAATATAAAACACTTAATATTTATTCATTAAATTCCGGTGCACGGCTGAAAATTAATTTCCTAATAGAAAAGCACATTCCGAAATGAATGACGTAAATATTTGTCGGTTTTAAAAGGGGTCGACTGTATGAATTTTTAGAAATGTAAATTAAAGTGAAACCGAATACATCGTTTCAACAATGAAACCATTGTTATAAAATTCAGTAAACTAAGATACCGAATATAAAACACAAAATATTTATGAATTAAATTCCGGTGCACGGCTGATAATTAATTTCCTAATAAAAAAGCACATTTCCAAATAAATACCGTAAAACATTTTCTGTTTTAAAAGGGTTCAACTGTGGGAATTAATAGAAATGTAAAATAATGTGAAACCGAATACATTGATTCAACAATCAAGCCATTTTTAGAAAATCCCTTAAACTGAGATACCGAATATAAAACACGAAATATTTATGAATTAAATTCCGGTGCATGGCTGAAAATTATATTCCTAATAAAAATCACATTTCCAAATGAATGACGTAAAAAAAATTCGATTTTAAAAGGGTTCGACTGTGTGAATTTTCAGAAATATAAAATAAAGGGAAATTGAATACATTGTTTCAATAATGAAACCATTGTTTTAAAATTCGGTAAACTGAGATACCGAATATAAAACACACCATATTTATGAAATAAATTCTGGTGCACGGCTGAAAATTAATTTCCTAATAAAATATCACTCTTCCAAATGAATGACGTAAACATTTGTCGTTTTTAAAAGGGTTCGACTATATAAATTTTTAGAAATGTACATTAAAGTGAAACCGAATACAATGTTTCAACAATGAAACCATTGTTATAAAATTCAGTAAACTAAGTTACCGAATATAAAACACGCAATATTTATGAATTAAATTCCGGTGCACGGCTGAAAATTAATTTCATAATAAAAAATACATTTCCAAGTGAATGACAAGCCCCACCAGTGGCTGAGAGGTTCAGCTCTCGAAGCTGGTAGACGGTATGCACTGGCTTCGATCCCAATCGCGCCCGTCGGCCTAATCGTTCGGAGTTTTCGTGGTTTTTTTCGAGCAATGGATTTCCATGCGTAAATACGGGTTAGGTACCCTTAGAAAGACCCTCACTAAGGGCACTCCACCCTCGGGCCTATATACCTAAGTGTAGATAATCGGCCGTTAAAAATCAACCAACCAAGCGAATGAGGTAAAATTTTTTCGGTTTTAAAAGGGTTCGACTGTGTGAATTTTCAGAAATGTAAAATAAAGTGAAATTGATTACATTGTTTAAACAATGAAACCATTGTTATAAAATTCAGTAAACTAAGATACCGAATATAAAACACTCAATATTTATGAATTAAATTCCGGTGCACGGCTGATATTTAATTTTCTAATAAAAGTTCACATTTCCAAAAGAATGGAGTAATAATATTTCGGTTTTAAAAGGGTTCGACTGTGTGAATTTTTAGAAATTTAAAATAGAGTGAAACCGATTAGAGGGAGGAGGGCACTCCTCCCTCGGTCCTATATCCCTAGTGTAGATAATCGGCCTTCAAAAATCAACCAACCAAGTGAATGACGTAAAAATGTTTCGGTTTTAAAAGGGTTCGACTGTGTGAATTAATAGAAATGTAAAATAAAGTGAAACCGAATAAATTGTATCAACAATCAAACCATTGTTAGAAAATCCCTTAAACTGGGATACCGGATATAAAACACGCAATATTTATGAATTAAATTCCGATGCACGGCTGAAAATTAATTTCCTAATAAAAAAGCACATTTCCAAATAAATACCGTAAAACATTTTCTGTTTTAAAAGGGTTCAACTGTGTGAATTTTTAGAAATTTAAAATAGAGTGAAACCGATTATATTGTTTTAACAATCAAACCATTGTTAGAAAACCTTTTGAACTTTGATACCGAATATAAAATAAGCAATATTTATGAATTAAATTCCGGTGCACGTCTGAAAATTAATTTTCTAATAAAAATGCACATTTCCAAGTTAATTACGAGACCCACCAGTGGCTGAGAGGTTCTGCTCTCGAAGCTGGTAGACGGGATGTGCTGGGTTCGATCCCAATCGTGCCCGCCGGCCTAATCGTTCGGAATTTTCGTGGTTTTCTTCGAGCCATGGATTTCCATACGAAAATACGTGTTAGGTCCCTTAGAAAGACCCCCACTAAGGGCACTCCACCCTCGGGCCTATATACCTAAGTGTAGATAATGGGCCGTTAAAAATCAACCAACCAAGCGAATGAGGTAAAATTTTTTCGGTTTTAAAAGGGTTCGACTGTGTGAATTTTCAGAAATGTAAAATAAAGTGAAATTGATTACATTGTTTAAACAATGAAACCATTGTTATAAAATTCAGTAAACTAAGATACCGAATATAAAACACTCAATATTTATGAATTAAATTCCGGTGCACGGCTGATATTTAATTTTCTAATAAAAGTTCACATTTCCAAAAGAATGGAGTAATAATATTTCGGTTTTAAAAGGGTTCGACTGTGTGAATTTTTAGAAATTTAAAATAGAGTGAAACCGATTATATTGTTTCAACAATCAAACCATTGTTAGAAAATCTCTTAAACTTTGATACCGAATATAAAACAAGCAATATTTAAGAATTAAATTCCGGTGCACGTCTGAAAATTAATTTCCTAATAAAAATGCACATTTCCAAATGAATGACGTAAAAATTTTTCTGTTATAAAAGGGTTCGGCTGTGTGAATTTTCAGAAATATAAAATAAAGTGAAATTGAATACATTCTTTAAACAATGAAACCATTGTTATAAAATTCAGTAAACTAAGATACCGAATATAAAGCACGCAATATTTATGAATTAAATTTCGGTGCATGGCTGAAAATTAATTTCCTAATAAAAAATAACATTTCAAATGAATGACGTAAAAAAATTTTCGATTTTTAAAGGTTTCGGCTGTGTGAATTTTCAGAAATATAAAATAAAATGAAATTGAATACATTGTTTCAATAATGAAACCATTGTTTTAAAATTCAGTAAACTGAGATACCGAATATAAAACAAGCCATATTTTTGAAATAAATTCCGGTGCACGGCTGAAAATTCATTTCCTATAATAAAATATCACTCTTTCAAATGAATGACGTAAAAATTTGTCGTTTTTAAAAGGGTTCGACTGTATGAATTTTTAGAATGTACATTAAAGTGAAACCGAATACAATGTTTCAACAATGAAACCATTGTTATAAAATTCAGTAAACTAAGTTACCGAATATAAAACACGCAATATTTATGAATTAAATTCCGGTGCACGGCTGAAAATTAATTTCATAATAAAAAACACATTTCCAAGTGAATGACGAGCCCTTACCAGTGGCTGAGTGGTTCTGCTCTCAAAGCTGGTAGACTGGATGTGCTGGGTTCGATCCCAATCGCGCCCGTCGGCCTAATCGTTCGGAGTTTTCGTGGTTTTTTTCGTGCCATGGATTTCCATGCGTAAATACGGGTTAGGTACTCTTAGAAAGACCCCCACGAAGGGCACTCCTCCCTCGGTCCTATATCCCTAGTGTAGATAATTGGCTTACAAAAATCATCCAACCAAATGAATGACGTAAAAATTTGTCGTTTTTAAAAGGGTTCGACTGTGTGAATTTTCAGAAATGTAAACTAAAGTGAAATTGAATACATTGTTTCAACAATGAGACCATTGTTATAAAATTCAGTAAACTGAGATACCGAATATAAAACACGCAATATTTATGAATTAAATTCCGGTGCACGGCTGAAAATTAATTTCCTAATAAAAAAGCACATTTCCAAGTGAATTACGAGACCCACCAGTGGCTGAGAGGTTCTGCTCTCGAAGCTGGTAGACGGGATGTGCTGGGTTCGATCCCAATCGTGCCCGTCGGCCTAATCGTTCGTAATTTTCGTGGTTTTCTTCGAGCCATGGATTTCCATGCGTAAATACGGATTAGGTTCCCTTAGAAAGACCCCCACGAAGGGCACTCCTCCCTCGGGCCTATATCCCTAGTGTAGATAATCGGCCGACAAAAATCAACCAACCAATTGAATGACGTAAAAATTTTTCGGTTTTAAAAGGGTTCGGCTGTGTGAAATTTCAGAAATGTAAAATAAAGTGAAATTGAATACATTGTTTCAACAATGAAACAATTGTTATAAAATTCAGTAAACTGAGATACCGAATATAAAACACGCAATATTTATGAATTAAATTCCGGATCAGGGGCGAAGCTACTGGGGGGGGGGGCGTAGGGGGGCGTCTCGCCCCCCCCCCAATGTCGGCAACTTTGATCAGAGTCGGCAAATTCTAGGTAGTCAGTATCGATCGATACAACTCTGAGACAATCAATTTTTTTTCCCATCTTTCTACGTTTTTTCTTAAAACATACCCTAAAAAACACCAGTCCTTAGCATTTGTCTTAATTTCTTTCAAAAATCCGAAGTTTGCTTTTCTTTTCTTCGACTTTGCGTGCCTGCTGAAAATAAATTGAGAAAGAACCGGGAAAGACTAATTTCTCAATATTTAATGGAATCTTTCTGAGAGTCCGCGGCGGATTAGTAGGGTTCTCAACATCTAGATGATCGACTAGCACTGAAGATGATGACGACTTCGGCGAAGGCATTCATATTACTCAGCGTGGTGCATTGAAATGTGCTCGACAATGGAATCATTTAGTTGATTGTTTAAATGATTGCAAGCCGATTATTGAAAAAATTACCCCATCTGATGAGTGAAGTGTTTTCTTTTTCCTTAAGGAGATCATAGATATTGACAGGGAAAAATAAAATTGTTCGTCTGTATTAGATATTTATAGTAAGATCTTGAACAAAATCGAGAAGAACCGTGGAGAGGATAGCATTACGGAAAGTGGGAATGATTTCATCATTGAACATGACCCAGGAAAAAGGTCTAAAATGAAGTCAGACAATCTGAGACATATTTGATCAGTTAAGTCCGTATCCGCCAAAACTCAGCGTATATCCGATAAATGGTACCATCCCGCAAGATAGACAGCGACATTTCAACAGCTCTTGGTACAAAAGAGCATCCGTTTTTGGAATATAGCACAGAACTTAATGCTGATTTTTTTGGCGTGTTTCATGAAGGACCTGAGAGAGAAAAAATACAAAATGCTTCAGTTGAGAGTGGTGTAAACAAAGGATACAAAATGAAGAGCTTAAGGAAAAGAAACGAACAGAAAGTTCGCACAACATTTCTCTTCCAACTTCTACCAAATTTGAAGTTTCGTATTTTATCAGTTCATGATGACGCATAATCACTTATTTTACAAGAGCAAGTGCAAACAGATTATTCTGAAAGAGCAATAGCAACATCTTGCATTCAGCACAGAAATTGTAGCAATCTTAATAGACATTACACGAATGCAGAGTAGACAAGGTCTGGTTTGTGGAAGTGACAAAGACGAAAATGGAAACTTTTAAAAAATTGTGAAATTAAATTCCAGATATAACTCACAACTGAGGAAATGTTTGAGGACACACGTTTCAGCCCATACCATATAACTTACCTTTCCGCTTCATCCCAAAATGAGATGATTGATTTTTTTGCTACAGCAGTGCACAAAACTATAGTCAGGTATATTCAAGAAACATAATTTTATTAAATTAAGGCAATACGACACCAGATGCTTCGCACCATGATCGATCAGCTGTTGAGTTGAAATATGTCAACAAAGATCGAAAAATTCCGATCGACTTTTGGAAGTTTTAAAAGAAGTCGTCAAAACCAATATCGTCCTTGCATGCTAGATATCGTACATCTTTACAAAGAATGAGCTCGAAATAGAACAAGTAGTTTTCCAGTCATACTATTTTACAAGTAGCATGTCTGGAGAATTCAGCGGCACTTAGGAGACGTTTTCAGAAATCGTGGGTCGAATTGTGCCCTATATTCTTGTCAATGTCACAGACTCAACACTTTCGTTTCGCATATCTGCAATACCAACAATGTTATAGGTGAAGTGTTCAACGTGCTGGAAGATGTTTGTGTTTTCACAGCAAGTATTAAACAAAAGAAGCCATTAGTAGACAAGCTCAAAGAAATAGAAAATGCTCTTCTGCTTCGAAATATTTCTAAAGCGAGATGGACTGCTCGAGTGGAATCATTGAAAGCGGTTTGGATCTCATTATGAATGTATCCTACAAATTTTGAAAAAGTTAATTCCTCTAATTAGCAAAACCATGATCAAGCCACGAGGTTTAAGAAAGTGTTATCACTCGACTTCATTGCTTCCCTATGATATTTCTCAAGAACGTTCAGTACATACAAGTGCAAGTTAGTTACTGAAAAAATGGAGTCGAAGTCTCTTAAAATAGACGCTACGAAAATACTGCAGACTTGTATAAAATCATTAGAAACAATCAACAATGAAAATGAAAATGTAAATAAGGAAATATAGAGTGCAGTTCTCTTTTAAACCAAGTACAGTGCTGATCCGTTAAATGAATTTACCATGCAGTATCGATGAAGATTGGTACCAAAGAAGTTAGACGGTAATTGAAACAATCTCTTTGCCCCCGAACTTCTAATGTTCTAACGCATGGAGTTTCAAAAGGTGCTGGATACTCTTACAGTGACGATAGCTGAAAGTCTTAATTCTTGCATCAGTATAATCTCACCCCTGGATAAAATAATGCATCCTCCCATTACAAGAAAGAAAGAAACACTAAATCTGGTAAAGAAAGTGGTGCCGAAATGTTTCTTGAAAGCGGTCTTTCGTGAAACATTGGCAATTCCTGATATGGAAGCATTACACGCAGAGCTGAAAGTTTTGTCAGACTTCTGAGCAGAGGCTGAAAGAATGGACGATATTTACATGAAAACAGAACTTTTGAGATATATTCTGCCACTTGCAAACCATGTCAGTCATCTGTAGCTAACTTCTCCAGTCACAGTTGCCTCGAATGAAAGAAAATTGTAAATTAAAAATTGTGAAAAAATACCTAAGAACAACAATGACCTATCCACAATCCACGTTTTAATACACTTATGATGCCTACATTTGTGAAGGATATTTTGAAATACCTAGATTTGGCCACTGTCAGGAATAGATGGCCCGTCTAAAAAATGGTGGGTTATAATGCATGTTATGCAATGAATGAACAGAGATGTAATTAAAATAAGTTTTATTTAATACTTTATAATGTAAATATAAATAAGCTGATTCTGTATAAGTTCCAAGTATCATCTTAGTAAAAACTTCAACTTGTTTAACTAATCCGAATTGCAAATTTCCATATGCACATTCAGGAAAAAATATCAAAATACTTTACTCGAACGTTTACAACAATGTAACGTAAGGAAAGGGGTGGTGTATCCATCTTTAAATCTACTTTATATTCTCCTCAATATTCTAAAATGTAAAGTATTCAACGTTCTAAAATGAAAAATTTGACCTCGAAGTGTTAATAATGGAGAATTTTATATAGAACATACCAGGTGTCCTAAAATGGATTGGCTGATTTTAAAATTCAATAACTTGCAAATGGTGGCAACTATTTAAAAAAATTCTTGCAGGTGGTTTATACAAGATATCAGGAGTTTTTTTACAGCTATTCTCTATTTTAGTTTAAAATAACAGCAATACATGGCACTGCTAGCAATAGGTGCTAAATCGGGGCCTGATTTTTCGTTTCTATGCTCTATCAGTATTGATGCAAAAGAAGGAGATTAAATACAGGGTGTCCCACAAGGTACGCAGCATCTAATATGTACAGATTCGGATAGAGCACGTCAATATGAGTATTTTGAATTGTAACATGTGGGATTCCCAAATACAGCGTGATAGTCTAATTACAGGATGAACGTTATTGACGAATCCGATAGTGGGTATTCCAAATGACGATGTGTACGACGAATGCACAACATGAAAGATTCCCCAGATGGCTATGCAAATTTGTGGCAACCAATGAGAGGAAAATCGCGTCTGGCAGTAAATATGCAATATCCCTCCGCGGCATACTATAAAGCTAGAGAAGAGGTTTGAAGAGAATGAGTTGGGTGTTACTTGCTAAGAAAGTAGGGTTGTATCGTTATCATTTCGTTTTTGTTGTGTTACCGTTTCGGTTCTGAAATGAGAAATATTCCATTAAGCATCGTGTTTTCATGGTACTGACTTACTATGAATCGTAATCCCCAGCGGCTGTGATCAGAAAATTCAAGAAAAAATTCGGCAATCACCACAACATAAGCGACACGACGAGAAATGAACGTACGACAAATTTAAGGAGACTGGCAGTGTGTTGGACAATGTGATAGCGATGGGGACTAAAGAGATGGGTGCACGAACCGAAGTTAATGTTAAGAAAATGACAGCAGTGTGCGAAGAAAATCAATCAGCTTCAGCACGACAGATGACTCAAAAATCGACATGTCCAAAAGCACGGTGCATCGGATAATGAGGAGGGCTGTGGCTTTCTTCCCTTACAAAATCCAAATCAGTCAACCATTGACGGAATTGGATGGTTTAAGGAGGTTTGATTTTGCAAACACGATGATTAGTAAGGTTGAAGATAGCTAAATAGATTTTAATCGGACCTGGTTCAGTGATGAGGCGCATTTCCACCTCAACGGTATGTTAACAAACAGAATTGGAGGTTCTGGGCCAACTAAAATCCCCATCATGCAATAGTTCGGTCACTGCACCCACTGAGACTCACAGTTTGTTGTGCGTTATCTGCCGACGGCATCATTGGCTCATTTTTTTTCACTGGAAATGTTACTGGTGAAGCTTATTTTCACGTGTTGCATTCTTGCATGGCATGGATAAGATAAGCGATTATTGGTTTATGCAAGATAGTGCTAGACCTCACCGCACTCAGCGTAACTTCGACCTCTTAACGGAACATTTTCACGATAGAATCTTTCGGGTTGGATTTCATTACGAAAACAGGAGTGGCCGCCGTACTCTCCGGATCTTAATCCGTATGACTTTTTTTATGTGGACATCTGAAAGACAGTATATCGCACACAGCCCAAAGCATTAGACGACTTGAGAGAAGCAATTGAAAAACAGATGAAGGAATTTTGAAGAGATCTTTTGCAAAAAAACATGGCGAACTTCCATTCCAGACTTCAAAATGTTATTTGTTCGAACGGCAGACATTTCGAAAACATGTTGTATTGACAGTTCTCAACAAACACTGATTCACTTGATTTTCACTTGGTTTTTTTCTCCTTTCTTGTGTTTTTCTTTGCAAGCTTCACATCTTACTTATAAGCAAGTTTTACAAGCTTCACTTCTTACTTACACTATCACGCTGTATTCGAGAACCCCACATGTTACCATTCAAAATACTCATATTGACGTGCTCTATCCGAATCTGTACATATTAGATTCTGTGTACCTTGCGGGACACTCTGTATATGGAATGGTTCTCAGTCGTCAAAACAATTTTGTTCTTAGGCCCACTGCATATATTTAACATTTTCCTTTCGCATCAATATTGAGAAATGAGAAAGACCTAAAATCGGGCCCGATTTAGCATCTATTGCAAGCAGCGCCATCTACCACCACTACTACTTTAAACTCAAACCGAGAATCGCAGTAAAAAAATTCCTGACATCTTACATAACACCCCTGCAAGAATTTAATTTTATAGCTGTCACCATTTGCAATTTATGGAATTTTAAAATCAGTTAGTCTATTTTAGGACTCCGGGCAGATGCATATATACAGACACAGAAACGTACTTTTAAAGACATATATATAGATATTTTTTAAGTTAGTCGGCAAAATCATCATATACGCCCCCCTAATGAATTCTGCTTAAATACGCCCCTGTTCCGGATCTTTAAGAAAAATCAGAATATAATAATAATTTAGATCTATATACACTATAGTTTTTATTTGTTAACTTTAGTGCAAATAGTGCAATAACGAAATTTTCAGCTGAACACCATTATCATGAGAATTGATCTCCCTATTACGAAAAATATATCCTTCTATAGAGCGAAGTTTATTCCATTTTCGTGTGTGTATAACATTCAAACGGAGAGGTTGATGTTGTGATGTATTTATGAATTTATTTCAGCGGATTGTGTGAAAATGAAATTATTTATTCATTTAATCATTTTCATTCATAAGAAGAAATGCTAAAAGCCTTCGATACAATAAGAAGGGGATCCCAGTTTCACGAAAATGTTACAAATTAGTTCGAATATTTACAAAAGTCTGAAAACTTTGTGTGAACAGTGTAGTTTTTAAAAGAAACCTGTACAAAGTAATATTACAGACTTTTTAAAAGTCAATGATTTGGAATACTGGTAGAAAAGAGAAAAGGTATATGAAGACGTTTTTTGCTAGTGTAGAGATGGCCGTTTGCGTTGACAAGGGTGAAACTTTCAACACCAGGTCCTATTAAAAAAAACTCCAATTCGGGTAAACGAAGACTTATTTTATTTTCATGATGAAAGTCCAAGGGAGAGGTACACGGGGAAAGCAATAAGGAGCCTCTTTTAAGACGTCATCACGAGGCTAGAGAGTAGAGATAGAGCCGGAAAGTCTTGAATATACAGTTTTTACAGTTACAAAAAATTTTTGTAAAAAAATTTTTTTTGTAAAATTTTTTTTTGTAAAAATATTTTTTTCACTTTTGAAAAAAAAAAAAATCTAAGTGTAATTTTTTTTCCCTACTTTTCTAAAAACTCACATGTGTAAGAAGAAAAAAATGTTATGTTGTATTTTTTTTTTAATTTTGTAAAATTTTGTCTTTTACTCTTGCAAATTTTTTATTTTGTAAACTTTTTTGTAAATATATCTAGAAAACTTTGTGAACATGCATATTTTTTCATTCATCTGTTAATTTTTATCTGTTCTTATGAAATTTTTTAAGATGGAAAAGCGTTTTTCCTTTAAAATGTTAGGAGATATAAATAAACACGTCGATAAGTGCAGATAAAAGAGTATTTATTATAACAATTTAAGGAATACATTATGAATAATATCCAAATTCATTGCGGTTACGAGAATCATGGGTAACAAAAATTTCTTTACATCCACTGTGTGCCTTCGAAATTTCAATTTTGGGATAATGTGGTAACTCTTGTGCAAATAGGTTGAGTACATAGTCTAAATCTCTTCCTTGATTGTTAAATTCTTCAAACGTCTGGTTATTTCTTGAATATCTTCACAAAGTTTACATACAGCTGGTGATAGACTATATGATGTAGTATGCATTTTTGATTCATATTTTCTTGAAAACGGCTTTTGGCAATCTTCACAAGTATAGGGTTTTTCATCTGTATGGATCTGTGTATGTTCTTTTAAATTCCATTTACTTAAAAATTGTTTGTAGCAAATAGAACACATCTGTGAGAGAAATAAATGTAAACAATTAGAATTCTCTTCAATGATATGGATAAAAAACATTTGTTAAAGTACAAACAATAAAATATATTTGATTTTAAATTTACTCTAATTACGTTTCATACATGAATTATAGTATTTCATATCTAAGTACTTACATATTTATTATTCTTTAACTCTACATGTGCTAAGAGCGAATCATTCAGATCATCCATTTCTGATAAAGAGGATTGCTGCTGTTTTGATTCATCTTGCTGCAACATCTGTACAATAAAAGAAATATATTTATATACTTAGGAAAGGTTTAGTATATAAGTAATCATTTATTTATTTATTTTTATTAATACATATATGTTGTAATGATATACTAAAACTTACTTTATTCACTAACAAAGAAATCGATTCCTCACTTGAATTAAAATCTGGAAATTTATCAGAGTTGCACACTTAAAGTCACCTTCTCTTCCAAGTTTAACAGTTGAAATGAGAAATACTGCGCTGCTTTTCGAAAATTTATATTATTCTGAATCGTTTTGATCACGTGACAACTCACTCATGCGTACAAATCAGTAGTATAATATATGTTATCAAGAAATTATGTTCTAAGAATCTGATAATTATTAGAAAAGTGTGAAGCATAAATCATTCTGTGATATTGATAAGTGATGTAGTAAAAATTCATATAGTTTAGTTTTGAAAATAGGTCATTTAAAATATGAAATGTTAAAATTAAAGATTATATTCATGTAGGCTATGTATCAATAGAACTATAAACACAGTAGTATTAATATTTTAAGCAACTTGATGGATGATAATTCAGAAATCTTAGAAGTGTAAGATGAAACATATGATAATTTGATTAATAATATAGATTGAATAACTCGGACTAATTTTAATATATCAAGTGATTGTAGCAATAAGAAATGCCATGTAGGACCAATTCATATAAAGTGAAAATTGAGTATAATCAATTTTTAACTCTATTGCTGTCCTAAGACTATATCTATCTTAATTGTGTAATGTAAAAATATACAAGGGAAGAATAAAGTCCAATGTCGATAAATATTGTGGTATTGGTTTAAAAAATGAAAAATCAACGAATTTCACTGAATCAGAAAGTATAAAAATTTGATTAAATAATGTTTTGAGTATAAAAATTAAGTTCAAATGTGATAAATTATGGAAATTAGTTTGAAACTCTTATTTTTATATGTACAATCATGAAAAAAGAAAAACATTAATGTGAAATTTCCAGTTAAATAGTAATGTTTGCTAATAAGAAGGGATTATAGAATTTAATTGGGTAGATAAAATTTAGACGGAACATAATAAAATTATATGGTAAACTTTAGGTTTTTAATATGAAATTAATAAAATACAGTTAACTCATGTTTCATTCGATAAGAAATTAAAAAAAAAATTATAAACTTAAAAAAATATACAATACGTATTTTAAAATTTTAGTAAAATCGTTTTGACTTGATGAGATAGAGTCAAGAAAAATCACAAGCTGATATGGCAAAAATAAACGACAAAAGCTTTTTCAGTTAAACAATATTTATTCATCATTTTCAACAGTTATAGGAGGACATATACATTTTTAAAATATACAGATATTCAAATCAAGTTTATGACTTAACAAAGTTTGCATTTTTCATTTATGCATGTTGATCAGATGATGAATAAACTCCCTCTGGAGATAAAAGATAATTTTACAGTGTTTACAACTATATTTCTTAGGGTGAACTTTTTTATGATGTAAAAATTCAACTTCATCGTACAATTTAATGTTGCAGTATTTACATTCATATTCCTTGGGATGAACTTTTTTATGTTTAGTTAAAGCAGACTTTGTTAAAAAAGAGTTGGAACATTTATCACAATCATAAAACTTCTTATGAGATCTCTTGTGAATTGTTAACAGACACTTTTGTAAATAATCTTTGCCGCATTGGTCGCATTTATATGTAGTAGATGTCCTGGAATGAGTTACACTATGTCGTTTTAAATCACTGCTTTGAATGAATGTCTTTGAGCATATTTCACATTCAAAGGGCTTTTTCTCCAAATGGGATATTTGATGTCTGTTTAATGTATTCTTTTTGGAATAGGATTTCTCGCATTGATTGCAAGTAAAAGGTGGTTTTAGTTGTTCTGGTGAAGAGGGTATTATTTCAATGTTCGAAGCATGTACTTCTTGGCTGGGTATAGCTGATTTCATATCCTTTAAGTAAGATTGACTTGAATCTTCCTCTGTTAAAGATATTTCTTGCATATTACTCATTTTAGTTAAACTAGAGAATATAAGCTGACGTCTTCATATAACGAAAACAGCAAACAGTATGAAAAATTCCACTCGTTTCACTCAACACTATAAAATTATAGGAGGCGCTGTTGTTTTTTAGCTCATAGGATTAGTTTGAAAAGCGAAAAACGCTGAATTTCGTTAAATCTGAAAGTACTGGATTTCATTAAATAATGCTTTGTGTATAAAAATTAAGCTCGAATATAGAAAAATCCAGTTAAATGTAATAGAAATAAGGATATTAATTTGTAAACTCTCATTTTTTATGCACATTCATGAAAATATTTTTTAAATGTGAAATTTTCAGTCATTGATTAGATTAAAATTAATTTATTTTTGTTTAGTAGTGATTATTTCTTGAAGTGTGTCTTATTGAAAGTTTGAAATTCTACATAGCTAGCATCTAAAAGGATGATAAAATCTCAAACTATTGTAAAAGTTAATCAAATTCGTTTAAATTCGTCTTTTTCATTAAAAATCATATTTTCCTTTTGTTATTTGTTCAATTATTAAAATTCATTAAGGTAATGGTTGTTCAAAAACTAAAATATATGTTTAACGTTCCTCATTTAAGTTATTATTCTTATCTTGTAGCTGAAAAAAGAAAATCTAAAGAAATCTGTTTTTATTTTTCTTCTTAAAAATTGATATTTTCCATTGTTTTGTTTAATTATTGATATTGAGGTTGAACGTGTTAAATACAGTTCGTTCTGTGATTCAAATTTTCTGTTAAAAGGGTTTATATAATTTCAAGTAAAAGCAATTTGAAAGTGAATACATACTATTTAATAAACAAAATTCTCGTATAGGAACTAGTGTTGAAAAACATGTGTTATGTTAAAAATGCACTTAATATTTACATATTGAAGTGAAATTTTTTAAAGTGTGGCTAAGTATGTGAAATGTAGTTTCAGCACAGATATAGTTAATTCATCTGTTGATAAAATTGGGTATCCAATAATAAATAAATAATTATTCATTAAACTGTAAAATTATACTTGTAATAATGTAAAAATATTGATACTTTCTTTTATACATCTTGAAAAATGGTCAAATCGTCAACATATCGATATTTTGTAAACAAGTGACGTAACGCTATTGTATCCTCCTCCCTTAAAGGGGGAGAAACGCAGGATTTTCTTATGAGTTTGAAGAGAGCGTAGATGTAATTCATGAAAGGGGGGGGGGGGAAATCTGGTTATTTTTACTTTTAGAAGAACTGATACATTGAATTATAATCTTACAGTGGTCTAAGAATAGTAAAATCAATTAGGTTGGTGTAAAAATTACTAAGTGCAAGTTGTGCAAAAATTACTAAGTTGGCTATTTATCTAGAAATATCCACATTTAAAATGTAGTAAAATTAAGTTAATTGGTTTGAAAACTCGAAATTTTATATGAAAATGATAAAATTTAAAGCCAATAACGAATAAAAACGTTGGATAGGTTCAAAGTATTATATAAAGATGTAAAAATCATTATTGGATTAATAATATTAATCTTTTTCTTTAAAAATTCGATAATATTCTTTGTTATTTGTTTAATTATCAAAATTTATTAAGGTAATGGTGGATCAAAAACTAAATTATATGTTTAAATTTTCCTTTTAAGATGATATCCCTATCTTACAGTTGAAAAAAAAAAAATCTAAAGGATCTAAAGAATCTGCTTTTTCATTAAAAATTGATATTTTCATTGTTTTGGTTAATTAATAATACTTATTAAGGTGTTGTTCATTCAAATGTATGTTTCACTTTCCTCATTTAAATTGATATTCCGATCTTGTAGTTGAATAAAATCTACAGAAATCAGCTTTTTTCTTAAGAAATTTATATTTTCCACTGTTTTGCTTAATTAATAATACTCATTAAGGTAAAGATTGTTAAAAATTCAAATATATGGTTAACCTTTTCCATTTAAGTTGATATTCTGATCTTGTAGTTGAATAAAATCTACAGAAATCAGCTTTTTTCCTAAGAAATTTATATTTCCCACTGTTTTGCTTAATTAATAATACTCATTAAGGTAAAGATTCTTCAAAATTCAAATGTACGCGTTTAACTTTCTCAATTTAAGTTGATATTCTGATTTTGTATTTGAAAAAATTCAGCTTTTTTCATTAAAAATTGATATTTTTCATTTTTTTGCTTAATTAATAATGCTCATTAAGGTAAAGATTCTTCAAAATTCAAATGTACGCGTTTAACTTTCTCCATTTAAGAGTATATTCTGATCTTGTACTTGAAAAAATTCATCTTTTTTCATTAAAAATTGATATTTTTCATTGTTTTGCTTAATTAATAATGCTCATTAAGATGTTAATCAACCAAAATTCAAATATATGTTTAACTTTCTCCATGTAAGTTGATATTCTGATCTTGCAGTTGAAAGAAAATCTACAGAAATCAGCTTTTTTCCTTTAAAATTGTTATTTTCCATTATTTTGCATAATTAATAATACTCATTAAGGTAAAGGTTGTTCAAAATTCAAATGTAAATTTAATCTTCATCTTATAGTATGATAATCTAGTCGATCTAACGTTCAACTCTCATGTTATAGCAGAAAAATACTCTAAAAACGCTATTTTTCCCGCTAGGGGGCGGTGTTGGAGGGGTGCCTTGTCGCAGGCGGGACCGGAGGCGGTGTGGGAGGAGGGGGCACGGGAGTGGAGGCGGCGGTGCTGCGGTGCCGCAGGCGGTGCATACCGCAATACCGCCTGCGGCTGAGCCAGAACTGTCGTTTTCCTACTACTACATATTTTTTTGGAACTTTGAACAAGAATGCCGTTGCGTGGATGGGGGGGGGGGGGGAATAGAAAAACTTGAAAACTGGAATTCTGATTTTGACTTTCTTTTATCTTTACAAGAAGACTGGATTCGTGAAAATTTTCGACTTTCGGTTTTCGACGGATTTGTACATTTTAGGTCAGAGATTCCGAAAAACATGTTTTTACAAAATGTCTGTCTGTGAGTCTGTCTGTCTGCCTGACTGTATGTGACACAAATTTATAAATAGATGCTTTAAATAGAATAAATATAGATAAATAAATATAAATAATATAAAATAAAATAAATATAAATAAATATAGAATAAAATAAATAGAATACTTTCCCGAGGTCTTTTATCCGATTTGTTTTTTGCTATGTGCACTTTTTTCAGTGATTCCAGTATCTTATAGAAATGTTTATTTTAATTTATTTTGTTTAGTTTAAATGTTTAGAATAATATATCTGAAAATTCCATGATGAAACCAAAAATTACAAAAAATTCGACTTCAATCGATTGCTTAATATAACAAAAAAAAAAAAAAAAAAAAAAAAAAAATACATAAATAAACTAACAAACTATGCTAATTTCGAATTTTAGGCTTATCTTAACAAAGATATTTACTTATTATTATTTTTTCTTTATTTGTTCTGTTAATATCTGAAAATACTAATGCCACTGATCAGGACATAAAAAATTATAAATTGATAAGTGATTCAGAAAGTCTAAAAAATGTTATTATTATTATAATTGTATAATATACTCTTATTTCAAAGAATAATGCCCCTCGAAAAATAAATAAAGGGGGGTAGCCCCTTTATTTCCCCTCTTTATACTTAACCAATGAGCATCCAAATGTCATAAGGGAAGCGCCTTATCGAAATAAACCGGTATAGAAAATTTGAAGCAAATCGGATAGCAAAACCTTTTATCTAAATTAATGGGGTATTAGCCCCTGTTCATCCCTTTATATTAAACGAATGAACTTCCAAATCTAATCAGGGAAGCGCCTTATCAGAATAAACCGGTATACCAAATTTGAAGCAAATCGTATAGGAAAACTCATTTATTTAAATTAAGGGGGGCATTAGCCCACCGTTCCCCCCTTTAGACTTAAACAATGAACCTTCAAATCTAAAAAGGGAAGCTCGTTATCAGAATTAACCGGTACACCCAAAATTTGAAGAAAATCTGATAATTCTGCGTGAAAAACCCATTTATGTAAGTTAAGGGAGGGGGGAGCCCCCCGTTCCTCCCCTTTATACTTAACCAATGGACCCCCAAAACTAATCAGGGAAGCGCTTTATCAGAATGAACTTAGAAAATTTTCTTGAAGCAAATCGGATATTTCTATCAAGAGTTATCGCGTTACGTGCATACGTACGTACGTACATACATACAGAACCGGCGGGCACATAAGCTCTCAGGCTTTGATAGCCTGTGAGCTAAAAATGAGTAAATGTTGTATGGATCAAAATGTATGTTTGGATCAAAAATGAACCTATGCTTTCTCAATTTTGAAACATCACATTTTATCAAACCCAAACAAAACAATAATTTCGTACACTGTAATGGTTTATTTCATACATGGCGGCATAAAAGAGGTTTATTAGTGTAAATATTAAATTATGCACAATATTTTAAAATAATTTAAAAGTGCTTTACTGCTCTTGTCATAAAAATATTCGATTTGGGTACCTTGATAATAATTTCGCTTTTTCTTTTTTTAAATAAATAGTCAATTAAACGATTCTTGTGGAGGCTGTTCTCAACTGCTCTGCTCAACAAGCGCAAAACGTTTTGACACGTTTACAAATTCATTTTCGATGTAAATTCGATCTCCACACCCCCCCAAACGAAATGCTCTAGCTACGCCACTGCCCCCTTCATTTATTTTTTGAGGTGCATTATTCTTTGAAATAATAGTATAATATACAATTAGTGTGAATAGCCTGTGAGCTCAATGCCACTAGTTTAACTGGGCCCCTTTTCTTTTTATTTAGCTAAGGGCAGATTTGTGGGCGTAATAAAATAGATAAATATGAGGTACAATTTTGAGATTAGTCTACTAACATCAAAATATGACATTTTACTCAGGGATTTCCTCAGGGTTTTATCCTGTGCTTATCTATTGTCTCTATGGGCGGGGCTGGTATGGACAACAGGGGTAAACTAGAATCCCTTAGGTTTGAGTAACTAAAGGGCTTAGGTTTGAGTATAGTAACAAAAATGTAAACTTGTAATGTAACTATAAATGTAACTATAACTGATAACTAAACCGATAACTAAATGTAACTATAAATGTGTACTATAAATGTAAATTTTGACAAACTATGCCAGATAAATAGAAAGACCTTTAGGATATACTCGCAAATATGAACTTCATTCCTATCCTTTTGTATTTAAAGAGAGAAAAATTGTTTGTAAACTATATCAAAATCCATGAATGTGTTTCAACGAAACTTATTGCACTTGTGGAATGCAATAGATCTTGAAATACCCGGAAAACCTCCTGATTTGTCACAAAAGGTTCAGTTAAACAATTTTTCTTTTGTGTTTTTTAAAGGACTTTATAATGTTTCATTTTCTACTTCTAGACCTTCGCTTTTAGTCTTCGTAATATTCTTCTTTTCTATTACATTACTTCACCAATAGTAATTTCTATATAATTTCTTAATAGTATTCTTAATTGTATTGATTTTTAAGCAATAGTCTTAGTTTTTGAATTTTTATATTAATTTGATATAAAAATAATTATTTCTGACAACGACAAGGAGAAATTTTTGGCAGTGGACGCATACTTAGTGCATAAAACTGGAAAGCAATTTATTCGTTGGAGATACACGAAACATAAATTAGACTGCGTTTTAATTTTTCTATGTGATCGGTGGCCTTGTAACCGAAAAAAAAAAAAAAAGAAAAGAAAAGTCCATAACTGGAAACACTTTTTACGAGAAATGCTATCAAACCGTTATTTACAAAAAGTAATATTCACCTCTTTTAATGATAGAAAATCTACGATCATATTAAAGTAAAGATTTTTTTTTTCTACTTTAAAGGGATGCATCACAAAAGGTCGAAAAACGCCTTTTCTCAATAGATGGCGCGGACTTTCACAGGTCAGGCGCGAATACTTTCATTTTCTGGTCAGCCATGTGAACCACCGACGTTTCATATATGTTCCCCGAGATAGTCCCCTATCTTTCCTCCGAGGTATCACCAAAGAACGTTTCTTTGGTATCACTCCCGGTTCGAAGTCAAATCCACCACATTAAAAACATAGACGAAAGCACAGAAAGAAAAGGAGACACGGCTGATCTTTATCTACATACTTTATCTTATACATGGATCGGGCTGCGAAATTCTAAAATGGAGGGCCAAAATCACAGTCAGGTGAAATCCGAGCACCTCATTGATCATTGAGTCGCGTCCTTTTCAGAGAGCAATCTCTAGCGCTAGGGGAAACGTCGAATACTCCTTTTCCGAGAAAAAATCATGTATTGAAGCGAATTTTTTCTGTTTCATTTAAAATAAGCCATCGAAATTAACTCAAGATATTTTGATGACTTTTTATAAAATGTGAATGAAAGATTTCGATTTTAAGCTCTAAAAAATTTTAAATAATATGGAAGTACTTTTTTCGTTAAGGAAAATTAAAAAAGAAACTTGCATTTTTTTCCCTTATGTTACTTTTAAAATCCAAAATAAAACAAATATTCGCACTTTTCTATAGAAAAATTTAATAACTAACTTAGAATACTAAAAACTTTCAAAAATTTTTGCCTAATGGAAAATAATTTTAAAAAATTATGTTAGATTTTAAACCGATTTTAATCATTCAGAATAAAAAGAACAAAAAATACAACATGAACAATTTTGTAATAGTATGTACAATAAGTTATTTTGTTTCCTGGTTCATATATTTAAATCTGGAATTTTTAAATCGATTTTTCCCTCACTTCCTGGTAAGCTAAGGTTATAAAAATTATGAAAGCAGGTGTGTTTTCGATGACAATATAACATTTTAATATTTTGAGAATTTAATTATAAATTAATAACATATTTCCCAAAGGAGGGTGCAAGTGATAAATTGCTAAATATTGTTTATGGTTATAATTGTATAAGAGTTACAAGAAGAATGGAATTAATTATGTGCTAAATCATGCACGCTAAAATATGCCAATTAGCTGTGAAACTGCAACAATGAAATATTTTAAATATTAAAATGTAAAAAATAAAATATAAAGAATATAATATGTATTTTTAAATGCACTTTTATCATTAATTAATTTATTTATGATTTTATGTTTCAAAAAACAATTTAGAAATCTTGAAAGGTTGTTTAAACTATGCTTTTATCCCTTTTGCATATGTTAAAAAAAAAAAAAAAAAAAAAAAAAAAAAAAAAACAGAGAGAAAATTGTGATTTTTAAAATAAATGCACTTGCACAAGTTCATGTTTTTCTAATCGTAAATTAAATGAAGGAAATTTCCATAATCGGGGTCCACGCCAAATTAACACATTGTAGTGGACTTGAATAGCAGTCGTGAAACTAGGCTTGATTTTTAAGATAAACATTGAATATCTATAAAAGAATGTTTACCTTTTATGTCCCAAATTATGAATTTATCAAAATTTCATCTCTAAAGCATATTTTGTGAATTTTTGAAACTACATTAGAAGATTTACACAATCATTTAATAAATTTTAGAAGGATTTTGCCAAAATTAATTAATTAAATTGAATTTATAGGGATTTTGTGCAATATTTGTAACTCCCCTCAAATCTTTTATTTAATTTTTTTTTTTTTTTTTAGTATTTTGTAGAATTACAAAATATACAAACATAACTTCTTACAATAGGAATATTTCCGAACAGAAACTTTCGCCTCCCCCCCCCCCCCTCCCAATCTGACAACGTCAAGAACAAAAACGTCAAGAACGAAAAACAAAAGAAATTATTGTCTTTTTTTTTCTTTTGTGCAATCAATAATGTTTTTTTTGGAACAAGATAAAGTAAAATATCTATAATTCATTCTAAACAGTATAACTACTAATCGATGTATTAAATTAGTTTTATAACAAGTTATTTTAATGTCACTTTAATATACCGTCGGACATAAAAGGTTAATAACAGAAATTTTTCTTTATTTCCATATTTATTTTATGGACAGAGGGCCTGGAGCGACTTAAAAAAAAGTTTTTGGAATTATTTTTAAGGTTTTTCATTTAGTGCTAAAACATTAAATTCTGTATTTTTAAAAATTATTTGTGCCTGGAGTAAGATGATTATCATTCGAGGCCGGGTTCAAAATTTCAGCCCAATTTATAAATATGGATCAGACAATATTACTCCCGTGTTATTTATGTCTAATAATAAACTATTTTTAATCTAATATTTTCTTTAATATAGTTTTGCTATGTAACGCTTTAAATTAAAGAACTTAAATTCGGAATTTCAACAATATTGACATCTTATAAACCTTTTAGGGGCAGAAGAGTTCTGTTTGTAAAATGATGAAATAATTGACTGACACCAGAATATTCAAACGAATTTCTTAGAAAGTAAAAACTTGCTATTTTTCACTTTCATTACAAAAGCAAAGTTTTATTAAAATATTCTTGGTGCAATTTGTCTGTTTTGGAATTAAAATTAGGTGGCTAGACCCTCCAGCCACCGTCCTTGAAACTGTTAATTATTATTTCCACAAATTTACAGTTACATTGCTAATGCATTTAACTAGCCAAAGGCCAAATTATGGGATAATTCTGGGGGGAAATATTTCCGTTCATGCATTTTAGTTGAACCCTAGCAATCCAAACCAAATTTTGAAAAAGAAAAAAAAAAAAAAAAGGGAAGCATGGTAAATAAAATCTAATTAAAAAGAAAAAAAAAGTATTTATAATTTAAAATTTATGCTATATTTTCGCGTGTACATTTTATTTACATAATATATCTGTTTCGACTTACCAATTTAAATTTTAGCATGTATATTTTATTTACTTAATGCTGCTTTCAAATTCAAACTGGCTAATTTCTGACACATTTTTTAATTCATTTTTAGAGTTCCATACTTAAAAAGTAAAAACGGAACCATTATAAGATTACTCCTGTGTCTGTCTGTTTGTCTGTCACAGCCATTTTACTCGTAAACTACGGAACGTGGAAAGTTCAAACTGGGGGAAGTAATAAAGACTATTGACCCACATATTTACAGATTATTATACATTCACAAATATATTTAGGAAAAATATAGAGGGCTAATTAAGTTGCTTAAAAAAATATTTATTTTTTTACTATATTTTAAATGTATTTTTGGACTCAAAAATACATTTCTTTTGATTTTAGGTATTATATTTTCAGAGATATCGTCGAAAAAGTGGTGCAAAAATATGCCCCCCCCCCACCCCCCTTCCATCTATTTCCAAATTTACTGAAACTAAAATTATAAAAAAATTACAGGTAGTAGACGTTAATTTAAACCTTATGACCCACATATTTACAGATTATTATACATTCACAAATATATTTAGGAAAAATGTAGAGGGCTAATTAAGTTACTTAAAAAAATATTTTTTTTTTCTTTGTATATCGTGTGAATGCTTTCGTAAAGCTGGACTCAAAAATACATTTCTTTTGATTTTAGGTATTCTATTTTCAGAGATATCGTCGCAAAAGTGGTGCAAAAATATGCCCCCTTCCATCTATTTCCAAATCTACTGAAACTAAAATTATGAAAAAATTACAGGTAGTAGACGTTAATTTAAACCTTGCAGGAAAAATATAAGCGATTACCCTAGGTCACATAGTTTTTGAGAAAAGCGGATTTTTCCGTTACACACAAATTTTGATTTGCGGGCATTCAGCAAAAGGTATTGAGAAGCGCTGGAAGTACCAATCGTAGCAGAAGTATAAAAGAACTGATGATGATTTTCGAAAAAAATCATCAGTAATTAGCCGAGAACGATCAGGGGTGGCGTATTCGGTGTACCATCGGTTTTTAAAGTCTAGATAACAACTTTGGATTATATATTTATTTAATGCATACCCAGTAGCAGTATAAAAGCAATAAAAGCCAAATTGTTAAAAACAGACTGAATTAATCGCATAAATTACTATGGCATTCGCGACTAGTTTGCATTGAGGGGATCTTTCAATAAGCATCCCGTGTCTTACAAAGTTAAATAAAAACCTATCTGGAAAAAGGCGGCATGGACCAAGTCGGCATTGCAACTTCGCGACCTCCTTTCGTCTTTCGAAGCGCGCTTAGCACAATGCCAAGTTTAAACTTTGAACAAGGATTTTGTTTTAGCTTCACTTTAAAAAGAAAAGATTATTACTGCGCTGAATTTAGTTTTATGAAATGCCAAATGAAGTTTAAATATGAACTACTTTTATTGTCAGTACCAAATTAAAATCATAAAAAAAAAAAAAAAAAAAAAAAAAAAAAAAAACAGATTAAAGTATAAAAAAGAAAAAGAAAAGTACCCAGTTAAACTGATGGCATTGAGCTCAAAGGTTATTCACACTAATTGTATACTATACTATTATTTCAAAGAATAATGCCCTCAAAAAATAAATGAAGGAGGATTAGCCCCCGTTCCCCCCCCCCCGTTATACTTAACCAATGAACCTACAAATCTAATCAGGGAACCTCCTTAACATAATAAACCGGTATACCAAATTTGAAGCAAATCAGATAATTCTGCATGAAAAAACCTTATCGCTAAATTAAGAGGGGGGTCTAACACCCCCCCCCCTCTTTATACTTAACTAATGAATCTCCAAATCTAATCAGGAAAGCTCTTTATCAGAATGAACACAGAAAAAAAAATAACGT